>CM060094.1:16378557-16703557 GCA_030522485.1 Stenchaetothrips biformis | reverse complement strand
GCACTCGTGCAGGACGCGCCATGAGTGCGAGGGAGACAGAGCGACGAAACCGAGCCGTCCATACGGCACCTTGCCTGACGTCGTCGGCACGCAGTCAAAGCCCGTGCCTCCAAATTAAAATGTCCATCTCTGTCTTCCGTTTCGCGCTGACAATGGCGATGGCGGCCGTTTGACCGTGACCGCGGCCGACGCGGAAAAGGCGCGGGAAACGCGGACACTACTCATGACCCGCTTCTCGGCGCGGTGCTGCAGTCCGAACATCGCTTTCGTCCGTCGCTCTATCTCTCTCGCGCTCATGGCGCATGCCGCGCGAGGGAGAGAGACAGAGCGACGGCGCGGAGTGCAGCCTGCTGGAGTGGCGGGTACGTGGTTGGTAAGTGTGCGTGCACTAGCGCGGCCGTACATAGCCGGCGACCTTGTGGTCGGCTCTGGTAAACTCGATCCAACTCGATCGACGGAACGAGCGGCCGAGAGCAGGCACAACAGGAGTGGAGGATAGCGCAGCGTGGCGCAGCGTCGGTGTGCTGGACCACGGCAGAGGGGGTTGACGCTGCCTGACGCCTGCCTGGCGTGGCCGGTAGAAAGCGCTCGACGACGAGGACGAGGGGCAAGGCGAGGCTAGGCTAGAGCGCCCAGCAGCCTGGCGCCGTCAGCCGCGGGACCACAAGGCCCTCCCGCGCCGCCCTTCCCCCGCGCTCACACACGCACACGCTTACACGAGAGCGAACGCCACACAGTGGGTCAGAAGACCGTTGAGGCGGCCAAAATCCTGGACGCGTTTTGAGCTCCAGAGTCGCTAAATGGGGCTCGAATCAAACGTGTGACCCCACCAATGGATTGTTCTCCAAACGAGGAATCCATTCGATTCGAGTCCTATTCAGCGACTCTACGGTCTTCTGACCCATCGCGCGCCATCAGCTGCCATAGCCCGCCTTCCCGGTCAGGGAGACTTTCCAGGATTCCAGGGGGACCCTGGAATGGACCGGCCGGTCCAGCGGGCGGGCTGATTCAACGGATAGCGCCGGGGAGTTACGTCAAGGGCCCCAGAGCTCCGTATACCAGTAGACTCATTCCGATGCATCGTTTAGTCGCTTTGTCTCGCACTCATGCGTCGTCGGGACAGCATCCACGCCCCTCTGCCGTCAAGCCGCGCCAGTCCACCATTCATGGATTCCCAACAGGTTCCTGTTCGTTTCCGCGTCCCGTCCGGAACGAACCTTCCGTCGGTCCGGCCGGCCGGCAGACGAGGGCTTGTTGTCGTTGTCGTTTTTATTATTTTGATGTTGTCCGGCGCTGCACCTGTCGCACCTCGCGATGCGCCTCGCTGCCGAGGACCGAGGGAAGGACCAAGGACCGGCCTAGCCGCCTCGCCGTCTCTACTCCTCCGCCCCACGACTTTCACGGGGCTCGCCGCTCCCGAGAGGGTCCCCGGGGAGTGGAGGGGGTGGTGGGAGTCCCGGGGGACCCCAGCCGAGCCACACCCGGCGGCCACTAAGAGAGCGAAAGGTGCTAAAGGGAAGGGATCGAGTTCCGCTGCTGATCGCCGGGATGTTGTTACGATCGCGTGAAAAGAGACACTACTCTCTGGTCGCACCCGGGTGTGAGAGAGACAGAGCGACGAAAGCAGTGCTCGCAATGAGCCTGCTGGCGTGCCGTATCGCGTCGCGCTCCCTTTTCTCCTAGCCGCACCGCGCCCCGCCGCGCCGCAAGGTGCACCAGCCTCTCAAACGAGGAACGAGGACATGACTGGGAGAAATTGAGAAATTGCGGCGGGTCAAACACGTACGCCGCCACACCGCAGCGCGTCGTTTGGCTCGGCGACGGCCGGCCGGCCGGCCGGTCTGCGACATGCCGAAGGACGTCCTAGGCGAGGCCGTTGAAGACGAGGCATTACCTACGTGCCCCGGTTGGTCAGGCCTGGCCAGGCCGGTCCGGCTGCCCCGGCTGCCCCCTCCACCGGCCGGCCGGCCTGCAGTGCGTCCGCAGTGCCCTCCCTCGGTCAATGCACCGCACAGAGTGAAAGGCAAAGGCACCTCGCCGTCATCCTCCCCGCGCCATTAGTGTCCAGGCGCCGAGCCAGCCCTAGACCAGCGCCAAGCCGTCAAGCCCGGCGCAGGGCCGCCGCAGGTTGTCGACTACGGCACTTCTAATCCATCTACTACACTAAAAAAAAAAAAATATTTTCTTGAAAAAAATCACGAAATGCACCTTTGGTTGTTTTAGATTTTCCTGCATTTCGATGAGAACTAAGACTCATCTCTTTCGGGTTCCCCTGTGGACTTCCCTCCAGTCTGAACCCAGTCCCGTCTCTGTCGGGTTACCCTCTCGACCCCCCCCCCTCCTGGAATTTCGACCTTGTCGGGAAATTTCCACCGTTTTATTTCTACAACACACAGTCCCTGAACGACTATTTACAGCTCCCGGAAAAGAAAGCGATTGGAATCTGTTCTCCCTGCCTGGAATATTCGGACGCGCAGGCGCAGTCCAGTGCCGCCACTGAAGACTGCACACAGCGCTCGGTCCCTCCCACGCCTGCACGGGACGCCCCATGAGTGCGAGAGAGACAGAGTCATGACAAGCGATGATGCGCCAAATCATTCGGCTGGACCAGCAAGCGTGAGCCTCGCGGAGACTCGTGGAAAGATCCTTCTTCTTAAGTACCTGCCGCGGACGCGTCCTCGTCCTTGGCCCGCCGAACGGCCACTCTGTCTCTGTCCCACTGTGCCTCCACGACTTACCGTTCTGCTTCGGGACGCGCTGCAAGACGCGGTCCTGGTGCTGCTGACGGTCTTCGGCGGCAGCGCGGTGTGTCGGTGCGCAGGTTAGGCTGGAGGCTCCAGCCGAGCTCCAGCGCGGCTCCGGTCGGCACTGTCACTGAGGCGCGCGCCACAACTGCGCGGAGCTGCGCGGGGCAAGGTGCAGCAACACCGGTGCCGCTCGGTGAGTCCGCCGGTACTGAGCGTCTCGGCGACTCTGATGGGCTACTGGCACTGCTGGTCCATCTCCCCGCTCTCAGCGTGCCACTCAAGACGCTGGGGTTTCCCTCCACTCCGTTCCCGCCGCGGAGCGCGCCGCGTCCGAGCCGGTCCAAGCGGTGCGGCTGGCAGACCTGCGCGCTGCGCGCCCTCTGGCGGCCTGCACTCCCACCAGTGGTCTTCCCTGAAGGCATGCCATGCCATGCCTGCCATGCCCGGCGTGCAGCCGGCCCGTGGGATTTATGAGTCCCAGGCACCTAGCGCACTTGGCCGTTATTTGTGTGGTGTGTGGGCAGGGTATTATTGATCAGAATGAAAACACAATTGTCCATTTCATCTCAATTTTTTTTTGCATTGTTTATTATCTACTTTACTCAGGAAAAAAAAAGAAGGGAGGTTTTGCAAAAGTTTTGCTTTTTGCAATCCCATTACATCACTTCTATCTTGTTATTATATTCTCATTCAACACAAATAGAAACACAGTGGGTGTGCCAGGAGGCAGTAGGCAACCCCCTCTCAGGGGGTTTTCTGAAATTTAATATGGAGCTTAACACTTCTCTAAGGAATTAAAATCAGAAAAAGGAATACAACATAGGAGAAAAATAAAAGAGACCTAATTTGAAAGACATACGGACTAAAAAACCGACTGAAAGCCCCCTCCTAACTGGCTCTACTCACTGTGTCCTGGTGTGACATATGTCACACACTTACTAAAATGTAGTTTCTTGTGATAAGTTATTCAACAACAAGGAGAAAACCGACCAAACACACATAACTTCCTCACACATATGTACTCATAGTATATTTTCTTATAGCAATATTATTTCATAATATAGATACTATAATATGTTTAATTATTTCAAAAATAAAACAGTCTCACACCCACCATTCTGGCTTCTCCTCGTTCCTGAATAATCAAATCTTTAATATTGTAAAAGTAAATCCCTAACAATAACATAACAAGGTACAAGTATTGGTTATTTTAGTGAGACTTAAATAACAATCATCCATTACTAAAAATATCACAAAATTGATAAAATGAGAAAATACTGAGCCACTGTCATGTTAACTGCAGGATCACGGGCGTGGCGTGCTTTGGCTCACGTCACACATCTGGTCTTTCAAAAATATATTCAACTAGTTTTACAGGCACTGGGCCAGAGCACTGGGCCAGGGCCAGCCTACGGCAGAGAGTCCAGGGTTTGTTACTGTGCGGCTCTGCACAGCAAAAGGAGCGACCCACACTAGTAGCCGCTTCAGATCACTTCCTGCAAACAGTCTCCTGAACGGTATTCTTGGGACGGGGAAGGGGCTGGGAAAGGCACATTTAAACTTTTGCACCACACAACCATTTAAGTTTAAGGAAGAGTTTTAGACAGTTCAATTTAGTTAATTAAGAAACAAAGGGTTTGTACGTAAAATCAAAAACCATTTGTAATGCTTAGCATGGCTTTTTGGCATGGCTATGCACTTTCAAGAAATAAGCAAGAAGTGTGAAGCAAGCCAGCCCCAACACACCCTAGCAGCCCAACCATTAAGGAGACAAACAGATGCTTACATGAAGTGAATGTAAGTTGGAATGCAAGGCATTCAAGTTGGAGGGGCATAAGCATCGCATTTTATGTGCATGACCTATGCAGCTTTACGCGCTTAGCACACGCCGGTAGCACCAGATGACAACACAGTCCATGGGTAAGAATCAAAGCAAATTGCATAAACGCTTTCTGGAAAAATTAGTTTAACATTATTAGAAGGCGTAAGGAAGTTTCCCAAGCCATAACAAAACAAAAGTCAACACAAGCAATCGCTAGAAGTTTATACAAATTTCTAAAAGGAACGATGACAATATTGAAAACACTAATTTTACCCATGGAAAGTTCCATTGATGTCATACAGTAAGCCAGAAATATTGACAATACAGGTTGTAGATGACCATTGACATGGGCAGAGAAGCTAAAAGCAAGATTCCAGAGAAAATTTTAGTGAGACGAATGTCTAATTATTTCAAACAATTGAAGATAACGTCTCTACAAAGATTGCTAGCTAAGCTATAACTGCAGATCAAGCAAAGCATGACTTTTTCCATTTACTATGAATTGAAGAAAGACATGAATGAATATGCACAACCAAAGAAACTCTACATACTTTCATCAACAGTATTTACAAACACTTTTAAAAATGTGATATTTCTGTACCTGAACAGCTCAAAGCAACAGAAGCAACGGGAGCAGCAGCAGTTCAGCAAATACACCAGTTGGAAGCAGAGCTTAGACTGGCAAATGCGCTGTTAGGGGATCTTGAAGCAGGCAACCATGAATCAGGTTCGCCATTTCAATTAAAATGACATGGCTAGTGAAGATCTCGCGTAAGTTTATAAAGTGATGTTAGTAAATATCTTATGATCCCCAGGAAAACAGTCAATAAAAGACTGGCATTAAATGTTTTGTCCTAACTGCTTGCTGTCCGTCCAGCCCACAACAGTGAGATTCAACTAACATCAAAATATGGACCTAATGTACCAGCTACAATGGGAGTATGCGTATACTAATAGAAACATGCAGGATAAGCTATCATAATGTAAGAGTACAAGCTAAGCACATTCTCAGTTAGATACAATAGAAATGGACAGGGTAGATTCGAATCCATATATTTTGTTAACCATGGGAATAAGCATCCAAGCTAAACCTATTTCTTTCTTGTTGCCTGCATGACCCAGCGCGCAGGGTGTCCAGTCAAGCTTTATGCTAGAGTACTGGCTCAGCAATGGCCCACTAGAAGCTCCCTGGTTGCAGTGAGCCCTCCATGCACCATGCACACATTCACTCACAACCACAGATAGTATTTTAGGCCATAACATTCGGAATCCCATATTATTGTAGGAATGCTAGATTGCCAGAGCATTCGGCTTGAGAATTGTGTTTAGTCACTTCGAGGGCCAGATTACTTCGTTACTGTTTACACATAATGTAATTATAATATTAACAATATTCATAAAAACCATATTATTCATGGGCCATTGTCACATTCCATGAGGATTGCAGTTGAATGTGAGAGCAGATGGATAGAAGTAACACACAATGTGTGAATGTAATGGGGTGATGACAACAAGCAGTTATGAAGAAACAGCAGTGTCAAACTTTAAGACTAACAGTTCACCAGATGAGGGTTAAAAGTCCTGATAACGGGTGAGGTGGTAATGGCAAAGGACAGTACGTTTAAACTAACCAGGGAAGGAGGAAAGGTATGAAGCGAGGTATTTGTTACAGATGATCACTGTTATATTGCCTGCCACCTCTCGACTCACATCCCTAACAAGTCGTCATGGCGACCAATCGTTTAGTCTGTGCACCCACCACATGGTTTGACTCCAAACCCGGCAACTTTAAAGAGAAATACATACAAACATAAAATGACTTCATTATTAGGTTTGTAAAAGGCTAAGTAGCTTTATACAAAATAAGGATGAAAGAAATAGTGTTTTACATTGGATGTTTGACAAAGAAGAAAACAAAAAGGATTAACTTTTTCTCATACACTTATCTTGAAACAGTATAGATAAAAATACATACCTCAATGTCCAGTACAGGATATCACATTCACATCAACAACAAACCTTTATTGTGTATAAGTGTTACTATTTATCACTGTCGGTGCCTTTTCATAGGGCAAATACATGGCTTATCACTTTGGGAAAAGGTGCGTAGATGTACGCTTTCTAAGTTCTGGAAGGATACAATGAAATGAAATCAAAAGGTATGTGAGAAATCACATACAGAATGTTTTGGTAAATAGTGCATTAAACACTTAAATTTTTAACGACCACTCGTAAATCAGAAACAAAATGAAACATAGATTTATAAAAGACACTTTGTTCTCCTTAAATTAAAACAAAAGGGGGGAATAATGTGGCACTTTTTCTTGTGACGTCTGAGAGGTAAAATCTGCAAGGAAGGTGCAGGCAGTCAACAGGTTGATACCACATTAAGAGAGCTACCTATAGTCTTCAATTTACAAGTTGGTCAATACCATGGTTTGTTTGTTTGTTCTTTAGTTCTTAATGTCTATTCTGTACAGCCTGCCCTCACACTTTCAATTGACTAGAACCAAGATCACTTTCTGGCGACGCTTGACAGAAACTCCACTGTTGCAACATCATAAATATGAGAAAAAGTTTTCCTTCCTAAGAAATAAAAACATTTTCATTTTTCTCTTAACATTCGTTTCTTTACGGACATTCTTGAAGACAGCAAAAATCAAAACAAGACAATACTAATTTGGATGTAATGATGTAGTGAGCAGAAAAAGATTCTGCCAAATCGTTGCTCAGTGAGATGTATCCAAACCGATGGTTTCATCTCCATCGGTCTTGGTTCCTTCCCAGACAAAGAACCACATAAGATATAACAGATTGATGGTCAAATAAACTTCTTAAAACCTAAAGTGCTGTATTTTTTTTTTTAAACTTCCACAAGCCCAAATGAAAGATATTTTTAAAACAAAACATATATATTTATATATATAAAAAGAAGAGAACACCTCTATTTTCATTATGATACAAATATCAAGATAACATGGCAAAAACAATTAAAAACCTCTCATTTTCTGTGAATGGCAGTTTGACCCATTCTTTCACTCACTAAATATTTCACGACACGTTTTCATTGAATAGAGAACTAACCCCTCAACAATTAAGTAATGCAATGAGAACTAGGCTTGGCATCTGCCCTTGTGTGCATGTTAAGAGTAAAAATCTTAGTCAGTTCAGAACTTTCCATCAAGCTTGATTATACCTAAGGCAAACATATCAAAGTAAGTAATGTAATAATATATGACTTTCCAGTTGTGATACAGATATTTCATGATACAATATGCCATCATTGTCTTTTAAGAGATTTGAGTGAATGGATACAGAGAAAAGATTACAACCTGCCACCTAGCAACTGCTTAGTGACAAAAAACAAAACAAAAAAAAAACCTTCTCTTTAAATATGATAAAATACAAAACTAGATCAATAGTTTTTCTAGATGTGCTACAATAAATAACATGCACAAGTCTCAAACCAACTAGGGGTAATATCATTCACATTTATGTTCTCATTGCATATAGAGAGATACTTTTCTTTCTTAAAAATCAATCATAACTAAAACATAAAACAAAAAAATATATATATTCATATATATATATTTATATATAATATAGTGAGTCATTGCATGACCAGTTTAGGTAGGATAATAATAGTAATAATTGTAATAACCATAATAATAATAATAGTAAAGAACATACCCTTGGAACAAAAATCTTGTTTTATAAACAACAAAACAAACAATTATTATGAACAAAACAAAACAGTTTGGTGGTCAGTAGGATGGGTGGGAAGGCAGGCAAAAACACATGAACTAGTTTAAACTTTTCATTCATGAGGCTTTGAATGTTATGGATTCACACATGTCTGCATGTGACTCGCTGGAGGCAATGCAATGGGTATATGGTAAAACTTGCATTGCCGACGGCTGCACTGACCCCTGGCTGCATCACGACACACTGTGACTCTCATTTCCCGCACCTCCACACCACAGCCTGTGTAACAGATAAACAACGGCATGAGTACCATGGGCTAATTGCAATATCAAACTTGGGTGAAACATTAGAATCTTACCCTCCTGAAGATGAACAAATTTGCAAGTCATTCGGTTGCAAAGCTGCCGATTAAAATCTTGGCACACCGGGAGGGTGTCCAGTAACTGCAAACAAACACAGAAATAATTTCATATTATTATTTGAGCAACATTTTCTTTGAGGAGAAATATTAGCCTTAAACCAACCACATAACATTAGACACTATAATTGTAATATCTTAGTTTTCCTCACATTCATATGTAACTCCCTCCCCCCATCATATATACTTTACTAACTCGTAGTGCCAATAACAGACTTCTAATTTGAATATTGGTTCAAATTTGATTTTAGATTAAACGCAACAACAGAAGTTAACAATTGACAGAATTATATTGAGGCAGACTTAGCATAACACGTGCAAGATTGTATATCCAGACAAAATTCAAATGAACAACAAAAGAAAATTGAGAAGTAAAAATTAAATTTTGAGGCGGTTAAAAAACAAAAAAAAAATAGCTACAGTAGAAGATCATGAGGATTCTCATGTAAACATGCAGCAAAAAAAGTGGTGGGTGCACATGCACACTAAATGGCGGCTGGAAAAAATAACTGCATGCAACGGAACAAAGGCAAAACCGCAAGAGCACTAAATCTCACTGACTCATACTAAATAAACTGAGCAGCAAGCCTAATGAACTTTGGTTCATAGAAAACATATCTTAAAACCATATTAAAAATAAATAGTAAAAAATATTACTGCAAGAGCAAAACTTGATGGTTTTTCTTTACTTAAATAAAAATAGAAAGGCACAACTGATGACCCCAAAAGATAAAAAAGTTTGAAAATATTTCTTATCTGACGTCTCGTTACTGTGCTGGAAGAAGAGAATCAATGTGCGTTTGCCCAGCACACATGATTAGCTGTTTAACATACAATTAAGTTCACTGTAATTGCAAAATGACATGAGGTTACTCATTTAGAATTAATGAACCTCTAGTGAACCTTCGTAAACGATTTGCATACGAAATTATTATATCAAAAATTCATAAAGTAAAAGTAGACTGAATTGAATACTACAAGTCGAAGAATACCTGTCCTTGGTCGTCAGTGTAGATCACATAGGGAGCGTTTGCAGGACTGCAAGCTGGAGCCGGCCCCACCATGCAGCAGCAGCAGCGGCATACAAAGCATTCGAGCGAGCGTTCCATTCAGCATTGGTGTGTGCAGAGTCGCACAGTAAGATGTGGCAAGTAAACAAACAGACAGGCAGCTGGCAAGCTTGAAATAATACAACTTATAGAATAAGCTGCCGCCCGGTGTGGCCGCAGGCTCACCCGTTACAATAGAGAAATAAACACGAGAGAAAAGAAAAGGGCAAAATCAAATTGAGCATGCATTAAAGCAACCAGATCCCACTCCGTAACATGCTGCTCACGAGTGAAAGAAATTTCAATGCATTAAATCAATCTTCAGACAAGTCTGTTTCGATTCCCCATAAGCATATTAAAATAAGATTGTGTTTCAACTACAGCCATCACTTTTAGTTGGGCCGATCACTGAAATGGTAAGGTACAACACTGAAAGGGATAAAAGCCAAGGAAATTTACAGTTACAATCACAATGCTACCTCTGACTGATACTTGTAAATAATACCTTTGATCCACTTTTGATGGTAAAGCAACCATTTAATGACTACTTGGAAGTCACAACAATGAAAGGAAATATATTTACACTAGCAAACAGTATGGCTTTGTTTAGAAGCCATAGAAAGACAAACTTTTAGAAAAGAGTGTATCCCCGTTTGCATTGACAGCTAGCATTGACTGGATGAATCTCTTAAATTCAAACCTACACATGGCAACATTCAGCAAATGCTCAGCTTGCGCGATGGTTGAGCAAGCTTTTTGAAAAGACTAGTGCATTGACCAGGATCCAACAAAGCATGCTTTATGAAATAGATGTGCCAGACTAGGGATTAATAGAATTCCACAACCTAACCAAACCTTAGACAGACCAATTGATTGAGAGGAATGGTGTGACTAATGTCTACTTCTGCAAAATCAAAGTGGAAAAGGATGAGAGGCAATGGTAATGCCTTCTCTTAGATTTAATCTGACATAATGTCATGGTTTGATTATTCCTTACTCATAATAAAGCAGGATTACTCGTGAACCTGCGGTAATCAAAATGAAATGATTCCAGACCAATGGTTAAAACAAAAGCTACATTAGTAGCACATTCATTAGCAAAAAAAAAAAAAAAAAAAAAAAAAAAAAAAAAAAAAAAAATGTGGAAAAGTTTTTTTGCTAGATCCAAAACAAAGATTGCTGTCATGTTAATTATCCATTTTACTTTGATAATAGGCCAAGGGAAACGTTCGTTCCCAGAGGCAATGACTCAAATTTCGAGCTGAAGCTGAAGACACCTAAAATCATAAAATAGAGGCCAACGTTAAGAGAGGACAGTAGCTTAAGGGCAGCATGCGCTTGCGCACACTCACTCACACGCAATCACACAAACCAAACAAGCAAATAACACGCTAAACATATTCATGTGAAATATACGCATGGGAAGCTTAGGAGTAACTTACACTGCTCCAAAGCACCAAGTGTAAAATAGTTTCATTGTTTTAGTGTGTTTTAATGTCTAATAATTAACTTAAAATCCTGTTAGTAAAATTGATATGAAATTACCAAACATTCAAAGAATTAAATAATTTACTCAAAATAAAACTTTTGATACATAACATCAATAACCCCCTTAAATAGATTTTGACTATTATCAATCAATATATATTTTAAAATCTGGATTCTGCTTTGGAACCCAGGAGAGTGACTGATTCACAGAAAGAAAAGAAACTGTGGCAAACAAGATAAAATAAAATCTACGCATACATGCTTTGCTAGCATGCTAATGTTCTTTCACATGATGCAGCTCAAGCAATATGTATCCCAAGAATCAAGTATAAAACGCTGATATGTACGTTAACCAGCACCCGTTATTACCCGGCAGACTGTTCCATGTTCCATGGGTCTGGCATCTGGCTGTGTGGTACAGGGTGTCAGGTTCGAGTACAAGTGGCTCAAGGTAGCCAAGGTGATTGTGGAGTGGGTAGTGGGTTGCGGTGGGCTGCAGAGTGGGCGGGCGGGTGGTTAGTTCTAGACCTTACCTCCACGTGCACCATGGCCAGCGAAGCGAACGCTAAGCTTCACAGCAGCGCAAAGAAGGGACACAACACGGGGAACTGAAAAATAAAAACTCTCTTCCATGGGCCAGATTAGAGGTGTACCGATGGCCGGAGTGATGCTGCCCGTGCAGTTGCACTGCTCATGAAGCCCACTCAAGAGAGTATGGAAACTGTGGAACAAATTAGTTCCATTCAATGTTAAATCTGGTCCGATATTTTCTTACTGTGTTTGTAGTACGTTAAGGGAAGAGTTATTGTGAATATCTGCGCCAAGTCTCGCCGAATGTGTAATCCTCGCTAGGCCAAATGGAGGCTTGTGAAACTGAGTAAGTAGGATATTTTCGAAGCAAGTGTTTTCCAACTCCACCGCACCCAGCTCAGGTCTCAGCATACAGCTACAAACACCGCATTCAAGAACATGGCAAAAAAACGAAGCAAAGAGGCATCTTACAGTAGCAGGAATGTCTACTCCTTTCACACACAAATTCAGAAGTCATCAATAACAACAAACCCACTAGGGCTGTTAAAGACAGAAAGAATATGCACAGTGTTCACAGCAAACAGACTCCTGGTTGCATCTATATTTAGCAGAGCTGTAGCATAGCCACTGAAACATGAGCTGTGTCTTTTCCTAGGCATCATGAGGCGAGACCTCTTAATAATTAAAACTCAGTTGCACAGCTTATGAGAAAACATTCACATTTAATTCATTGAAAACAAAAAAATTCTGAAAAGAAGTACATATTGCTTGAAAAGATAGTGCAGTTAGCTGAAAATCGCTTATGTAAGCAAGAATGAGAAGCATCTAACCAGTCATAGTTATTAAGAGGTTTGCCATAGATGTGCATGTGTTCGCTAACAAGCACACATTACGCTCCAAGAAAGGTGTGTTCTTCAGTTTTAAACCATGAAGTGCAAGTACATTTGACTTGGTTTCCCTTTTTTCTATTGAAAGGAAAGAACGATGCATAAGGGATGGAATGTGTTAGCAAAAAAGCATATGTACTGGACCCTTTAAAAATACATCTCTACCAGGGCTGGGTTCTGTATATTCATTTTTGCTGCATAAGCAATGTCTCCAGTCCCTAAATTTGCTGTCTTATGTAACAGCTTGTAAGAAGTATCTTGTCTTTGCTGTTGAAGTAACTTGAAAATTCTGTACAAAACCCAGCTCACGAATGAAAAACAGAACTGAAACATGTAAATCACTTACATTAAGCAATACTTAAAGAATGTAATGGAAGGCAAATTGAGAGAAAACATGAATTAATGGGAACTCTCCAAAGAACGCAGAGTTAAGTCAATTTCATTACACAAATAAACCGAATTTAAGAAAAGAGTTCTAACATAGACAGTTCACTCGAGTGAAAGCTAGTTAGAATGTGAGCTGGGCATGTGGGCAGAGCCCACATGGTACAGATGAAGCATTAATAAGGTACTTCAAAAAAGCTCAAGCATTGGGGTAGGTCAGTTAAAAAAAAAAAAGCATAGGGAATGGTCTTGTCATTGCCAAGAACGATGAAGCAAGTCTGGAGAGAGCGAGAAAAATGTAATTACTACAGAATAGGCAATGCGCAGTGTGGGTCGCGTGTCTTGGCTGGCCGGCGTGATCTGGCATGTGGTTCAGCAGCTTTTAAGATGTCTACGCTCAGTTCCACAATCCATCGAACCTTTATTCTGTTTAACACCCAAGACAAATCTGGTACCGCTTGTCAATTAATTAGGATGCTAGTGTAACTGCCCACCCAAGCTCAGAATTGAACAAGAGCAGAAGCTTTCTCAAGTTATGAATACAATATCCAAGCCTTGCTTAGTCTCCTTCGGCCCAGCCACTGAAAGCAGAATGATTCAAACATAATGTGTTTCAACTGAATAGTGAAGGCAAAAAGCATCCTTACTACAAAATCATCGGTACCTCACTAGTCTGGAATGAGCGGGAAGGAGAGGATTTTCAGCTAGGGATTACTAACAGGGATGGACAGAAGTTTTCAGAGAGTGAGAAAAATAGAAGCATTAATAAAACAAATAAACATGCATTTTTCAAGCATTATTATTACAAATACTGTTTGGTGTTTATAAGTAACTTGCTCCTCATATATGATCTTCATTTTTTACAAGACATCAGAATGAGCAGTATGTAAGGAGAGTACAGTACAGCATAGAACACAATCAATGTGGGAGTACAGATCCAGTATGCAAGTACATACAGAGGAGTATACATGTGAATGGCAAATAAGCGTGACACATCAGGCAGCCACATCATCAGACCATAATTTTATCATCAAGAAATTAAAAACAACCCAAAACCAAGATGTACATTCTTTTTGCCCTTTAAGTAATGATAATAATGTAATGTCTCAATAAAAAAAAAATAATTTAAAAAGTAGAACAAAACATTAAGACCAGGACAGCGCAATGCAGAAGGCACTTTGGTTGTGAATGCTACCCAATGCCAAACCAACTACTCATTGAGCGCACTCAGGGCATGAAGCAGTGTTCACACAGGGATATTTTTCATTGAATGCAAACTTAAAAGCAGTCGAGTGTTTGTGGGCTTGCAGGGTCAACAGGACTCGCAGTGGGAGTGTCAATGCACTCATCGCAGGCAAGGGCATCTACGCTCCCAAACACTCCTCACTAAAAATTTCAGGCCACTCAAGATGAAGCAAAAATGAAAAGAATATTTATACTTGAAATAAAAAGGAGAAATTTACTTTCCTAAAATTCCGTTTTTTTGTTTTTTTTTGGCGGCACACATTCTCACAAATGCCTGGCATGGCAAAAGCCGTCATTCCCTCCAGTGTACTACAGAACCTAACTAAGTCAGCACGCATTTAGTGCAACATATGATGAAGAATATGCCAAACAATTAAAAGGGTCTAAAGCCAGTCATCCTAACTGCCTGAAAGTAAAGGAGGTGCTGGATGGAAAGGAACTATTGGGAGTGTGGGCAGAAAAGCATTGACACAGAGACCCGGTAATAAAATTAAGACCTGGAAAAGAGAGGGGAGAGAGAGGAGTAGGTGAAGCTGTGCTTTAGAAACTTTAATGCTCTGAGACAGAACGTAGCTCTCTCTGTCCAAGAAATGCCAAGCACATGGTCTCATGTTCAAAGACTTCAGTCATCTGTCATACCACAATTCTATAGTTGCATATGCCACACTCAACATTTCACCATGCGATGCTAAAGATTCATTTGTTGTGTCATACTACATCACACTTTGACACATAGAAAAGCCACCTAGTTGAATGTGAAATAAATCAGACTATTTAACTAAATAGGGAAAATATGTAAATAAAAAAAAAAAAAAAAAAAGGCAGCATTGGTGTCTTTGTAGCGGACAATAATAATTGACTACGAGCAAATGTAAAATGCCAGCTGGAAAGAAAAAGCACTTGTTCGTGAAGAACTGTAGCAGAGAAAGGAAGAGCAACCACCACAACTTGAAGGAAAGACATTTTCATATTGCATCGAGGGAACGTAAGAGTGACAACCATTGTCAAAGAAGTGTGTTATGGCATATGACAGAAGCAGCCCAAAGTAAAAATATTCACAAACATATAATTTTTAAAACAAATTCAAAAAATTAAAATAGAGCAGCTTGAGGTGTGCCAGTCTAATGATCACTGAAAGGTCCGCTAAATGTTAAATATGATTGGTTTAAGTGCGTCTTGGTTCAAAATTTCCAACATTGTATATGTAGTAAAGGAAGATGGTGAGGGATGCTGTTATTGAAACTCGGAGAGGGAAGCTAGTAAAAAAATTTGATATTCTTTGTTGCATTCAATTGAAATCCTCCCCTAATGTGAACTATCCCTTGCTGGAACATTCTGACGTCACACAATGTACAACACAGCACAACACCCGCATTCCGCTTTGTTTTCAGTACAAAAGCCATGCAACAGTTTCATAAAGCGTTGTTCAATAAATATACGAAGGACTTTGAATCAATCAAACCTTCATCTCATTGAAAATGTTAAAAGCACATGACAAGCACTGCTAAAAATGCGAGAATAGAAAACATCAAGTAATTGAAACTAAATGATCTGTTTTGCGATTGCTGCCTAAGTGCTGCGGTGGGAACATTCAGGAAACAAAGAAGAAATAGCAACGGACAGAGTGTGATTAGTCAGAGTGCTCCAACCGAACAAATTTGAGTCCAAAGCAGTTTTGCTACCTCCTGACAGTACAACGTTCCTACTCCTCCTACTCTGTACTCCTTAGTCACAACAACATACTTTGAAAAACGCAAATATCCATTCATTGAACAAATAAAACAAGAGGGTTGGAAAATTAAATTAACATCAATAAACAAAAATAATGTGCCTACACACTACTTAAAAATTCATTTACTTTCAACAAATTTAAAATGAAACATGGCATTATCTTTTAAAACTAAATTTTATATATAATATTTCAAACAACATTTAATGTGTGAATCATAGTATTCTATGGTACCTCTCATTAAGATCTGGGATCTTAAGAACCAAGAACAGTTAATTTTAAAAGTATTCTTTTTTGTCCCAATTAAACATTATTCAGGGGTTAAATAGGTTTACTATAATAGGAACACTAATCAAATGAACTGCACGCTATCAGTAAGACTGGTCTGTTGGAGTGAGTCAGGTCTGGGCTCCAGGCACACACATACAGTTCGTCACTACAGAGTGGAAAAAAAGCAGCTACACGAACAAAGTACTAGACTCAATGGAGAAGCCCAGACAACAGCCAATATCCCTTGTTGAAATACCGTAAACCTAGCCTATTACTCCCATCGCCCATTAAACTAACTGTAATTCAAGGATATAAGCTGAATCTAACACAGATATAGGCCTTAAATATCACATACATGCACTGGTTTTCAAGAATTGTTAAAAATTAAAAGCTAAAACTCATTTATCAAGTCAACTGGATGGTGGATATTGTCTGAGCGTAACAATGGTTTTAGTCCCTGCACCTGGGACGATCCAGCAAAGGTGATAAGATGCAAGGGAGAGCCAGGAGGAAAAAGGACCAGGGAAGGAAGCCACAACATTGCAGGAGGAACCAAGTCTACTGATGGTCAGGGCGTACAGCATACAATGAATGTTTTAACAAATACACACTTGAGATATAGGCCAATGCTGCTTAACCCAGGAGCGCAAAATCAACAAAGACACTCCGAACAGTATGGCAACAGGGCACACCTCTAGTCATAGCAAATAAAAATCAGCATAAAACAATAATGTAAGGTGGCCATTAAAAGATAGAAACAAGAACAAAAAGGATAAAGCTCACTGCAAATCTAATTCTTTTCCTATCAAACAAACACTGCGGTAACTCAAAGATTTTCAGACTGGAAATGTTGTGTGCTCATGGGTAAAAATAAAGAATAAGAAATATGGACAGAAAGACAGTGAGACAGATTGAAAGACAGACAGATGGAGACAGATTCACAGAAAAGGAGACAAATAGCAGGGAGAAAGATAGAGGAGAAAAATCAACAACACAGAAATATAAACTAATACAATCTACAAGTTTGATAGTATAATGTTGTACCATGCTTCTACTTAATGCATATCAGTGATCCCCCATTTCCTGGCATGCGCAGAATTCAAGTCAAATTAATTGACTTATGGATGATCAAGCAGCATTTTAAAACACCTAGATCATACAGTGGGAGCAGAACAGGTACTTAAAAAGTATGGTACACCACACTTGTCCACACTGCACGCTCTTGAGCTATCACACTATCACAGTCCTGTCACCTATCAAACTAGCACTAACATCTACCAGCTGTCTGTCACTGGTGTTCACTCATTCACACATTAATTCTTTAGAATGCCTACATATTTGGTAATGAGAACACTAATAGTGTCGGAAAGAAATCTTCAACAGAGAAAAATTTAACTTATGTCCCTCACATGTACAGTTACTTACATCCAAAGAATTTCCCACTTGCTTTGATTTTACCATAATCAGCATTACACTATGTTAATTAATAAGAATTTATATATTACTTTGCATATATATATATATATATAATATATATATTTGTATATATTTATAGTTGAAAAATCTTGTAAAGTGGTAAAATTGGTACACATCATTTCTCTTTGAAATATTTACAGTAAAGTCAGCGACAGTCTGTTTGTACAACCTTGTGTGTGTCACCACACAAAGGCACATGCCTGACACGCGGTTCATCATGAACACACAATATCAAGCCCTTCTTACATTCCATAAAATTTGTCAAATTTTCAGATTGATTGATTGATTGATTTGCCTAAAAAAAATACTGATTCCATTTTTCTTAAAATTTTTTTGCATTCTCATTTTTTAAAAGTTGGGGAATTTTGACTAGAAATAAATCCAAACTCTTAATTAATTAAGGCTAGTTTGTAAGTGGGCATGCTGGTCAGGCACATTAAATTGTTTTCATCTTTTTGTAAGGTTGGACCACCACGCTATTACTGTTGTACTGAGCAGCCGCACTGGCAGCTAAAAGCCCCTGCGTAGACGCTGCGTTCTGAGCTGCACCAGTGGCTGAGGGGAAGGGGAAGGAGACAGGGGACACTTGGGCCTGGCCTGCCGCCGCAGACGGGAACATTTGTGGGCGCAGCATTCCGAAGGGGGAGAAAAATTGGGGATGTTGCGGCCTGAAGGTGAGGAAAGGATTTGATGCCGCCGCTCCCAACTGAGACATTTGCGACATCTGAGACATCTGAGACATTTGTTGCGACATTTGAGACATCTGAGACATCTGTTGAGACATTTGGCTCATCTGTGATAATTGAGACATCTGAGACATTTGACTCATCTGAGACATGGGTGACATCTGTCCGAGCTGGCTCATGGTCGACATCTGAGGCAGTTGGGAGAGGGTGGACATTTGGGTGAGGTTGGCGGGGTAGCGGGGGACGGCTGCGACCACGGCTGCCGAAGCCCCGGGGGTCTGGGAGGGGTTGTGGTTGGACTGGTGTGCAGCTTGCTTGTTAAGCGCCACACCTGTGTAGGAGAGGGCGGTCAGCGGATTAGCTACGCTCACACTGCAAGCACTCGCGCTGCTTGCACTCGTGCTTGCACTGCTTGGCACTGGGCCCGGCGTGGCGGCGGACACAGGCATGGAGGAGGAAGGTGAGGGCTTTGCAGTGGAGCTTTGGGCGGTGGAGGTCGTGGTGGTGGCCGTGTTGGTGGACGGCTGAGAGGAAGGGCCTCCGCCTCCACTACTCTCCTGGTAGTCGTCTTTGCTCCCTGCCTCGTTGCTGGCCGTTGAGGAGGTGCTGGAGGAGCTTGGGGGGCCGGAGGGGGGCAGGGGAGGCAGCTGGGGGAGCGAAGGCAGCGCAGGCAGTGGAGCCAGACCGGCCGAGTACTCACATGATACGGGCACGAACGGCTGCTGCAGCTGCATCAGCTGCTGATACGTCGTGTTGGGCTGGTACATGGGGAGGCCAGACTTGTCCGCCGCCGGCCGCTTGTAAGGCACCATCCCGGGGAAGGCCTGCAAAAGCACCAACAGGGGATGAGCACGGTGGGGGCCGGGTCTGCAGGAGCGCGGGGCCACGGGCCGTGTCGCGAGGCGCAAGCACCCGACAAGCACGGGTGCCGCACAGCGCACAGGCACCGCGCGGGTAGCTGGAAAGAGGCGACGCGACGCGACGCACAGAGCATTCTCAAGCAACTTGCATGCCATTCAGCACTGAGTACGAAAAACTTGGTCATTTCACAGAGTAGCTGCCATTTCTGTTTCCCTCAACTCTTGAAAGAAAAAAAAAAAAATTGAAAAAATGAAGTAATTGAAAGTGTGGTTTACAATGTCATAAAGAACTGCCAAAGCCCCCTCCCCGTTTCCATCCGAAGAAAAATGTTATTGATTCACAGAAAATTGATTCACACTTTCCTCTTTTTCCTCACAAATACCAAAGATAAACACACCAATACTTCCCAAGTGGTACATACAATGATAAAACCTCAAAACAGCAAAAAGTCACTGTAAGCTGAGCTCTGATGTAAGAGTTTTCTCAAAAAAATTGGTAGCTTGCAAGGTGACAAAATTACAGCATCAGCTACATCTGCTGCTATTAGCTGCTCAAGCTGTACATCCGATCACGCAATATAAAATATTTCTACCACTCCCTCGAAGCTCTCAATATACATCAATTTTATAGCTGAAGCAGTCGTCAGTAAAAAAAATTTAATGGAACAGTACAATTTATAAAATGACATGTGATGACTTTAAAGCATGTCTTTCATACATCTTTTTTAAATGGAAAAAAATGGGGAAATCTTTGCAATTTAAGGCATGCTTACAAGCCAGCACGAAACCATGTTTGTCATGTTTTACAGTTTTGACATTAAAGGAGAATTAAATTCAGACAACACAGCATTCAGCAGGACAAGGCCAGCATAGCTGGTTGGCCAGCAGGCAACAAAGCATCTTCACTTACAAAGTTTTCATAGTAGAATGATCCCACTGACTTCATATCCATCTGTAAAACAAAAAACAATAACATCTGATGTCAGTTTTGTTGATTTCTCATTATTCAGATGCACCTTGCTCTCGCAGCAAAGCTCGCTTACAGAACTCAATGCCACCAAATCTACACGGTCATTGTGATTGCTGTTATCTCCGATTCCTAATGCAGTGCTAATGAAAGTTGCATTCTAGGCAATTACTATCTATTGTGACTGGCATTATTTCACGACAAGATTTGTGTTCTGATGCATATAGTTACTGAATACAGTGTGAGGAACTTTAATGCTCCTGAGACGCAAGTAACTGAATAATAATCATTAGCGCATTGTTTATATGGGTACACAGCAGCTCATTTTTTAACTATTTTGAAACGGAGTTGAAACTCAAGGTAATCTTATAGTGTTATTACATTACTGGATTATGAACACGGCATAGCAAAATTTGACAGAACTATTCCACATATACATTTAAATGACATTAGACTATAAAAATGTAGCTCCTTGCCTACTAACTCAGGAAAGGAAGGAAAAAAAAAAAAAGACAAAACACAAGATGACACACATTCTTTCCCTCCCCGAGAAGTTTCAGATTTGATATACAAAATTGTCATTTCATATGAGTGTACCAGTCACCTAAGCAAGCCTATCACAAATTTCATACAGCAGTGGAATGGCATGCATACAGCACACACTTCTCAGGAGCATTTATTTAAATGGCAACAAAGATTTTAAAGGTCACAGTTGAAGTACCTCAACAAGATGACACATTCTAAATAAGATTGGTTCCATCGAAGTGTGTACTTTAATACTAAAAACTAACTTCAACAAATTAACTACGGTAGGTCCTCACATGTGGACCCATTCCCACCATGTAACAAAACCATTCGCAGTTAATTTGATGAAAATAAAAATAAATAAAGATAGCACGCAAAGCATAAATGTACCATTATCATGTCATCGCTTGGGTCACGAGAGCGCTTCTTGCCCACATCCTGTGGAGCGCCTACATTTGCCATGGCGACTCCAGGCTATTAGTGGCGTCATCGAATGGCATGGCATCACATTCAGGCAGGGCAGGGCAGGCAGCGGCACACAAGCAGAGCGGAACAGGGTGACCAATGGATGATGAGCCAACGGGCGCAGCAGGCGTGGACAGACATAAAGCAATAGCAAACCAAATGTAGAAGTTGTCATTTAAACATACAACAGTGAAAAATAAGCTGCACATGAGATGTGGCACAAAATAAACATAACAGTAGGCAAAATTAAAACAAGAAAAAGCTGAAATGTTGCAGTTGCAAAGCATAAGTAAGTTATTTTCTGAAATGACTAGGATAAACGTTCCTCTGCAGTGACTTTAAATTTGGTTGAAAGTGCACATGCATAAAGCTATGGATGAAATCGCTGGTGCACATGAAGCATGTACAAAAACTAAGCTTTGGTGGCATTTCTTTTTCTTCCTTCAAATAAAATTATTGTGGTACCATCAGAAATGACAAATTTCTATTTTAAATTAACTGGAATTCAAAAATAAAATAAAATGCACTCTTTTCTACAAAAAGCTGCAAAGACAACATGCAAGTATCAACTTATAATGTGAAACAACTGGCACAGTAAAATATATCTTAAAGTAAAGGGGGAGGATGCACTGAAGTGGAGACTCCTTCACCACCTACAATACAAGTTATTCACTCAAGTAGAAGACAAAGTACACTTCAAATGAGATCTCCAAAACTCGAACTCTGGAAAAGGAAGGTTAGACAGAAGCACAACCCTTTGGTGTAGCAGCTGTACGTGATTGTTCCAGCTTGAGCTGACGCAAAAGAACCAGTTGGACCTTCTTCACAACTTGCTCCAGCCAATAATATTTTCTTGATTTGGGGACAACTATAAAATCAGCCTCTCTCCATCCTCTCAAGAACCCACACTTTCCTCTTCCACGCTAAAATATTTTCAAGTACAGTCTGCACTAGACATTTGTCTCCTTTTTTTAAATACTGAACTGGCAGCCTTACAAGAAATACATCAGTGCTAAATGCCACAAAGTTGCTCTTTTTCTTCACCAACAATTCACATATCTACTGACTAAGAATGCAAATGCTTAGTTCTGCATGCTTGAAGTTAGCATACTCATGGTAAAAGGCTAAAATAAATTCATAAATTTGTAGAACATATTCTACAACATATGGAACAGGTGCATATGGATTAAGATTAATTCAATGATCAGAGATGCAATAAACAATGTGCTAACATTCATTAATAAAAATAATCACTAAGTTAAACAATGAAAGAAGGACAATCTCTTTTCCTCAAATTTACTTCAAGATTGAAAAGAGAAAAGAGAAGCAACAGATAAAAATAAAGGTACCAAGCATGCATGGTGGATGTAGAATATTTAGCATAGGGAGATCTACTGAAATGGTTTGAAAGTAAATACTGTCTAACAAAATTGTGTTGAACATAAAACAGGTGGCATCTAATGAAGTTTGAGGAATATGGGAAAAATATAAGACTTAAAGTTTGTTTACTTTAGTTCTCCCTTTAAAATTTCAAGACAGACCTACTCCTCCTTTAACTTTAAATTCTAAAAATATCCACCTGAATTTGTTCAATCAAAAACTTGAGAATAAAGGAGGAAAAGAAACTGGAAGACGAAAGTAAAGACGGCCATGCATGCCTCCATGTTGTATGAGGGAACACCTTAAGGTAGCCAATTATTAGGGGCAAGTTATTCAAGTGCAACTTGTTAAAGAAGTACCACTTCTGTTGTATGCACCACCAGAAGAAACCAAATCATCATATAGAAATAATGTGAGTTTCTGCAGATAACCACTTAACACAATTTAGAACAAAGGTAGCCAAATTCAAACCCCTATTTACCGGTGACTGCTATATGTAATTAATGTTATAATTGTTGAATTAGTGTAAACAGAAAAGATATTAAATAAGTTTATAGTTGTCAGTGTCTGTGGAAGCAAAGTGCAAAATGATGGTGGGAAAGACAGAGAGAGACAGACAGAGCAGACAGCAAGAGGAGACACAGAACAGAGTAGCAGAACACAGGTATAGGATTCTGGAAAGGATCATGGTTTGCAAAACAGCAACATAATACCAGAAGCAAGGCAAAACATTAGGGCACATGAGGCGACATTTTATAAAACTCAGAGCAATAAGAGTAATATTTTGAGAGATATCCCAGAACATAAGAAAATATTGCTTGCTCTGGAGCGCATAGCAACAAAAATGAAGCAGCAGGGTGGGCAGCATCTGGGATAGTTGAAGTGTCACTTGAGATATCAGAAGATTACACAAAATTATTAATTACTGTAGCAAGAACTTCAAAAGATATAGGGAGGTTATTCCCTTTACTTTGTATGTCCTGGCCTAGAAGAATTGATTATTTTCCACAAAGGAGGCTATGAATGGAACTAAATAATCATGTCTAAAGATTGCAAAAGAACATACACTACAAAAGATTGGCAAAACTAACCAGTAAGCAAAATAATGGAATGAAAGGACATAAGAAAAGAAATTGAAAGAAACAGCAAAAGAAAATAGACAAAGAAAAGGGCAGAAAGACTGAGCAAAATTGAAAGAGTAAGGAAAATAGACTAGATAGACAGACAGAAAGACAGACAGTTAGACTGATCGACAGGCGGATAGATACAGATAAATGGATGCAGATGGCTTCTACTAAAGACAGTCCACATCTTCAGGACTTTTGACCATTACTACTTTTCCCTCTCTTGAGCCCCTTAAGTGACATGGTTTCTTTACCTTTGAAAATGAATGAAACTACTTCACAATAAAACACTTCAATGATCATTCAGGAAATGTTGAAGCCAAACCAAAGGGCTGCTGTTTTTCTATTAGTCGAGAAAGTTAGCAACAAAAAAAATGATGTTTGGGAAAATGATGCACAGAAACAGAGATTGAAAACTTTTCGTTAAAACATAAAAAGCAGAACAAAATGGCAAAATGAAAATAGAAACTTTTAGAGCGTCATTGAGATGGTAACTGTGTTGAACAATAGCAGTTAATTAACACATGAAAAATAATGGCGCTCGAAGATTATAGTTGAGTTTTCCATTTTGACAAATTTTATTATGCTATTTGTTACATGAAGCTAACAATCTCTGAGCAGAACACAGAAAGCCGAGGTGTTTAGAGGGAAAGACAGAGGCAATGACACATGGACGTGAGTTTGTTCGCAAACCCAGGCCCACTTTTTAAAGCAGCAGAGCCGTGAAACTCAAAGACAAGGAAATTTGGTGCTCCGTGAGGGAGAGGTAGTAACAAGCCAGGCAAGACGAGAGGACTGTGGAGTCTCCAATAGCAGTAGTCATCATCAACTAAAAGACAAAGAGCAGAGAGGAGAAAAGAGAGGCGAGAATGCCTACCGCGGTGGGGCGCGCTTGTGCAGCCTTGATAAAGGCTTGGAGGTGCAGAGGGGGGTGGAAATAGCGGCAAGGGTCGCGGCTGCAGCGCCCCTTCACGGCATCCATGCAGACCGTGACTGTTCCGTCCTCGGAGGCCGTCACGGCTTCTGGCGGGTGCGCGAAACGGCACTCGCACTCAGCACGCTTGCACGCGCCACGCTGGAATTCTCGACAGACCTAGGGCACGGGGATACCACAAGCACGCTACAGCTGCGGCCAAGGACCATGACGATGATGATGACCATGATATGGATGAAGGGGCCGATGGATGTATGGTTGGATGGAGGGGGAGGGACGGCGGTGGCGGTGGTGGTGGTGGACGTGATGGTGGTGGTCGTGGAATGCGGCAGGGGATAAATGAATGAAGGATGCATGAACAATGAAGATGAAGCAGAATGAATATGAGGGAACACTTTAGCCAAAAAAAAAAAAAAAAAAAAAAAAAAACTGTCTCCTCTTCAAATAACATAAATGTCCCTATCTACCTATCAGGAAGCCAATCTAATGCCCAGCCTAAAACCCCTATATCATAAACTATCATTATTTAGAAAAAGAAAACTTTTTTTTTTTAAATTCTTGAACCAATTAAATTTTTGGTAAAGGTTTTGCTTCTATTTGTTTTCAGAAGAGTTTTCCACATAAGAAGAGAAATTGCAATGCATTAATATAGTCAAGATATTCAACTGATAGGGTCAGAAGAGATGGGCATTGCGTTGCATCCCTCAGCTTTTTGCACCCAATGCAGACTCTCTCCACATAAACATGACGCCTTGCTCCCATGAGGAGAAGCACACAAAACTCTCCATAATTATGGTTATTCATCAATTAAATCAGGTTTCAAGACATAATATCAATGATAATTTTACAGAAGTAAAACATCAAAGCATGATACACATACTATTCGATGAAACACTCGTGTTAATTATGGCTCACAAAATACTGATTCACAATAAGGAGCATTTAAATATTAAAGCCATTAAAATTTTCGATAAAGCATTATTTCAAAGTAGCTTGTCAATATGTTTGAAGCATTGAATTGAGATCAAGTTTGTTCGTCCTATGGCAATGATTTTCTATGATAAAAACTAATGGAAAACAAAGGAAGAAAAACACATTGCCTTTGAAGGAGTTAAATAATAGCCACAATTTATGCCCATAACAAACGTTTACAATACTTCAGCTGCAGACTTTAATTCAGCCCCAATCCTTAGTTCTTTTAACAAGACAACGTCACATTCCATTGGAGGTTGAACACAAGGAATGACAATAGCTGAAGGGAAAGCAAGGGGGAGCAAGTGCACTGCAACACAGCGGGAGACAGTGGCAGAAGAAAGACAGAGAAGCTAGACAGTGTGGTTTGGCAGCAGTGAGCTGGCTATCAACCCGCAAGGCCGTAGCAAGGCCAGGCAAGGCCGCAGGAATATCGTCTTCTCATTTTGTTCCATTTCGGAAAGCGTGATATGGCAAATGTGTTTGCAGTGTATTTCCCTTCCTAAATGTATTGATCAAGAGAATTGGTCTTGTAATTTTACAGATGACTTGGCACTCTATACAATTGTTGGTGGTTCAAGTTTATGCTCTCGATCACATAATTTATGGGATTGACTCAATACAAGCTCCCAGGAAGCCGATTGCACATTGTTTGAACTGCTTCGCATCACCAGTAGTTCCCATTAGTCTTAATATACAAATAAAAATAATCTTTAAATAAAATAAAGCAACAAATGGAGACAAATGGCATAAACAAAATGTGGTGCATAGAATGCTCTCAACTGAATTTTATCTTGCAAAAAGCATCCTCAACTTTTTGCACTACTGCTGCTTAGCTGCACGCAGTACAGGATAAGAAAACTGCCGTTCTACTAAAATGCCAATGACCAAAGGTTTAGGAGAAAATTGATTGTAAATTATTATTTTTTTAATCAAAGGCTAGTTGTAGTAGATGGGAGCACAAAGATTATCCATTAAAGCATAAATTAATATCAGCCTGAGGGGCTGCACCTGTAAACTGAATTACTGTAAACTGATATAAAATGAAAGGAGGAAAGCTTAAGTATTAGAGGGAAATCAGAGTTAAACAACAGATAAATTAAAAGTATAAAGAAATAATAAGGTTAATTATGAATAAATGACACACCAATTAACAAGAAAAAACAACACAAAAAAACAAAACAAATATAAACATTTAAATATAATATGGGAAGAGTTTTGTGTACTTGTGGAGTGGGAGAAGGAGGGGCCATAACAGAGAGCTTGCTGGCAGATTGCAGATGAGTCAACATTCAGAGAGTCATGAGGGTCTTCATATGGGAAGCCCTGAAATACCCTCTGCTATACAGGTTAACTGCTGCATACTAACTTCCCTATTTTAATTTCAATGATATTTCCTCCTCCTGTCCTACAGGTTTATGAATCTAAATAATGATGAGATGAAGTTCTTTGAGATAAGAGCTACTTTCATTAAAGAGAAACATTAGGCTCTACTTGAATGTAAGTCACTTGACAGCTATGATATTCCAAACAGAGTCAAAAGTAGTGAGATTCTTTCTTTTTTCTCTTTTTTTTTTTTGGAAGTAGATCTTATGACAAAGTGAGAATATCAAATGAGCACTCGAATGGTGTTGACTTTTCACTGTTACAATATAAAATTACAAAGGAGACTCCTGATAGGATCACTTTTAAAATAGTTTGTACACACTGAATACTTGTAAGTTAAAACCAAGTTGTATACTCAAAATAACCATATTAGAACAATCGCTCTCAAATGTTTTGAGTGCTGCTCTTGTCTAAAGAAACAAGTACAACATTTTCACACATGTGATATCTTCCATTCATCAAGGTCAAAACAGAACCAAGGCACCAAGGCACATATGACCACTTGTTAATACTTAAATAAAATTTACAAACAAGGATATAAGCTCACCTCAAGGCGGTCTGACCGTGGCATTTTCTGTTGTGTCACAACAGTCTGTTGCACCATGCCAAGGGGTGACGTTACTCCAGCAGGGTCTGGACCCATGATGGCCGTTGGCATGATAGGTCCTGCGTGTGTGAAGTATGGACTGAATGTGCCGCCCACCTGGGGCATGCTCGTCAAATAAGGATTCGTTGCCTGCAAACATATTGAGAGGGTAAGCAACTCCTAAAGACGACACAGTATTGTCAAAAAGATAACATAACTGATCACCACAAGTGTTACAAACAGCACTCGTTTTGATCAGTTTATGGCTCAAAATGACAGCACTGGGCTCGCTTTCAAAATAATGAGGCTGCTTGTTACAAGCTATCTTTTTGAGACAGATGGGCTCAATAAAAACTGAACCCTGGAAACTGACAACAAAACTGTACGCTGAACCATAACACAAAAATTAGCGTGTTCGAAAGAAAGCGATGATAAATTAAATAGACGTGGTCGACTCTTAAAAAAAGAGTGCTGAAGCGTACTGCCCCTAAACGGACTACTCACGACTGTTGGCACTTGACCGGCAACCATGGGCTGTCCTGGCGAGAGGCCCATCTGCTGCATTAAGGCGTTCTTGAGGGCGAGGTGGTTGCGGCCGTTTATCAGCAGCTGGTCCTTGAGGTGCTGGGGAGGGTGGAAGTACTTGCATGGCGGCTTCTCACGGTTACACCGACCCTACACAGACACAAAACAACTCGGTAACACCATCACGAAAAAAAACAAAAAGGAAAGAAAACAGCTAGGAATGCCGATAAGATTTGGGGTTTTCTGAACTCTGCCAGAATCTCTAGCCGAACAAGTTCACTGCCACAAGGGCAGTGGAGAGAAGGCCAGCAGACAGGCCGACGTCAAGCAACAACAACAAAGATTAAACATCAAGGCAAATCGAGGTAGGCCTGGCCACGCCAGCGGCCGCCTCCCCCCCCCCCTCCCTCCCATTTCCAATTTGCCGGTCGGCGCTTCCACGTGCACCGGGTCGCCCCACTGAGAGCCAGGGGGAGGACACCCGCCGTGGGGCTCCGAAGGGTCGTTGCGCCGCTGTCTCTCTCGCGCCCCCTACGGCACGCCCCAGGAGCGCGACAGAGACAGAGCGACCCAAGGACGGGATCAGGACGCCGCGGGCAGGACGACGCCACCCTCGGGCGGCACCGGCCGCAACCTCCACATTTCACAAACCGACTCGCAGGCCGCGTCGCCACCACACCAACAGCCGCGCCGAATTTACCTGCAACAGACAGAGAGGAAGGAACAAATCAGAAAATGTGGAGCAGCACGCGGCAAAGGCTCGTTGTTATCAAACGCCCGGCCAGAGGGCGTGGCGTGGCGCCTTTTCGAAACTCGGTGGATGCGAATGTGTCAAAACGCCACCATCAATCACACGGCCAAACCGAGGACGGGAGGGGAGGGGGCGAGTCGAACAACGGCGCGCCAAATCGATGGCGACGTGCTCGGAGCGCGCTGGATGGAAATCACAGCCGGAGTCCGGAGGCTCCAGGGAAGGTCCGCCTTTGTGTCAGGCAATTATTATTTTCTAAACACGGCGCGGGCGCCCTGCGTTGATGACATTTTCAGCCCCTACTCGGCTCGGCTGACCGACATTTTCGGAACGAAATGTCAGAGGGGGGGGGGGGCAGAGAGAGAGAGAGAGAGAGAGAGAGAGAGAGAGAGAGAGAGAGAGAGAGAGAGAGAGAGAGAGAGAAGGGGGAGGGCATCAAGGAGAGGAGGGTGGTGGTGGTGGTGGTGGTTTGGGACACCAAGGAGAACGGGCCGTGTTCCAAACACGCTACCCACGGGCAAACACCACCACACCCACACGCACGGCAGTAGGCTTCAAACAAAAGTAACGACGCCCCTACCCCCTCCTTTTCCCCTTCGTCGATCGCGTAAGGTTGGCAGCACGTCAAAGCGTCCACTTGTCCCAGTAGAAGAGAAGAGAGGAGGGGCGAAAAGTCGTCCCCCTGACTAGCCTCTCCGAGGACACTAATGAAGCCAGCAGGCTGAGGCGACAGCCGAACTCGCCGGCAGCCATGTCCGGCAGACGCATTGCCGAGCGCATTGCTGGCGGTCCGCGACCCCATTGCCATTGCCAACTCGGAAGCAGCAAATAACCAAATCACCAAAGCCATTCGCAACTGCACGTGACGCCGGGTCGGGACGCTCGCCAAACTCGAAACGGCCAAAACGGACGCGTGGGAGTCGGGTTGAACGCGCCCTGCCAGCCCTCGTCGTGCGTGCCCCCCCAATCTGGAGACGGCGTGGCGGCGCACCAGTTGCCCTGGGTCTCTGCAGTAGCAGGAGAGAACTAAGTTTGCTGCTTATCAGTAGGCAAGGAGTTGCAGCCCTGCCGCCGCCACGCCGCGCCACGCCACGCCCTGCACTGCGGCCAGCTTTCGGGGTACGAAACACGACCCGAGGCAGCCAGGGCGGCAAGGGTTATGAGGGAAAAGGGGAGGGGGAGGTTGTCTCGGGTTAATCTTCTGCGGGTACAACCGCGGCCAAAATCCACAGCCAGAAGCCAGGGCGTCTGCCTCGCACAGTGGGTCCGAAGACCGTTGAGGCGGCCAAAATTCTAGACGCGTTTTGAGCTCCAGAGTCGCTGTATGGGACTCGAATCGAACGTGTGACCCCACCAATGGATACCTTGTTTCGACTCCTGCCGCGCACACACTGCACGTGGCCGTCGTGGTCGTCGCGGAGGTGCCCCGCGTCACCGAGGCCGCCCCCCCGCCAATCACTCGGAATTCACTTTCAAGAGCGCCGCGCCCAATCAGGCCCGCCCAGGCCCAGTGCAGTGCAGCCCACTGCAGCCGGTCCCCCGAGACTCCGGCGCCGCCATCGACCGCGTCGGCGCGGTGGGTGCCAGCGGCGTCAGCGCTCCCCGCAAGGGGCTTTGCAGCATCAGCCGCTCGCATGTTCGAGGGTCTTGGTCGCGTCCCCAAACTAGAGTCTCGCCTCGGCTCACGCAGCGGACGGCCTGGCGGGGCTCGCCGTCGTCACGACTCCAGGCACTCCATCCGACAGCCAAGAGAAAAACTTGCAGAGCCATCAACAAATCCCCGTCATGCCGCTCTCCCCCGCTCCGGGGCGCTCTCCCCGTTCCAGACGGTTTGAGCAGCGCGGCGAGTCGCCCGGAGGCTCCAGTGACAGCGCCGGGCCAACACGAGGCGCCCGGATTACCCCCTCCGCCCCTGCCCCGCCGCCGACAGCAAACAGGACAGGGAGGGTCAATCAACACCATTTCATCTTTCGTTTCTTGCAGCGGACAAGACAGGAAAAGCCTAAGCGTCCGGCCCGTCCGCCACGGCCGGTCGAGGGGAGGCGCGCAGGGGGCTGGGTCCGCACGGCAGCCCCGTTGCTCCGCCTTCCTCGCGCCCCAGCGGGACCAGGGGGCGCCCCGCCAGGGCCCCGCCAGGGCCCCGCCAGGGCCACGGAGACAGAGAGAGCGACTCTTCGGAATCTGCTGCCTGCAGGCGGCCCGAGATGAGGAGGGAGCGACGTCAAAGTTGACTGAGGGGGCCCCCGCACGGCCCCGCTCGTGCGTGCCTGTCGCAGCCCGCGAGTGCGAGAGCGGGAGGGAGAGAGAGAGAGAGAAAGAGAGAGAAAGAGAGAGAAAGAGAGAGAGAGAGAGAGAGAGAGAGAGAGAGAGAGAGAGAGAGAGAGAGAGAGAGAGAGAGAGGGAGAGAGAGAGAGAGAGAGAGAGAGACCACCCACTCGGAATCAGTCTGCTGGTTGGCTGGCCTCCTCGGGGCCCACAAGGGGGTTGCAGCCCTTGCTGGGGTTTCGCAAAGCGGCCAGGGAGTCCGAATACCTCCACCGCCTAGAGCCCTCTGTCTCTTTCTCTGGATCGCTCCCCTCCGGGCCACGCATTCCGAACTGCACCGTCAGCGGGCAGCGGGTGGGCGTCGTCGCGGGTGTCATTGAGGGAGCAAAAGAGGGAGAGAAACAAAAAATCGAACCCTCACAAAACCCGTTATCCAATGCCCGACTAGGTTCGCAAAGTCACGGCGGCGTCAAAGACGCAGCTCACATTAAATGGCGTTTTGAAAGCCATCTGGTGCGTCCAGAATTTTGGCCACCTCAACGGTCTTCTGGCCCAGTGAGACGCGCGGCGATGCGAGCGGCGAGGGCGTCACTTCAAGAGGGTGGAGGTGCGACCCGACAGGCCGACGCCGCGCAGCCACGCGGCAGATGGAATGCGAGTCGCGGTCCCTGCCGAGGCGTACCGAGGAGGCGTTCCGAGGCGTACCGAGGCGTACCACGACGCCCATCGCCACGTCGCTGCACGTACTCGATCCGGGACGCGCCACGAGTGCGAGAGGGACGGAACAACGGGGCGCGAGCCGCATTCCGCCGCCCTTTCCGTGGGGCTGCGCTGACCGTTGATCCGGCCGGCGAGGGGGCGGGCCGCCGCTGCAGAATGAAATAAACGCTGGAATGCGCTGGCATCGGCTCACAGCGCCACGGCGGCCACGGCCTCAGAGCCTCGCAGGTACGAGGCCGGGCCGAGCCAGCCCCCGCGCCGAGAATGCCCTTTTGGCCTCCCCTTCCGCCGAGGCCCAGAAAACGCGCTCGCGCCTCAGTCGCCGCCGCATTCCAGATGTAATTAAGCAGGGCGTCATCGCGCGCCGTCGCAGAAAAACAAAAAAAAAGGAGGGGGAGAAGAAAATAAAGAGAAAAGAAAAGGAAAATTAAATTGGGTGACAGACGACGGAAGACTTTGCGCAGTGCAGACCAACCTCGGAGGGAATCAAACATTCCGCCTGACCCCATCGGAGCGTCGGACCCAGAGCGACCTGCCTGCCTGCCTGGCTGGCTGCCCCGCTCGACCTTAGACGGACACGTAGCCCGGGGGCGGGGCGGGGCTCCCAGCGCAGCCTCGGGGGTGGCGGCGGGCGGCGGGGCGGTGGAGGGGGTATGAATTACTGGCGATCGCCCGGTGGAACGGGCGACAAGGGACCCGTTTGAAAACGAGAGGCGGCAAGGCTGGCAAGGCAGACAAATGGGGCCCCAGAGCTTCCGCCGCTGCCGCACTCCGTTGCCGCCCCGCGCCGCGCACTCTCGTTACGGCTGAGGCCGGCCAATCACGCCGCGCCATTTCAAATCTACCGCCAAAGACCGAGATTAGTAGGCGGTCGGTCGGCTGCCCGGCGTGGTGGTGGCTGACCGCCCCGACCGCGCGCCGCCAGCCAGCAGCCAGCCAGCCAGGCAGCCAGCCAGCGCGCCCGCCGGGTCAGCCTGCGAGGTAGGCAACACTGACCCGGGCGGCGCACGCGTGTCGGCGTGTTGCCTACCTCGCAGGCGGCACCGCGTACAGAGCACCCGCACCACGGCCGGCGTTATTGAATCAGGACGGCGCGGCGGTGCCTCCGCGACATCCTGAGGACATCCCGGGACACCGGCTGATGAATGATGCCGCCAGTCAGGGGCCGCGGGGAGCACACCGGCGATAGCACCGCGGTGAAATCAACCCCACTGCAGCCAACGCCGCAATTCGCTTGCCGCCTTGTCGTCGTACAATTTCATGCCGGGGATTTGAACCCGGGGATAAAGAGGGTGTGTGTGTGTGTGTGTGTGTGTGTGAGTCCGCGTCTGAAACGCATCGGACAGCGCACCACGATAATGGCAGAACACTGACAACAGCCCCCCTCTCTCTTCCCCGGCCCAGTCAGTGTAGGAGGGCCTCCTCTACCCGTCATGCTGGCATGCTGGCCGCACAAACAATGCCCCCTCCACAGTGGAGGCTCCGCCCCGGCAAGAGGCGATATCCGACGAGGCGGCCGTGCCAGGCCGCCAGGCCAGGCCGTGCGGGGAAAGGGGTGCCGCGGGCCGGGGGTGGCAAACGCCATGGAAAAACGAGGGCAGGGTCGTTAGGAGTGTGTGTGCGTGCGTGTGTGTGTGTGTGTGTGTGTGTGTTCCTCTCGGACACTATGCATACCCCGCGCCCGCCCGCCCGCCCCTGTATGCCGTGGCCATCGCGAAAATCGCCTCGCCGTTGGCGCCAAACGAGTTTTCGGGACAAGCCGTGCGGGCGGAGGGGCGAGGCCGGAGGAGAGGAGGAGGGGGGGGGGAGGCAAGACGGACCCAACAGACAAAGCCGAAGGGAAGGAAGGGCGGAAGGGGCTGTCGTGGCGCGGCCGGCCCCGCTGGCATTTAAAACACAAAGTGTGGCGGCCGCCGCGGGGGGCGGAGGCAGGCAGGCGTGTAAAACGGCGCAAAAAAAAAGCATCATCACAACCGCCAACAACAACAAGTCAATAAAAGGAAAACATGCGCGCCCAGGATTGAGGAAGCTTCAGCACGGAGCGCGCCAGGACGGCTCCTGCCTATACATATTAATGCTGTCAACGTCATTCGCATGCAAATCCGGTGTGTATGCAGCGTTATTAAAAGCAATAATGGACGGGTTTACCTCGCGGCTAACGCGGTGCTAACGCGGTGTGACCACAGCGATCACTGAGCGGCACACATCACAGCGTGATGACACCCAGGGCCGCGCTGGGGCCGCCCAGAGTCCATCCGGTTCGTCCCGCAGCGGCCCGCCGCCTTTCAAACAAAAAAAAAAAAAACCCTGCCCGCGCCGGCCGCTTGATGGCTAGACGCAAGCAAGCCCAGCGGCGACCCAGCAGGGGGTGGAGGTGGCGTCTGGCCCACCCGCAGCTTCGCGCCCATCGCTTAAACTCTTTGTTTCATTCATCCCCCTCCCACCACCATCACGGTCGCGCGAGTCCATGAGAGAGTTCACATGCTCGGACAAGACTGATCCAAACCGTCCACAGGGCCCAAAAAGAAACGCAAAAGAGAGAGAGAGAGAGAGAGAGAGGAGAGAGAGAGAGAGAGAGGAGAGAGAGAGAGAGAGAGAGAGAGAGAGAGAGAGAGAGAAGCGGGGCGAGGCAGCAAAAAACACAGCAGGCGGGTTTGAACGCGTCATCGGCGGGGAGGCCGGCCGAGGCGCCCCGAGCTGCCCAACACTAATGACCCAAGCAGTCTTTACCCGCGCGGCGTAGTCCCGGGGCTGAGTGGACAGGGCGGGGCGACGCAGGCTGGTGTCAAATGGTCTTTCCATGTTGTGCAGCCGCTGCGCCGCCAGCCCAGCCAGCCGCGCACCACCAGGCGTCACGCCCCGTGGGGGAGCCCCGCCACCACGGGAAAGCCGCCCAGGCCCCACGAGAGAGAGAGAGAGAGAGAGAGAGAGAGAGAGAGAGAGAGAGAGAGAGAGAGAGAGAGAGAGAGAGAGAGAGAGAGAGAGAGAGAGAGAGAGAGAGAGAGAGAGAGAGAGAGAAAGAGAGAGAAAGAGAGAGAGAAAGAGAGAGAAAGAGAGAGAGAAAGAGAGAGAGAGGAGGGAGAGAGAGAGAGAGAGAGAGGAGGGAGAGCGTGTCCCGAGCCCCAAAAAGCGTTCCGGGCCTACTTAATCGGGGCCGCGCTCCCCCTCCCCCTGGAGGGCGCCGTGCCGGCCGAGGCCGGGGCCCGTTCCGCAGACGTGCCACTGATTATGCGGCCGCCGAGTCAGCAGTCACAGCGGAATAACCTCAACTTTAACCTGGTAGCGTTCCAGCCAGCGCTGCGCCCACCACGGCCCCACCACGGCCCCACCCCCTCCCCACCGCAACACTCTGCCTCCACTCCCACCCCCTGCCCCCCACTGCGGAGGAGTGCACACCATGTATACCATGAGCGGAAATAAAGGGGATTAGGCGGGAAAAAACATGAGGGGGACCTCGGGAAAAATAAATAAAAACAGGGGAAAGGCCACAGCGCTACCGACCGGCTGCCGCTCCCCAGGGGCGCGCACAGCAGCACCGCAGCCGCCACCGCACCGCACGCAGCGGACCGCCATATTGTGGCGTCCGGACGCGGCATCTGCTGATGTCGCCTCCCGGTCCGAGCCCCACTGTGCGGCCCACTGTGCGGCCCACTGTGCGGCCCACTGTGCGCCCCCAGCCGCCCTCATCAAAATATGGATATGAATGTGACTGATGTGCGGCTCAAACTACACAGGCAGCGTCAGCAGCGCCTCGAGGGACCCCCGGGGACGGACGGACGGACGGAGCGACCCGGCGACCGGCCAGAGGGCACGGCGCACGCCCAAAGGGGCAGCGCCAACGCCGAACAGAGACACATGAAAGAAGCGGGTCGCCCTGCCTGCCTGCCTGTCCGCCTCCCCATTCCGGCAAAGTCTCCCGCGGCCGAAAAACAAGTTTTCGGCAACAAATGTTTGCGAGCGAGCGAGCGGCGGGGCGGGAGCAGGCGGGAGTGAGTGAGGGTTACTGCGGGGACTTGTTAAATGAAGGGGGATGCAGGAACTTCATAAATAATTCAACCTCGCCCCGCCTAGCCTGCCTGGCCTGCCTGGCCGCGCCGCCTGCCCCCGGTGGGCTGCGGGTGTAGGGTCGAGTGTAAGGGCTGGCCGAGACAAGATGCCGCCAATACTGCCTTTCCCATGCACTGCCCTCCCAGAAATAACAACAACAACAACAACAACAACAACAACACACACACACAGAGAGAGAAGGGGGATCCGTTGGAAATTGGACGCGCGCAGATATTCATGACGGCCACCTCCTCATCGGCGCGGCCGCCACTGCAGGACGACCAGGCGCGCGGCGCCGCGACATATTAACCTAATCTTCTTACCGCGACAAAGCCCCTCGAAAAAGGACAAAAAAAATAAATAAAATAAAAAAGGTCTGTTATTGCTAATCCTGCGCCACCGCCGCCATCCCCGCCACCGGTGCACCCCTAATGCCTCGGCCACGCCCACGCCCTCAGACAGGGGCGGAACGTGAGGCGACGTGGCGCCGCGGTGGTGGCGGCCCAGAGTGTGTGCCTGGCCGCTGGCGGCTAGTGGCGCGGCGAGGGTGTAGTGCCCTCGGGGCCCCGCGCCAGCGGATGTCAACGCCCCGCTGAGTGTGTGCGTGTGTGTGTGTGTGTGCGCGCACCAATTGTGCGGTGCCCTGTCCACCCACTCAACACACCGGCCAAATCAACAGATGCACCTTTGGCCGCGCGGTCCGCCTGCCCCATGGCCTGCCCCATGGCCTGCCCCATGCACGACACCAAGAAGCAGACGTGACTTTCCCAGCGTCCGCCGTGCCAGTGGACTGAATCCGAGCGAGGCGTCTCTGTCTCTCTCGCACTCATGGGGCGCAACCAGGGCGGTGGGGCAGGTCGGGGAGGGAGCCCACCTGCAGCCCGCTGCACCAACGCGCCAACGCCCCACCCCCGCCTCGCAATAATTAACTCTGTTCCGAGACGCGGGGACCCGCCCCAGGCAAAAGGAGCGAGCGAGCGACACAGAGAGAGAGAGAGAGAGAGAGAGAGAGAGAGAGAGAGAGAGAGAGAGAGAGAGAGAGAGAGAGAGAGAGAGAGAGAGAGAGAAAAAGAGAGAGAAAGAAAGAGAGAGAGAGAGAGAGAGAGAGACAGAGAGAAAGAGAGAGAGAGAGAGAGAGAGAGAGAGAGAGAGAGAGAGAGAGTGAGAGAGTGAGGGAGTGAGAGAGAGAGAGAGAGAGAGAGAGAGAGAGAGAGAGAGAGAGAGAGAGAGAGGGGGGCGGGAGAGGGAGGAGACGAACAGGAGGCGGCGCGGCGGCGCCTCGACTCTCCCGGGGGAGATTTTAACAAGACTGGCCTACGCTACGCTACGCCCTCGCCGAGAAACGAGCCCTAAAAAGGGTCCGCGAGAGCTCCGCGCCCCGCCGGCAGCGCCGCGACACAGTGGGCCACTCCCGCGACAAGTGGACGACGAGACTTGGCGCTTGTTGCTGCCGCGTCACTTTGTCGCCGACGACGACATGAGGGACATGACGACAACGACGCACAGCGGGCAGCGGGCCCGCAGACCGGCGGCAGTAACTCCTTCGAACCGAACGTGTGACCCCACCAATGGATTCCTCATTCGGAGAGCGATCCATTGGTGAGGTGACGCGTTCGGTTCGGGTCACATTCAGCGACACTCTGCAGGTCACAGCCCGTCGTCCGGGATTGACCGGCTCGCCGGTCTCCTTCCTGGCCCACTGCGCGCTTCTGCGCGGACTGGCCGACCCTCGGCAGGCAGGCGGGTCGGCGGCCACCCCGACCGCCAACGTGCACCGCGACTACGGACGACGGGCGAACACGCAAGGCGCAAGGCCGCGTCGGGCATCACGCGCACGCGAGGCCCGTTGCCGGGGCAACCGGGTACGAAAAATAAGCCACATCAGATGGTATGGCGCTCGCGGGGGCAGCGTACCCGCCCAAAGTTCCGCTCGCGGCTCCGCGATCAGACAGCGATCCGTCGCTCTCTCGCGCTCGGCGGGCATCCCCCCCGCGGGGGTGCGAGAGAGACAGGAGTAGCACCACGGCATCGCTCTGCCCCGCCACGTGTGGGTAACGCCGCCCGCACGTGGGCCGCGGGGAAGGGCCGCCAAATGACGCCCTCTTCATCCGCGCGTCGCTGAGCCTCCCCTGTGCGTCCCCCTCGCCGACATGATCCTCCTCTACAATTACCCCCACCACCGCGGCGCCTCGCGTTTCGCGCTCCGCGGCGCCCTGCAGCACCCTGACAAGCTATTGGCGTGACTCAACCCGGATCAAGCGTCACAGCGCCGACCGCAGTGCACCGAAAAAAAAAAAAGATGTAAATAAGTAAAAACAGGGCTGCCCGTATACGACTCACGCACACCGCGGGGCGGCGACACGGCATGGCGTCCTCACCTGCAACGAAAAGCGAGACACGCACGTCAGTGAATGCAGCACGACGGAATCCAAGTTCCAGCCGACTCAGCACAGCCCGACAACAAACAACCACAAGCTGCAGGCCCACTTAATGACAGCTTCCTGCTCGAGGACGGGGCCGAGTCAACCGGGGGCGGGGCGGGGGGCGGGGGCGGGGCCGGGGGCGGGGCCGGGGCCGGGGGCGGGGGGCGGGGCGGGGGCCGGGGGCCGGAGGCCGAGCGCTGCCATGCACTGCACGATCCCCCCGCTGTTTACCTTGCTCTGCAATCTCCGCGGAACAAGACGCGGATTGCCGGGGCCTTTGGTTAGCCTGGCCCACTCGCCTCATTTGTTCCTTCTTTCTCTGAGTCTCGGGTCGTCCCGAGTCGTCCCGAGTGGAGCCGCTCCCGACCCATTCCAGCACGATGCGCCCTTGGCCGCCCCTGTCCCCGGCCGAGGGCCGAGGGGCGCCTCACTTGACTGGGCCCCGCCAAGTCCTTCTCCCCAAGAGCGGCCATGTTTGTTCCGCACGTTTGTCAGAGCCACGCTGTCTACCCGTCCCTCTGAAATGCCAATGAGACACAGCTTTTCATCACCAGTCCACTTTCCAGAAAGCTTCCCTTTACACATTTAATATTCCCATCCCGCATCTCTTTTCTCCTTCATCTTTCGATTTCTCCCTCATCTTTTGATCGCCGCGCGCGCGCGCACACGGAATGTCCCTCCCTCCCCCCTCTCCTTCTTTTGGTGGCCGCTTCTTCCAACCTTTTTCTTTCCGCGTCGGTAAAAGCATTTGCGATTCCGCCGATTGTGCGCCCGGCCTGCCCCACGGCCTGCGCCACGGCCCGCGGGCGCGGTTGCTGAAAAACTTCACAGACGTCCGAAATGAAAGGAAAGTCTAACGATTCGGCGGCGTGGCACTCTGAGAGGACCTTGAACCGCGGGTGGAGCGACCGCTAACGCGGTGCTCTGACTGCACCACGCACCACATCGGGTACCCCGCCGCCGCGGCGGCCGCTTACCTAGCCGACGACAAAACCCTCTCGATCCCCGCCCACCTTCGACAGCCCTTCGGCAGCTGCAGGCCGATTCCCAGGGCGGTCGCTCCGTCTCTCTCACTCATGAGGCGTCTCGCCAGAGCGCGAGAGAGACAGAGCGACCGTCTTGGGCCGCTTTGGCGGCGCCTCGGAAACTTTGCGCAAAGCGAGTCGCACGGGCGGCACTGCGATCGGCGGGCCCCGCCAGCAGTGCCGCTAGAATTTGCATTCCGCCATACCGCCGGGCTTCACCTCCTCCTAGCGGTGGGGTGGGTGGGGGCAGATGATGCCACATAAATCAGCCCTTTGAGCCAGCCGCCGCGTTCGGGGACGGTCCCTTCGCGCCCTCCAGGACGCCGGAGCGGAGCCCCTTCCGAGATAATGCCCTTCTTGGCATGATTTGCGCGCCGCACCGCCAGGGCGCACGGCATGCGAACCCACTGCAATTTTCGTCTGTCGGCCGAGCTGCGCTGCGCGCCGCGCCGCGCCCCCGCCGGCTAAAAGGCGCGCGCGGCGGCGGCGGCGGTGGCCCAAACGGCGGAACGATGGCCGGGGAGGGGGGGGGGAGGGGAACGGGGCCCAAATGGGGGAGAAAAGGAGCCCCGGCTGCGGGGCGCAGATACGCGCCAAGACGACGTGCGGCGCGGCCCCGGCCTGACCCCGTTCGGGGCGCCGCGTGCGACAAACCCGACACGATAGGGCCACGCCCAGGACGGACCACGCCCAGGCAAGCCACGCCACGCTTTCAGGCAAATTGCCGCGAAGGTCCTAGGGGGAGCCGCCTGCCGCCTCCGCCCTGGCGGCCCGTAGTTAGTGGGGCGTCCACTCGACGGGCAGCCCGACAGGCTGATTCCGAACGGCGCTGGTGTCTCTGTCGCACGCCTACGGCACGGACGCAACGTGGCAACGTGTGAGAGAGGCGGCAACACTGTTCGGAATCCGCCTTGCAGGCATGCAGGCATGCATGCATGCATGCAGGCATGCAGGCGAAGAAGGTGTCGACAAGCACACGTCATTACTGAGGGGCTCACACGGACGCGGGGCGGGGCGGCCACTATGGCCAAGAACTGGCCAGAGCAAGGGCCACCGGGGCCACGCACACGCAGCGCAAAATGGACAAACTTGTTAGAAACAAACTCGGGGCGGGTCGGGCCGCCGCACACTGCGCCAGAAGTTGGCGCAAATTCGATAAGCCGGCCCGGCCCTCCCGCTACCTCCGCCCTGGCCCAGACCAAGATGGCCAGCCAGGCAGCCAGGCCGGCCCACACGCACCTGCGCCGCGGGGTCCGTGACTTCCAGCAACAAAAAAAAAGCAAACAGCCGTACGAGCGGCGCACTTCCAGAGGACGGCGGGAGCGGAGCCAAAACTCGACGCCGAATTTCAAGCGCCTTGCTCCACCACTCCACCCGGGGCCGGGGTCCAGCGGACGGCCAGGACGGGGCCGTGGTTCTGGGCGTCGCGGAGCAGCCGCAACCGCCGGGCCTAACCGCGGCCTCGGCCGTGGTCAGCGACCGGCTGCACTCCGGACGACTCGCACCGTTTGTCTCTTAATCCCGGCCCCGCCCTCTCTCTCTCGCACTCGTGGGGCGTCCCGCGCCGCCGGGGGGCGCCGTGCGAGAGAGAGAGAGACAGACCGCCGCGTCCGCCTGCCGGCCAAGACTAAGCAGGCCCGGCCGGTCGAACGGTCACGCCCGTGCAGCAGCAAGGCGGTGATAAATCAACAGCAGCAAAGCCCCCGGCCGGTCGAGAGCTGGCCCACTGGGCTGGCCTGCTACAAGATCCCACCAAGCCGTGGCGGCCGCGCCCAACACACCCTAACGGATCCCGCTCACGGGGGTCAGCAATTTTTCATCCCACCCCTTATCCCCTCCAGCGAGGCTAGCGAGGCTCTTTCCGTCCGCCGGGCCGCCTGTCCGCGCGATAGGTTCGTGCCATTCTTCTGGCCGCAAAGCCTCTCCTGGAGCCCCGGGCCCCTGGCGCGCCCCACCGGGGGCTGAGCTACGCCGCTACGTGCGCAGCGCGCCGCACAAGGTGCCAGGACGTCGCGGCCCGGCGCCAAGCGGCTAGCCACACAGCGCACAGTGGGCTGGTAAAAAAAAAAGTTAGCCGCTTTATAAATTTAAAAATTCTGCCCCCCCACACCGGAAAGCTCTAAGCCGGGACTGGCGGTCAAAATACGGCGCGGTGACGCAGATAGCAGAACGAAAGGGGTGCCTGGCGGCGGCCTCGTGACAACCGCCTGCATCGGGTTAGTTTATTGAACGCGGGGCGTGGCGGCGCGCGGCACAGTGGGCCCGCGTGACCGGATGGCGCGGCACGCCGCACCTCTAATAACCGCAGTCCACCTCGCGGCCGCCGTGCGCGCCGCCCTGCGCCGCCCTGCGCCGCCCTACGCTACCCTGCCACAAACCTGCCAGGCCGCTTCAACTCTTTCCAACACCTCCATCTCTCCCTCCTCGCTCTTTCCTTTCATGCCGTTTTCTTTCCTCCCCCCCCTCTCTCACTCTCACGACTCCCCTCGTCCCGAGACGCGGCCCGCTGCACCGAGCCGGTGCCACCGTGCGGGGGCCGTGCGGGGGCGGTGCGGGGGCGGTGCGGGGGCCGTGCGGGGGGCCGTGCGAGGGCCCATTCCACCACCACTAGGGCGCCAGCGGCGCCACCACGCCGAGTCGGCAGGGCGTTAATTAAAAGCAAGGAGTGTAGAGCAGCCTGCCGCGGCCACTCGCGCAGAGCGCCCCGTCGGCCCCCTCGGCGCGCTCGCGGAACGACCCGGGGTTTATTTCTTTCGAACAATTGAACCGGCCAGCGGGAGGACGCGGCGTCGGTAAGCGGATGCAGTCGATCCTGGACAAAGCGGGGGGAGGGGGGGTGGGGGCGGGGCGAAAGCGGCTGGGAACACCCCCGGCAAGGCGAGGAGGAACCAAGTGCTTCGAAAACCAGAGAAAAACGGCGCAACCCGCAAAGCCACTCGGCGCCGAAATATATTCAACAGGTTTCGGCCGCCGCAGTGGGCCGGGTCACCCCAGGGAGGCACCGCGATAGGACGGCACCGCCGGACCGCCCCGCCGCCGCCCCGCCAGGATGGGGAACAGATGACTGACGTTTCATTAAGGAAGCAATTTCCATGAGACACCCACACCGACGCGCGGCGGAACCTCTCCCGGAGAAAGACCGAAAAGGGGGTGGGGGTTCGCGGCCCCGCACAGTGGGTCAGAAGACCGTTGAGGCGGCCAAAATCCCGGACGCGTTTTGAGCTCCAGAGTCTCTAAATGGGACTCGAATCGAACGCGTGACCGCACCAATGGATTCCTCGTTCGGAGAGCAATCCATTAGTGAGGTCACACGTTCGATTCGCGTCCCATTTAGCGACTCTGAAGCTCAAAACGCGTCCGGAATTTCGGCCGCCTCAACGGTCGTCTGAACCACCGTGCCCCGACGCGACGGCAGCGGACGAGCAGGCCGCCCCCCTCCCGGCGGCCTGACCCGTGGATACCAATCCTCAGAAAGACGGGCCCGAATGAGGACAGCAGCGCTGTTTGACCAGACGAAGGGCCGCGCGCCGAGCTGGCGGCGACAAGATTGATAGAAGCAGGTCCCGCCGCGGCAGCGCACGCCGTGATTAATTGAAGAAAGCCGCGAAGCACGTCTCGAACCTCTCTCTCTCTCTCTCTCACACACACACACAAAACGGAAAAACACACACACGAACACACAGCTACGCCGCTGCGCACGTCACTGGCGAGTGTCCTTCCTTCCAACCCGGTGCCACGCGTCCACAGCAAACCGCCAGTGTTTGTCCCTCGGAACAAAACAGTATCACCCATCGAGAAATTAAAAAAAAAACAACAACAAAAAGAAACACAAGACAAACGGTTAAACAAACGGAACGTCGGCTTGAGGCTGCCTGCCTCCCTTGGCGCTCCCAGCCCAGTGCTGCCCCAGTGCGCCCGCTGAAGGCAGGGTAGGCAACACGCCACGCACGGAGGCGGAGCGCGCGGCCGAGGTCGCGCCGTGGCGGCTGCTGCCTGCCTGCCCTGACTGCCTGCCTGCCCGCCTGCCTGCCCTGACTGCCTGCCTGCACACGCCACCCCGGGCGGGCCCATGGTTCGCGCCACACAGGCCGCATCTACATCAGGCATTTCACGAGCGATTCCCTGGAGCGATCCCAGCAGCGAGTCCATTTTCGACGGGCGGGGCAGACAGGCGGCGGGCCTTTCGAAAAAGAAAAGCGGAGATAGGGCGGGAAAATAGGAATGGACGAGGGGCTCTCTCGGCCCCCATTTCCCACTCCCCCTTCCCACACACACACACACACTCACGCAGAGCCCCGCGGCACATGCATATGGAAGAGAGCGCTCTACGGCCTCACACGACATTACTTCTACCATCCGGCCCCCTTTTTCCTTCACGCACACGCACACGCACACACACACACACACACACACGTGCGCACACGCACACGGCCCCAGCTGCGTCGCTTCTCAGCATACATCGAGTACTTAGAGCCCGCCTTGGAGGCGCGCGGCGTCGCCCAGCGGGTCCACGCGGCACGGGACGCAGCCAGGCGGCACCAACACCAAACAAGCCGCGCGCGCGCGCGTGTGTGTGTGTGTGTGTGTGCGCGCGCGCGCGCGCGTGCGTGTCAGGCACTCTGGAAATCGCGAATTGGGCGGCACGGTGCGGCCTGAAGTGGCGGCGGGGCCGAGGCCGACTGACACTCGTCCAAATTGACTCGGCCCCCAGGACGGCCGCCTTTGCCTGTGGCACCAAGGGGCGCCAAGGGGACGTTGTCGTCGTCCGTCGCCGTGTGGGGCCCCGGCAGAGTGACGGAGAGAGAGAGAGAGAGAGAGAGAGAGAGAGAGAGAGAGAGAGAGAGAGAGAGAGAGAGAGAGAGAGAGAGAGAGAGAGAGAGAGAGAGAGATAACGTCGGGGGAAAATATAGAGGGCCACGGTGCCGGCTATGCTTTGCTGCGCTGCTGTCGGAGCGGAGGCGGAGGGGCGGCCTGACCACTGCGCGGGGCGCAGGCGGCGGAGGCCTTGTTCTCCGTGGCCAGAAAGTTAGAGCCATTCTGGCCGCAACGAGCGGGGCGGCACAGCGGGCACGGCCGGGTGGACGCAGGACGAGCGCCGAGCGCCATCGAGCTGGCAAGAGGACTCGTCCGGCAGGCTCATCCCGAACACTGTTCCGTCTCCCGCCCGCACTCCTCTGGGAGAGACGGATCGTGACAGAACTCAGTTGTTCGGAATCAACGCCGGCAGCCGCGCTTCCAATCGGGGGCAACCTGACCAAGGAGGGCGGCCGAAGCAAAAAGAAAACAACAAAAAAACGACGGGGGTGGCGCCACTGGCGGCTATCGCTGATAAGATGGCTCACCCCATCAACCAGCCGTGACGGCTACTATCACGGACAAACAAATGCACCCCGCCGCCGCTCCCCGGGCCCACTGTGCGTCACGTCACCAGTGTCCGCGCCGCGCCCCTGGGCAGCATCATTAAAACTTGCCCCCCGAGGAACCCGAAAGGTAGCACACAACGCAGGGCAGGGCAGCTGTCCCCCCCCCCTTCCCCCCCCACACACACACACACACACACACACACACACACACACACACACACACACACACACACACACGAACGCAAACCCTGGATAATGGGGCCAGTTACAGCCACCGCTAGCCCTTCCGAGGTACTGTACGAGCAGCCCAGCCAGCGTATACTTGGCACAGGTAAGGCTCGGCCCGGCAACACGAACGTCAAGCGCATCGGGAGGGATTTGTGACCGCAGTAAGTTCGCCGTCCCTCCTCTGGAATCTAGCGAGCTGCGTAATTTCGGTAACCTCGGAGAATTCACCCTGATTTTTCTTTCGGCGCGGGTTGAGAATAATAAACCGCGCTTGCAAACGCGGCGCTTCGTCAGCCCAGCTCCAGTCACAGCACCAGACCAATTACAGTGGCGGCCGATGCCGGGTGTCCGTGCGGCACCGACCAGATAAACCGCCGCCGAGATCAAAACTTCCGCCTCGGCAGACCAGCAGTCGCCTCGGAGTCCTTCTCCGAGGAGGGGCGGAGGAGGAGGAGGAGGAGGAGGGCGCGCCCCGCCCGCGCCCCGCCAGCGCCCCGCCAGCGCCCCGCCAGCGCCCCGCCAGCGCCCCGCCAGCGCCCCGCCAGCGCCCCGCCAGCGCCCCGCCAGCGCCCTGCAGCATCCACCATCGACCAATTTTCCGCGCGTCGGCTCGAGCGGACCGTCGCGTCCCCACTCGCACTCTCTCACTCGCTCCCACCCCCCGCCCCCGCGAGGAAAAGAGAGAAAAAGACGATCAAAAAATGAATGGTCAGAAGAAAAAAAAGTATTGGAAAACACGAAGACCGCCGGCTCGCCATGCTGCTGGCCTGTGAGGTGGGAGAAGACGTTTCACGTTTCTGGCGAGGCGGCGGCACGCGGGAAGCGACCCGGAAGCCCGCGCCTAAAAACATGAAAATAAAAAAGGAGAAAAAAAAAGGAGGCCTCCCTTCTTGGGCCGGCGCCGTGAGGCTTGGGCGTGCAGGTTGGTCCCCGTGCCGCCGTTAATACAGACGGTCGTTTGAATTTACGATGACAAAGGGGCCCCGCGCTCTGCGTCTCTCTCACTCGTGGGGCGTCACGAAGGTGTGCGAGAGAGACAGAGACACTGTTCGGAGTCAGCCCGCTTGCCGCCACCCGCGAACAAGTGCGGCGAAGGGAGCGAAATCGCCAACGCATTCCTCAGGGTGCGCAAAGCAAGCTTTACGGTGGCTGGAGTGGGAGAGAGGTTGGGGCGGGGGGGGGGGGGACACTGTTGAAGCTTTACGGTGGCTGGAGTGGGAGAGGGGGGGAGACTGTTGTATTTCGCGCGTTACTCCCTGAGGGCCGCGGGGCACCTGGCTTGATAGAGGGGCGCGGGAAGCCGGTGGGGCACACGGCCCGATCCGCAAAACACCAAGGCCAGAGCCAGGCGTCGACGACGACAACAACAACAACAACAACAACCGCCTTAGCCGGCCATTTACCGCCTCGGCGGGCGACAGCCAACACAGCGGGGATATTTCTTAAAATGCGCGGTGAGCGACTCGGCCTCGGACGGAGGGTCGCCGCGCCGGAATGACACGCAAACAGGGAGTAATCCACTTAGCGGCCGGAATCGGATAAGGGGTAGTGGGGGGGGGCCACCCGGGGGAGGTAGCCGCCACGCCCCGCCCGCGGTACCCCATCTGGGGCCGCGCCGCTGGCCGTCCTTCAGGTGAGGCCGAGCGACAAATGACCGACGTCCAACGCGGTCCGAACCGGCCGTGTGTGTCCCACTGGTGGCCCGCCACTTCATCCCCATCTCCCACCCCCAAGGTCGTAATAAGACGACTCGGCCAAATTTTTGTGGACGGCGGCGGCTCGTCTATCACTCGCTCCAACGTCATCACCGGTCCCACACTCACTCCGCTGGAGGGGATGCGGAAGAGCAGCAAATCACCGCCCCGCCTTTGCCGTCGCCAAAGGTCTCTAAAGGTCGGCGTACCGCACCGCCCCCCCGCCGCCCCACTCACTCAGTCATTCACTCTCACGGCCGCGGGCCCACCGCACACCGGGTCATAGGGCCGCCGACTGGGGAGGAGAGAGAGAGAGAGAGAGAGAGAGAGAGAGAGAGAGAGAGAGAGAGAGAGAGAGAGAGAGAGAGAGAGAGAGAGAGAGAGAGAGAGAGAGAGAGAGAGAGAGAATAACAGAGGGGGGCGCGAGAAAAACAAGGCGCGTGGCTAACGACGCGGGGAGGCTGGGGGAAGCGGTTCGGCCACCGGGGAAAACAAGGCGCGCGTCGAGGTGCGAATATGTTGGCCGGCCACGCAACACCTCCTGCAGCGCGGCACGGCGCCGCCCCACAGCGGCAAGTGTAGACAGGGCGGCAAAATGGCGCGTAAAGAGAGGGAAAAAGAAAGAGGGAGGGAGGGAGGGAGGGAAGGAAAAACAGCAGCGCGCTCTCTGACCCGGGCAGAGCAGCCATTCTGTCGAGGTCGTCCGCCCTCGTCCGGGAACGACGCTTTCAAAAATTTTAATGCCCCCCCCCTTTTTTTTTCTGTCCGATACACTTATGAGTTATAATTTTTTGGCAAATTCGATTTGGCAAATTTTCGAGCAGACTCGATCCGATCACAAAATCCTCGATTCGCACATAGGCCGCCTTGCAGAGCCCGGGCCGCCCCTTCCCTTTCCCTTAGGGTCGATTTCACGGACGCGGCCACGCCACGCCCGCCAGCTAGACAGCCCGCTGGGGCGTAACATTAGCAGGCCAAACGGGCCGGAGACGGCCCAGCCCCCTCCCCCACTCCCACCCTCCGAGTCGCATGAAACCAAGTCCCTCGCATGCGGAAGGTATCTCACCATTCTCTCTTTCCGCCCACCGCCCGACCGCGCACACAGTTTCATTTTTATTTTATTTTTCATTTCGCGCGTGTTGTACTTCGTGTATATGTAATTTTTTTTTTGGCCCCAGTGGCAGAGCCAGCGACCGGCAGGGCGGCGCAGAGGGCGGGGGGCGCGGGGGCCGCTGCAAACACCCTCCGTGCCGCGGCGCCGCACGCTGCAATGAGACTTTATAACCGCACTCACTGCTGCGCTGTGCGTAGCGAACCTTATCGCAGCGGCGGGGCGCCCGGCCGACCCAACGGCCTCAAAGACGCACAGTGTGGGCCGAGCCGAAGCGCCCACGGGGATTTGCCGCCTTCAAATTCGCGGCTTTCGTTGTGGCGCGCGCGTGCGCGCACACACACACACACACACACACTCACCCCGTCAACACAACCACACAACAACGGCCGTTCGGGAGCGGTAGTTACCTGCAACAGACAAACAAACAGACACATTTAGCTTTCTTCCGTGCAAAGGGAAACGCCGCGGACGAAATCAAAACCGGAAAGAGGATTAAATTTAACCGGTTTTCGAGGGAGAGAAAAGCAAAAAAAAAAAAAAAGACGACGAACACACAGCTGGGGACGGAATTAAGGGATCCCTCCAAGCGGAGCACAGCAGAGCCGGCCACCGCGGAACGGGGTCCTTGCGCTACAGAGTCGGGTCCCTGCTGGTTGGCTGGCTGGCTAGCTGGGAATTATAAAGAGAGCCCTCCGAATGATTTGGAGCCACGCCATCGTTAGCCAACTCATTAGACAAAGCTGCTTTCGCCGGAGCCAGGCAGGCGGCCAGCCAGGCGGGCGGCCAGCCAGGCGGGCGGCCAGCCAGGCGGGCGGCCAGCCAGGCAGGCGGCCAGCCAGGCAGGCGGCCAGCCAGGCAGGCGGCCAGCCAGGCCACCCCACAGGACCGGCCTCCACGCCGCCCCCGAGGCCCCCAGGGCCCCGCAAGGGGTTACTAGGCGGGGCCATCCCCCTGGCGCTCCAGAAACAAAAGATAAAGGAGATACACAGCATTAAACGAAAGGGAGTTTACTTTCAGACCCAATTAAAACAATCTTATCTCCCCACACCATTTCCCGTCCACGCATTTTTCTCCAAGCCCGCAGTTCCAGAAGGACGACGCGAAAAAAAAAGGGCAGACAAACCGACAGAGTCGGGCAGCAAGGTCAGCAAGGCGGCACTCGGTGGTCGTACTCTCCCAGTCGCGCACGCACCTTGACAACCACCACCACTTCGGCGTCCAATTCCCTTCTACTTCCGGTCCGGATTGCTCCATTCCGCCGAGGGCGCCGTGGAGGACGGAGGCCCTGGCGCTGCCGACGCACGCGACGAACCGCTCCATCACGGCGAGCGCCGCGCCGACCACGCACAGTCGGTCAGAAGACCCGAACGCGTTTTGAGCTCCAGAGTCGCTGAATGGGACTCGAATCGAACGTGAGACCCCACTAATGGATTCCTCGTTTGGAGAGCAGTCCTTTGGTGGGGTCACCTGTTCGATTCGAGTCCCATTTAGCGACTCTGGAGCTCAGAACGCGTCTAGGATTTTGGCCACCTCAAGGGTCTTCTGTCCCACTGTGCCACGTCCAGGGCGCCGCCGACAACAACGAGGCCGCCGACGAGGCCGACTACATTAGTCGATCCTTCACGTGCCTCTCACCCTTTGCCATGCTCAAGCCTTTTTCGCCCTTGCGTTCCCAAATTTAAGGTCTCTGTGGGTCAAGGCGTCCCCGAGACGGCCGGCGAGGCCCCCGCCGGGGTCGGCGTCGAAGTGGAAGCGAGGAGTGCGCGCGCGCGGCCTCGCCTCGCGTCGACAAAATGGACGTCCCGGTCCGGGGCAGCAGCAGGTCGACGAGAAAATGGAAGTGGCGGCGTGCACGGTGTACACGAGAAGAAACGGCCAGGGGGAGGCCCGAACGGCACGGGGGCGGCGCACAGTGGGCCAGAGGACCGCGTCGGTGGCGGCCGAAACTCTAGACGCGTTTAGAGCTCCCCCAGTCTCTAAATGGGGCTCAATCGAACGCGTGACCCACCAATGGATTGCTCTCCGCACGAGGAATCCATTGATAGGGTAACACGTTCGACTCGAGTCCAATTTAGCGACTCTAGAGCTCAAAATGCGTCTAGAGTTTTGGCCGCCTCAACGGTCTTCTGACCCACCGTGCGGCGGCTCCGCGCTCCGCTCTCGCCAACGAGGAAGACGCTTTCGACGACCGTCGCGCCGCGCGTATGAGGTTGCCGCGCCAAAAAACGGGGACAAAAGAAAACCTCCGAGGAAATACTACCCTCCGCCTCCGCTTCGGGAAAGTAGAGACCCTGCCCCCCCCCCCCCCTTGAGCGCGAGAACCAGCGGCCGCCGCGGCTGCGGGGTCGAGTGCAGGGTGGGGGCAAGTCACACGGACCAGCCCGGAGGCGGGGGAAGAGGTGCGCACCGGCCGCGAGATTTAGCGCGCCGCGTAAACAGAACGCAATCTGATCCGCCAAAAGTACGCAGAGGAGGCAGCGCGCGCGACGCCAAAAGGCACAGCGCGGCAACAACGCCACTGGGAGACTGGAGGCGCCTCCGCCGCCGCCGCCGCCGCCGCCTCCCCCTCGCCGCCATAAATATGTCACTGGATTGCAGGGCGGCCAAGCTGGGGCCAAGCCGAGGCAGCCCACCTTCACCAGGCCCTGCTTGGCGTCGGCTTGGCGTCGCCCCCGGGGGGATGCTGCCGCCGCTTAGCTACAGGCACAGCAGCACCGCACACAGGTCGCTGTCGGAGGCACGCCGCGCGGCTACTACCACCCGGCTAGTAAAAAAAAAAAAAAAAATGTGAGAAAAATGGTTAGTCAAGCCGGGCTTGCACCCAAAGTCTCGCACCGCCGCCGCCACGCACACGTGGAGAAATCCGTTTTGGCGCAAGCGAGAGCGGGTTCCCCCAAAATTGAATTCACGCGACTGTGTTAAACTAATAATTCGGCGGGCCGGGCCGGGGCGGCGCGGCGCGGCTGACAGTCCTGACGTTCCGACACGGCGATATTCGCGCGGCGCGTCACGGCACGCCTGTCTCCGCTGCAGTGCGGCGTGGCGGTGGAGGTCACGCGGCCGCAACCCCCCGCCGCCCCGCCGCCAACGCGTCTGCTCTGCGCCTCTGTGGCGGCGGCTTACTGTATTCCGAACCGGGCCTCTGTCTCTCTTGCACCCACGATTCCCGAACCAATCCCACAGGAAAATATAAGTCTTTTTATTTTTAGGAATTTTCTTTGCATTTGAATTTTTTTGTGTCCATCGCATGATCACGATTTACGATTTACTCTCCACTCCACTGGAACCAGGAGGATTTTTTTTTAAAATGAAATTTAAAAACATTTACGAAAGAATCCGGAACTGACGAGTGTGCAACACGGGAGCCCCGGAGTGCGTGGCCCCTCGACGAAAGCTTTGTTCACCATCAGTCCGCTGTCTCCTAGTGGGGCCCAGCAGTGTGACTAGCGACTATCGACCAAACGCAGCCCAGGCCGTGGCCCCGTCGTGGCGCAGTGTGGCGGGTGCGCCGAGGCCCTGGGGGCCCTAAAGGCCTGGCCAAGGCCCCGGCCCGCCTGTCCGTCGACTCATCTAGCCTCACGTCAAGGCGCGCGGTGTCCATCTCGCACCCCTTCCGCACGGCAGCACGCAGGGCCGAGCCGGTGTGATCCGCGCCGCCAATGACCCAGTGGGGCGCCGAGGGGGCGGGGCGGCCAGGTCGCCGGCGTCGGCACGGCCTCCGCGGCCTCCCCGGGGAGCGGCCTCGGCTCCGACCCCATCCGCTCCGCTCCTCCCAGATTGATAAGGCCTCGGCGCACGCAATAACCCGGCCGACCGACCCCCTTCCCGGCGCCGGAACTCCCTGATGCCGTTGACAAGCCGCGCGCCCACCTGCCACGACTTTTCATCATTCGCGATGCTCGTGGTGGAGGTCGCGTAGGCCTCCGTCTTGGAAAGGGGGCGTGAGCCTAATCGGCCCCGCATCCCCAGCTGGCGGGGCGCCAGGCCGCCAGCCAGGCAGGCAGCCAGCCAGCCTGGCCGCGGGGAGGTGCGACACTCCGACAGCGGAAAACACAACGCCGCGAATGTGGGTCGCGGGCCAGCCACGCTCAGCCAGTCCGGGGGGCCATTACCATAATACGACCGAGAGGGCGAGGCAGTTCCGAATACTGTGCCTCTCTGCCGCGGGACGCCGTGCGAGTGGGACGGAGCGACGCGGCTCACGCGGCTCACGCCGCAGCGGCAGCAGCGGCGGCAGCCAGGGAGCAATAGGTTACATGACGACGAGTCCCCGACCACATACCGTGCACGCCGTGCCCCGCGACGGCCGGGCCGCCTCGCTGCCGCCGCGCTGCGGGGCACAGGGTCGGCGCGCGGCAACCCGCAGACCGAAAACACTTCCGAAACAAAATAGAGCGCCAGAGGCTGCGCAGCCGGCGGCACTGTTTGGTCGCGTTCGTATTCCCGGACACGGATAAGTGTGCGCTGCCACCGCCCTGGCCGCGAGGCAGCCGCCGTGCATAATCAGTCCGTTCCACTTCCGGAAGTCAGAGAGAGAGAGAGAGAGAGAGAGAGAGAGAGAGAGAGAGAGAGAGAGAGAGAGAGAAAGAGAGAAAATCCCCGCGGCAGGGGCCCGCCGTCACGCCAGAGGACACCGACTGCAGGATATACGCACCTAACCTCCCATGTCGCAGGGCGTTAGAACCACCGGACCGCAGCGAGCGCACTGCCCCGCCGGTCCGCGAGCGCGAGAGAGACAGAGCAGAGCGGCTCACACCGCTGCGCCGCCCAGTTAGCCTGGCACTCGCGGGGCACGCCGGCAATGCGCCCCCCCCCTCCCCGGGAATGGCATCGCACATGCCGCAGGGACCACACCTACCGGCTGGAGGGGGTCATTTGGCACCGCGCCACCAGAGGGGGACTCCCTGCAGATCCCGCCCCCCGAGGGGCCGCGTGCGTGCCCTCAAGAATGCAAGGGGTACGATCCGTGTGAGCAACGCCCGGCCGGGAGGAGCGTCCCCTCCGTTTGCTGCACTCCTGGCGAACAAGTGTCGCCGCCACCGTCGACGCCGTGGTGCAGCCCAGCACCACATTCCTCCACGACCCGCCGATTCGTCACAAACTTTTCACGTCCCCGTCGGACTGCGGGCCAGCTGGCTCCGCCAGGGCGTCCCGTCCGGGGTGGGAGAGAGACAGGGGTGCGAGAGAGACAGGAGTGCGAGAGAGACAGGGGTGCGAGAGAGAGAGGCGTGTCGAGGTTCCCAAGAGCCTCGTGCCTGCCTGCCTGCCTTGTTGTTCCGCGACGCCGCGAGCGAGCCGCCAAACGTGTTAACATTTCGCCGAGGAGGAAATTCCACGCGAGGAGCGGGAAAGGGGGAGGGAATCGCAGAGTCGCCGAGACGCGCCGCGGGGCACGGCCCAGACGACGGCGGAGACCGGCAAACAACAACAACAACAACAACACGACAGGAGGAAAATCGGCACGACGGGCAGCAACCCCTTCAGCCTGCGAGGTAGGCAACCGTCAGACATCCGCGTAGGAGGGTTACCTATCATCACGGCGGCCGGCGAGCAGGCTGGCTGAGGCCAAGGCAGGCAGGCACCACCCTCATCCTCCCACTTGCAAGTCTTGCCTTCGCACTCATCGCCTCCCCGAGCACGTCCACAACGCAAACCCTCCCACCGAGAGCAAGGACCCACCACTCTCACACATACACGCACCGCACACACACACACACACACACACACACACACACACACACACACACACACACACACACACACACACACACGCACAGAGGCTCGACGTATCGTCTTCGCCCCTTCCCTTAGTTGTGTGATGACAAGATCTGCCACCGGAAATTCCTAACTGGATGGACGGCTAGACAGCTGCGCGCGCGTGTCTGTGTGTGTGTGTGTGTACTGTGCGTGCGCTCGAGCACGAAAGAGGGAGATATAGAGAGACAGGACAGTGCGATTGCGAGGGATCCCGGGCGAAAGGAACCGCGACCTCACGGCTCTCCTTTAGAGCGCCTCTCTATCTCTCTCTCTCTCTCTCTCTCTCTCTCTCTCTCTCTCTCTCTCTCTCTCTCTCTCTCTCTCTCTCTCTCTCTCTCTCTCTCTCTGTCTCTTTCTCTGTCTCTTTCTCTGTCTCTTTCTCTGTCTCTCTCTCTCTTTCTCTCTCTCTCTTTCTCTCACGCGCCACGCGTCGCATATGTGCGCCTCGCAATATTTTATAACTCGCTGTCGCCCCCGCTTCCCGCCCCCAGGCACATGTGCTGCTACAGTGGGCAAGGCCGACAGGAGAGTCGCCGCTGAATTTCTCAGCACCAGTACACCGCCGAAGGACGAGGGACTGGGACGGCACAGGACACGCGACCTTCGCCAACTCCCTGTGCCGTGCCCTTTCCGACCCTTCGACCTTTGGGTCACCTTCGGGTCTGCGATTCGGGTTACCGCTTCGGGCGGCCAAAACTTTGCCGCATTGTTCGCGCCGTATTTCTTTGGGCGACATGAATCTCCAGGACGACGCCGAGGCCCCATTCCCGCAGCGAGCGGGACGCCTGCACTGTCGGAATGGCCAGGGTCGGGGACGCAGCCAACCCTTTTCCGGCGCGACGCAGCTGCCGCTCGCCGCCGTCAACGACTTGAATTTTTCTTACCCCCTCCCCTCCCCCCGCGGCAACGCAGCGCGAGCCCTTTCGGAAAACACGAAGACAGCTGGCGGGCGGACCCACGCGCAGTGGGTCAGAAGACCGTTGGGGAGGCCAAAACTCTAGACGCGTTTTGAGCTCCTGAGTCGCTAAATGGGACTCGAATCGAAACGCGTGACCCCACCAATGGCTTGCTCTCCAACGAGGAATCCATTGGTGGGGTCACACGTTCGGTTCGAGTCCCACTTAGCGACTCTGGAGCTCAAAAAGCTTTGAGAATTTTGGCCTTGTCAACGGTCTTCTGACCCACTGTGCCCCGCCCCGCCCCGCCACGGCAACTCGAGACGGGCCGCGACTCGGCAAGGAGCTCCTCTTCCTTGTTATCTGCTGAAAAACTTGGTGAACTACAGTTGTGAAGTATTGGATATCAGTCAAAGTTCAGCCGGCCGTGGGCTGCCCTGCCCCGCTATTGTCGGACCGAGTCTAATACGGGCCGGGGCCGGCGGGGTTCGCGAGGGGAGGCCGACAGTCCGACCCCCACCACGATAAGACGGCGCAATTCGGACAGGATCCAGAGAGACCACCACGCCGCCGGGAACTTGGCGGGATTCCCAAAATTTTCTGTGCCCATATCATCCGGCATACGGCCGACGGTGAAAAAAAAAAAGCGAACAGAGGAAGAAACGAAATCACAAATTGAATCCGTAAACGTGGCTCGTAACCCCGGCCGTTTACGATGTTCCTTCTGGCCCTTCGGGTTCGTGAGTGACACCCCGCCAAGCAAGCCACCCCTTCCCCGAACTCAGTCCGACCGCCGCCGCGGATCGACGTGTTAGCTAACGCCGTCACAAGGGCAAAAACGGCCGGCAAAAAAAAAAAAAAATTAAAAAATAAGAGCAAAAAGCAGGAACCTTGTCCGCATCCCGTCGGGGGTGGGGCCGAGCGCGATATCTGATTCCAATAGCGTCCCCTCCCCTCCCACCAGCACTCTCTTTGGTGCGGCAGAGTTTCGGGTGGAGACATGTTACCGGCCGTTAAGTAGGACCGAGTATGGAACAAGCCGGGCAAGCCGGGCCCAACTTGGGGGCGCGCAGCGTCGCTTCCTTTCTTCCCCGGCAACGCACCGCCAGGAGGAGAGCGAGCTGGGAGGCCTCCATCACAGCGAAGCGAGCAACACACACACACACACACAACGCCATACATTCGCATTTTCCAATCAAACTGTGCCCGTCGTCCGCACAAGTCCGTATCCCTCCCCCGCAACGCTCGGATACACGACCAGAGCGCGCCAAAAGCGGGCCGCGCGGCGCGACGCGCGGAGTATCGATCACTGATAACTATCGCCTCCGGAAGGGCGTGGCGGGGAGGCCGAACCCCGCGGCGAGTGAGCCAGCAGAATCCGATGCATCCGCGGCGCGCGCGCGTGTGTGTGTGTGTGTGTGTGTGTGTGTGTGTGTGTGTGTGTGTGTGTGTGCGCGTTCGTGAACGCCGTGCGTCAGGAGCCGCCAAGGCAAATCCCAGATGAAAAGAAAGGCAAACACACACACACACACACACACAGCAGAGAGTGGATATGGGCGCGGGCCGCGGAAAGAGGCAACTATACTCGCGCACGAGAAGAAGAAGCGCGGCGAAGAAAGAAGGGAGAAGGACGTCGCCTCGGAAAATTCCGAGGCTGCGCCGCTTCCTTCCACAAAACACACACACACACACACACACGCCGGGCGCAGTGTACCGCAGTGTCCGCGGAGGGGGGGGGGAGGGAGGTTCTGTGTCCATAGCGTGCGGCGGGCTTGCCGTGGCGTGCCAAGAGAAACGGCAAAATAATGCTCTGAAAATGAATGCCGCGGCTCGCGGCCCGGGCAGCACGACGTTATCGCTGCGTCCGCCACCCACCCACACGGGCCGCCACCACGCCTCCACCTACCGCCAGCCCGCGGCCCCGGCCGCCCTCAAGCCGAGCTCATTCATCAAACCGCGGCCGCAGCGGGCGACCCACTCATCGCCCCGCACTTAATTTCTTTCCGTTTGTTTCATTGTTTCATCGCGCGCCGCCGTCGCTGCCGGTAGACCATCCTCACGTCGCATCCTCCGCCATCCCAACACGCGGCGCAACCACGGCACACGCACCGAGGCCGCGCGGTCAGCCCCCCCCCCCCCCCCAAAGGCGCTGTCTTTCTCTCTCTCCATCTCTCAAAAGCGCTTACACGAACACACAAGGACACACGAACACAACGCCCCTTTCTGCGATTACGGTCAACACTCGAACCCCTTCCGGGTAAATAGAACACACAGGGAACTGAAGCCAAGAGGGGAAGGACGGGCCGCTCTCTCTCTCTCTCTCTCTCTCTCTCTCTCTCTCTCTCTCTCTCTCTCTCTCTCTCTCTCTCTCTCTCTCTCTCTCTCTCTCTCTCTCTCTCTCTCTCTCGGACGGGCCCTTCCAAGAGAGCGCGAGCGAGACAGCCAGAAGGGAGTGAACAACACAAAGGGCTGACATGCAAAAAGGAACGCGCTCCAGGGGGAAGCGGTGGGAGCGAGAGAGAGAAGCCGCCCGGGGCAAAGCACCCCGTGCTGCTGCGGGTGGGACAAAGACAGAAGACATGTTGTCGGAGGAACAGTCTGCGGGGCGGCAGGGGGCGGGAGAGGGAGGGGGGAGGAAATGGACGGACGGACTGCCGGATTGTTACACTGCCAAGGGAACGGGGTGAAGCGGGGGGGGTGCAGGCTTGCTGGCTGGGACAAAGACCGTCACTCAGCATATCGCGGCCTCGGCCTACTCGGCCCCACCGCAACCCCTTCAGGCATCGCCAACCCCCAGGGAGTGTTGGGGCGCCCAGCGCCGCACCCACGGCGGGGGGCTGCCCCCCCCCCCAACCCCTTCAGGCATCGCCAACCCCCAGGGAGTGTTGGGGCGCCCAGCGCCGCACCCACGGCGGGGGGCTGCCCCCCCCCCCAACCCCTTCAGGCATCGCCAACCCCCAGGGAGTGTTGGGGCGCCCAGCGCCGCACCCACGGCGGGGGGCTGCCCCCCCCCCCCAACCCCTTCAGGCATCGCCAACCCCCAGGGAGTGTTGGGGCGCCCAGCGCCGCACCCACGGCGGGGGGCTGCGCCCCCCTCCCCCCCCCCCCCAACACTCGCCCGGCAATGACGGCCATCGCGAACAGGTGGAGGGGCCCGGAGACAAACCGGGGCCTCGGCAAACGACAAGACGAGGAGAAGAGGTAAAACGAGGGGAGAAAAAGAGAAAAGAGAGGGGAAGAATGATGAAAAGTGGAGTGACAATGCACACCGGGCGGGCTAATCAAGTAGTTCTAATTCGATTCCCTCTCGAAAGCGAAAGGCCGGGCAAAAGGGCGACATCCCTCCATGCCATCCGGATTTAATCAAATTCGAAGGGGAGCCGGGGAGGAGACAAGGCGGGGTGGGGCGAGGCCGTCAGCGGCCCGGCCAGCCCACTGTGCCGCGCCACGCCAGGTGGGCACACGCACCGAGACAGCGCTCCAGCGGCCCAGTCTGTCGCGCACACCAACACATCCCACGCCAAGCTCGGCGCACCGCAGCCAGCAGCACTCGCCCCAAGAATAGCGCTGCCCCTGCGAGGCCGGACCCGCCCGGGACATTTCACGGGGCCCAGAGCACTTGACACCCCAGGCAAGGCCACGGGATGAAACAAAGCACCCCGTGAAATATAACTTTTCACACACACACACACACACACACACACACACACACACAAACACACACACAAACACACACACACAAACACACACACACACACACACAAACACACACACACACACACACACACATCGGCCCTTCCTGTCCGGGCAGGAAGCCGGAAATTACAAAGCCGCGCCACAACGAGAGGTCCGCGGCGTTTCCGCGTTGGCCGCTTTCGTTTACACGATCCACTCCGCCGCCCCGCCGCCCCGCCGGGCCGCCCAAGGCCGCCAAGGCCGGGCGTCGCGATCACCAGGACGACGACGACAAACTACGATCCCGGGCGCGCGATGGCGCCGGCTAACGCTGGCCCAGGGCGCTCTGAGGGCCATTTCCGCCGTCACCTACATCTCCATAACGACCTTCGCCTCGCCGCGGGCCAAGGCGCCGCCCCGGCCGCGGCCAGCGCCCCAGGGATGCAGTCCGTCTAACGCCCCCTAAAAGGCCCACTTGTATAATTTTCAAATAATATATTTATTTTATTGCCGTCTCGGCCGGGTCAGCAAGGGGGTGGGCATCGCATCGCGCAGGCCGCGCGCACACACGCACGCATTCCGCTCCACTGGGCCCCGGGGCGCCCTAACGCCCCGCCAATGCATTCCGGCCAGACACTACATGCATCCGACAACGGCCAGCCGCGCGGCCCACAGCGCTCCCCCCCCCCTCCCCCTTAAGCCATCATGGCGAACGCGTCCGACACACAGCGCCAGCACCACATAAAACAAGCCTCCAGGGCGCCAGCACAGTGCTGCCCAGAAAAAGGCAGGTCTCGGCGATACTCCCGGCGCAAGGCCTCCGGCGCGCGGGGTAGAGATAGACTCGCACCCTTTCTCGTTCGCTGCACGCCACGCCGCGCCCAGACGCCGCCGCCCCGGCCGGCCCGGCCTCGCAGCTGTTTGCACACGTCCGCTAAACGCGACGGCGGCCTGCTTCCCCGCGGCGAGGGTGGGGCGGCCGGGCCCCCGAGGGGGCACCTTGGGGCATAGCCCAGCGGGGCGTCAGCAAAGAGCCCATCGCGCGGTCGGAGGTTCCCGACAGCTAAAGGAACCTCTTAACATGAGCGTTTCTAAAACTCTGTGACTCTCTCACTCAACGACGCGGAGCTCTCAACCGTCAGAGGTCCAGGTCGCCAAGCCTGCACGGTCCCCGAACACATGCGGTCCCACAAACCACAGCATGAGCTCGACCAGCATGCGAGGACCCCTTACACCAGGTGAGATCCTCCACCGCGAGGCCCCCGCACCCACCGCGAGAGGCTTCAGACCCGGTCGGCCCCGGCCGCCACACTCCTCCGGTCCGCTTCCCAAAAGTTGGATTGGCTCCGGAGAACTACTGCAGGGGATTCGGGGGGCGGAGGGGGGGGGAGAGGGAGGGGAGAGGGGGGGGCAGGGCGGCGGCTGCCGGAGAGCGAAGGGCGAAATGAAACACGTGAGCGGAATGCGGCGGACACCGCGTGAATGCCAAAGCGCGGCGGAAGGACGCGACGCCGCCGAGGAGGAGGGTGGCAAAAAGGAGCAGCCCTGCCTGCAGGAGGGCGACGCGACGCCGCCGTCAACTTAAACTTGCAACCACCCCCTGGGGGCCGCGCCGAGCCGGGCCGGGCCAAGCCGCGCCACGGCCACCTAATTGTGAAAAAGTGCAGCGCAAGCTACGCGAGCCAAGCGCCGGGCGGCCGCCGCCGCCGCGGCACCGCCAACGACGAGAACAAGAAGGCCGCCAAATTCGAACCAAATTCAAACATTTCACCCCCCGGGCTGCGCGGAACGCACAGCAGCAGCAGCAGGCGCCACAAATCACTCGCGGAGCCCGCCTTGAGTGCGAGAGAGACAGAGCGACGAGCGGCGTCAGGACGGAGGGCCCCTCGCGGGGGGGAAGGAGTTGCAAGCGGCGCCAGCAAAACGGAACATTCTTCTCTACGGCCCATTTTTTCCCGCACCTTGCCGACGTGTCTGCCTGCCCGCCCGCCTTGCAGTGCTGATCTGCATATAAATCTGGCCATTTCATCCGATCAGATACGCCAGGCAGGCAGGCAGGCAGCCAGGCAGGCAGGCAGCCAGGTCGTCCTATCCTTGCCACGCACCCGCACGCCCCGCCGGTGAAAGGCAAGGGATAGCCGGTGCAGCACCGCTGCGGTTCACACTGCTGCCGCAGGAGTGGTTGGACGCTCTGTCTCTCTCGCACCCCGACGGAGAGAGAGCCCCATGAGTGCGAGAGAGACAGAGCGGCGAGACGGACGCGGCAGACCAGAGCAGCGCGAGCGTCTGCTCCAGCCGCGCCGCACGTAACCAGCTAAATATAGACACACGGCCGAGGCGCGGTCGGCCGGCCAGCCAGCCCGGCGCGCCGCTGTCACCTGGCTGCAGGGAAGTCCCAATGCAACAGCTCGGTAGAGTTATTGTCTATCCATTTTTCCCACGTTTCAAAATGTGTGCGGTTTCTCTGGCCTCCGGGACAGGATCGGGTTCTCTCTCTCTCTCTCTCTCTCTCTCTCTCTCTCTCTCTCTCTCTCTCTCTCTCTCTCTCTCTCTCTCTCTCTCTCTCTCTCTCTCTCTCTCCCTCCCGTGGACGGCCTGCTGACGGACAGCGGTGGCAAGGCAGCCCGACGGACGGGGCGGGCAGGGCCATAGGTCGCCGCACCACCGCACCTCGCAGAATACCGCGACCGACTCGCAGTGACCGCAAAACAACGTCGAGACGGAATGCCCCCCCCCCCCTGCCGACGCCAGGCAAGCCACTCCCATTGAGGCGCCGCCGCGAGCGTTGCATGTTGTCACACACACACACACACACACACACACACACACACACGGGCGCGCAGTGAGCGCAGAGTTTGGCGTCTGCATTACACACCTCGCATCACCTCGCCAGCGGCCCAAGGTCAAGCAAGTTAGATTGGCTCCAGGCTCAAGCGTCACTCGAACACACGCGCGCGCGCCCACAAACGCTTCTCACAGTGTGACTGGACGCTTCGGAACACCCACAGCCCCAGAGGGTCCACGGCTTATCAAAGTGTGAGCCTCATAATGAGCACGCAGTATTGTGGCGGCGACACAATGTCCCTTATCGGGACGGCGTGCGCGGGTCACAGGCGCCAAAATGTCGAGCGGCGGCAACCAGCGGCGCACAGTGGGCCAGAAAACCGGCGCAGGCGGCCAAAATTCTGGACGCGCTTTGAGCTCCAGGGTTACCAAATGGGACTCGGATCGATGGATTCCTCGTTTGGAGAGCAATCCATTGGTGTGGGGGTCACACGTTCGATTCGAGTCCCATTTAGCGACGCTGGAGTTTGAGCCGCCTCAGCCGGTCTTCTGGCCCACTTCGCGGCCCCGCTCCGCTCACACGCCATACGCACGCTGTGAGGCAAGCGCGGACGGACACGGCCACTATCGCGGGGGCGGCTTGGAGGACATGCAGATTAACCGGCACAATGGGCGCCCCCCCGCGGGTGGACGCCGCCGTCGCGTCGACGCAGCCTCTGCGGCGGACGCGGGCCTCGACGCCGCAGCCTCTCAGCAAGCCCCGCAACGCGCACCCCTCCTCCTCCTCCTCCTCCTTCGCAGTCGCCGTCCTAAACCAACCCCGACGACTTGCAACAATAAACAATGCACAGCGAGCGCGCAGCCGCCGCCGCCGCCGCCGCCGCCGCGGCGTCCGTGATGAAGCACAGCAGCAGCACCGCGCCAAAATCTTATTACAGGCCCTGAAGTGCAGCACAAGCACGGCACTCCCCCGCAATGGACATGGTAATTGCAACAACAATTACGCCTCCAAATCAAGCAACCCTCCACACATTTTATCCCTCAGGCGGGGCCACCCCTTGCATTACGCGGCGACAGCACAAAGAAATAAACGGCCGGAATTAAGGTGGAAAAATAAAAGGGAGGAGGAAAAGGGGGAAAAATCTGTGCGCGCGGGAAATTAAAGAAGCCGGCGGCACCACAGCGAGAATGTCCTCGGGGCTTGCGGAGGGACAGGCCACGAAGGGGGGGGGGGGGGGGACGCAGCATGGGCGACAGGCGACCATGGCGGGGGAAAGACAACCGACTCGAAAACGGCCGGAAAACTTAGAAACCAGTCAAAATTCCCGATATTGAGTAAGAAGGGCGGTGGAGGCTAGGGGAGGTGCCGCATTCCCGGCGCACCGTCAGGGGGCGGAGGAGACGGGAATTTCTGGAAAAAGGGGGGGGGGAGGGGGGCGTGGCGTGCGGGCCGGGCTATCATAAAAAGGTTGCGAGCAAGAGTTTGCGCGCAGCGAGGACCAGCCGACCCGGCGGAGGGAAGGGCTTGATTTATGCCGCGTGGCCCTCTCTCTCTCTCTCTCTCGCTATCCCTCCCCCCCGCGCACCTCGAGAACCTTGCCGAGGCGTAACTTTTCCGGGTTCTTGAATCGATAAAATGCGGCCTCGACATCCCGACTCGGCAGCAGCGGGGCGCGCAAGCTGGCCAACAAACAACGACAAGCAAGCCTCTCGCCTTTTTTGACAGGTGCAGTTTTCAACTTGAAACGTTTTGGCGGGACTTCATTTGGAGTGGTTAAAAGTCTGACCTTTAGATTTTCGGTGCGCGCGCTGACACAGACAGACAGACAGACACACACACACACACAAACACGCACACACTAGCAACACAAACACGCCACCAAGGTCGCGGCCGACTGGTCCCAATGCCGCGAAGTTAGCCCACCGGGCGAAAGAAGCGGCCTATGCGGGGCGCAGGCCAAGGAAAAAGGGACTCCAAAACGAATCTCACAAGAATAAACAGGGAAAGGACGAAACCCAAACCCGAGAGGCAAAACGAAGGCAAGCAAAAACTGCGACCCCGAAGTCCGAGCGGTGCGCGCGCCCCCAAAGTTTCATGCCCTGCCCCATTCCCATTGATCGGCGAGCCGAGTCTGGAAAACGGCTCCCAGAACTGCCAGCAGCTGGGACACACAGGGCGCGGCACCTAGGCCGGGCTTAACCAGCACGCCCCGAGAGAGAGAGAGAGAGAGAGAGAGAGAGAGAGAGAGAGAGAGAGAGAGAGAGAGAGAGAGAGAGAGAGAGAGAGAGAGAGAGAGAGAGAGAGAGAGAGAGAGAGAGAGAGAGAGAGAGAGAGAGAGAGAGAGAGCGAGAGAGAAAGAGAGAGCGAGAGAGACAGACAGACCGGCCCACTCGGAGCCAGCCCGCAGGACTGGCCCATCCCGGGCCATGGCGGGCAATCAAAGCGATGCGAGCACCGCCACGCCCACGCGAGAAGGGCCTAATGGCGCAGCCAGGCGGCCAGTCAGTCAGCCAGCCAGCCAGCCCCACTCAATGACTGGGCCCAGCCCGGGACGCGCGGCCGGCAGCGAAGCAGCAGCGCCACTCCAAATTGGGACCCTAAATCTCTCCGTCCACTTTCCTCCGCATCCAAGCAGCGCGCTGCTGTCGTCGCCCTGTCTCTCTCGCACTCGTGGGGCGGTCCGCGCGGTCCGCTGGGGGCGCGAGAGAGACAGAGACGCGAAGCACGGTTCGGAATGCGCCTGCCATACGGCAGCCCATCCAGCGCCCGTGCCGTCCGCCGGCTGGCTGGCCAATCCGCCAGAGAGACGCTCCCGGCCGTCAAACACCCTCGCACCGCCACCGCCGCGGCCCGCAGGGGATGCAGCACGCAGCGCCAGCGCCGCCGCGGCCAAGATGGCCGTCCGCATCGCCAGGCGCACCCAGGGCCGCGGCACATTCCGCCGCGCACTCTGCAGCTAGATAACCGAGGCCCCAAATCCAGAAATCCGCACGTCGCCGAAAACGGCCGAGGCGGGATAAAAGAATTCTCCTGTTCTGCCCCCTCTGCGAGCCCCCCCCTCTTTCCCTCCACGTCCACCCCGGGGGGGGGTCTGGTTATACTTAAAAGCGAGCGAGCGAGCGCCGGAGAGCCGGCCCGTCGTTTTCCCCATTTCATCGCAATGGAGATAAGCGAAAATTAACAACTTTCTGGTCGGGAAATAGCCTGCCGGGGCAAGGGGCGAGGGGGAAGCGCTCCAGGCAGAGGCTCCTCACCTGAAACGGCTTTGCCCTGTGGAGGACGCGTACCAGCGTGGCCCGCCACCCCTCGTCCCCCTCCGTCTGACCGAAGTGTTGTCGTGCGGTTCGACACCCCTCGGGCGCATCTTTTCCTCCGCGGCGACGCAGCGGACCATAACGATAACCGTAAGGGCATGATGGCCGCTGTCGCCGGGACGGCCGAGTAGCGGCGGGTCGGCCCGAGCGCAGCGTGCCTAGTCCGCCGAATCGTTACCATCCAGAAATCGCCGTCTTCCCAGTGCAGGCGTCCGCGTGACGCAACCAGCTGAATTAGCGCGGCAGCGCCAACTGGGCCTAGCCAGAACCCCACCAGGGCCCCACCAGGACCCCGCCCGCTCACACTATGCCTCCGAGCGGTCGCGAGACGTCCGTCTCCCCCGCACCGCGGCGGAGACAGAGCGATCGGCTGACAAACGATTCTCCTCCGGCATCGGGCGGGTTTCTCTTCGAGGCCCCGAGTGTGTCACGACGGCGGCGTCCAGGCCGGCCGCCTCCAGCGCGACACACTTGTTGTCCGAGACGCTCGCGTCACCGCCAATTCCCCCTCTTCAACTCGGTGGCGGCGGCGGCCTTGCCGGACGTCGGCCGGACGCGCGGCCCGAGGGCCACAAGAGATGGGCCAAAGCCGCGGCGGCGGGACTCTGCGCCGAGCTACAAGTGCAAGCAACGCCGAGGCCGCCGAGAGCGCGCGCGCGCGGGGCGAGCCTACCCGAAATACACTGCAAGGATTGTATCGCCGCGCCGCGCTCGCTGCACGCGCCCGACGACGCCAAGGTCGTCCACGTCGGCGGGGCCCGGGCCTTGCCGCCGCGCACCCACACTGGAGAGGCCCCGCGACGACATTCCGACGCCTCGCCGCCTGCAGCGCACCGCCGCCGAAGGCGCGCGCCAAAACACCGTGTTAAAGTGTACAGTGGGCCAGAGGCGCCCGGCGACGGGCGGGGTGGGCAGTCCCGCCAGGCCGCCGCGCTGCTGGACTGCCTGCGCTGCAGGGGCTTCGCCGCCGATCGCTTCGTCCCGGTGTCTCTCTCACGGCACTGCAGTGCGTGCCCGACGGCAGCGCCTCACCCACGCACGCCGCGGCCAGCGCCCCCCGCGCGCCCCGCGCCCCGCCCGGAGCGTGCTAGGGCAGGCTGGAGCACTGACCAGCCCGGCCGGCAGCGCGTCGCGTTCTAAATGGTCGGCCAAGCAGAATGTGTTGGTGCCGTACAGGCCGGCCGACCGGCACCAGCTACGTTACCAAGGAGAGCCGAGTCCGGCCGCCGCTCGGGTTGCCGTCTCCTTTCCACTGACACAAAGCACCCACCTGCGACAAAAGAGAAACCAAAGTCAGACACACGACTCTCGAGCCAGCACACGGCCTCCTAGACGACGCCGGTGTCCACAGTCATGTTCACCACGGTGTTCAAGCAGCGCCCACCACAGTGCGTTCACCACGGCGCACAGTGGGTCAGGAGACCGCTGAGGCAGACAAAATTCTAGACGCGTTTTGAGCTCGAGTCGCTAATTGGGATTCGAATCTAAGGTGTGACCCCACCAATGAATTCCTCGTTCGGAGAGCAATCCATTGGTGGGGTCGTACGTTCGATTCGAGTCCCACGCAGCGACTCTGGAGCTCAAAACGCGTCCCGGATTCTGACCGCCTCAACGGTCTTCTGGCCCACTGTGCGGCGTCCACGCGGAAGCGCAGCCCAGCCTGCGCGCGCAGAGTGCACAGGGCGCCGCGGCTGGCCCTGACACATATCCCCAATTCGCAACAGCGCCGCGCCCGGCCGCCCAGAATGTGGGAGAAACAGCCGCTGCGGATGGCGCGGTCCACTGCGCGGACGGGCCTTGGCGGCGGGGCGGGGCGCCATCCTCCCGCAGCTGTTGGACCAGGTGGGCCACACCTGCAAATGAGCTGCAGCGCCAAGCAGGCCGCGCTGCACCCGCGGTGCTGTGACGTCATCGCGTCGCCGGCAACCTAGCCCACTCGAATCACGGTCGCGAGGAACGCGTGCGTGCGGTTGTATGTTGAATCCGACCGATCCCCTGCGGCGCCCCGTCGCCCCGTCTCTCCCGCTCCCCCGCGCCACGAGGGGGACAGAGAGAGACGCACATCCAATGACGGGCCGCTCGCGAACCGCTTGAAATGTTTCCCGTGTCGCTGCCGAGGCCTGCGCTGTGTACTACACGTCCACGCCCATCGCAGCGCGGCCAGGCAATCACGCCCCGTCTCTCTCGCACCCACACGGGCTGCGCCAGGAGCGCGACAGAGCGACAGAGACAGCGCGTTCGGACCCAGCCAGCGGCCCAGTGGCGTAGCCGCGTAGCCGTCACGCGAGAGCGAGGATCGAGCCCACTTCCCACTTCGTCAAGGTGTAGCAGTGTGCAGCCGGCCCGGCACCTCGCGGGGAGCGGACTCTAAGAATAGCGGACACGCGTGCCTGGCGAGGGACCAGCTGCTGCGGCGTGTCGCCACTGGCCGCCGGCCGCCCCGCCCCGCCCCGCCCTGCAGCCTGGGGGCGTTCCTGCGCCTCATTCAGAGCGGCACCGGCCGTGCCGACGGAGCGTCACTTCGATTTTGGCGCCCTTGCCGCCACCATGCAGTCTGTTTTCGTCGCCCCGTCGGCGCGCGGCTTGCGCTGCGTGCTGACGTCAGGCGGCAGGGAAACTGCAGACTGCAGTGGGCGCGCCGCGGGGCCGCTCCGCCGCCCTCGCGGGGCGTCCCGTGCGGGAGCGAGAGAGACAGAGCGACGAGGCGCAGCTCGGCCCACAGCCTGGTCGGCGCATAAAACACGGCAGCAGTCGGGTAGAAAATAGGTTGCTATTACTACCGCGACTACCTCCTGCTGGGCTCGGCGCAGCGTGTATCGGGCGAGCGACAGGACGCCGCCAATGGACCGGAACAGACTCGGACCGCCCAGTGGGCCGGTTCCGAACGGCACGGCGGCGCCCGTCCCGCGGTGTCCCCACGCTCGCCGCGCTCCAGCGGGTCCAGAGGAAGTAAAGCACCCTCTGCGGCACAAATCACAGTGCAGTCGTCGTCCACCCCTGCAGAACGCCCCTGCAGAACGCCCCAGCGCCAAGCAGCACGCCCCCGGGGCGTTCCAATCCACCCCAGTCGCCCCCACAATGCGAGGCACGACGCCAGGCCGACTCCGAACAACGGTTGGTTTGTCTCCCTCGCACTCCCAGGGCCTTGCCGCAAAAGAGAGAGAGAGAGAGAGAGAGAGAGAGAGAGAGAGAGAGAGAGAGAGAGAGAGAGAGAGAGAGAGAGAGAGAGAGAGAGAGAGAGAGAGAGAGAGAGAGAGAGAGCGAACCGCCCGGCCGCCCTTTGAGTAAACACCATCTTCCCTACATTAGCCTGATGCCCGGCCATCGACAATCCGTTCGCCGATCAAGAGCGGAGCGGGGTGGAGCGGGGTGGGGCGGGGTGGGGCGGGGCGGGGCTAGGCGGGGCCGAGAAGCCCGGCTCACCACGGTCTAGCCACGCTGGCCGATTAGCCATGCACCAGTCCGGTTTGCTTTCGGCAATGGGGCGAACAGCGGCGTCGTCGCTCTGTCTCTCTCGCACTCGTGAGGCGTGCGGGCGAGACAGAGCGGCGGGGCGGCCAACCCCACACAGCCCCCGGAGGCCATCGCCTGCATGCCACTCCGTGGAAGCCCGGCAGCGGCCAGCCGATAGCAGGCGAGCCACCACCCTTCGCAACACAGTGGGTCCGAAGACCGTTGTGACGTCCAAAATTCGAGACGCGGTTGGAGCTCCAGAGTCGCTAAATGGGACTCGAATTGAACGTGCGACCCCAGCAATGGATTCCACGTTTGGAGAGCAATCCGTTGGTGGGGTCACACGTTCGATTCGCGTCCCATTTAGCGACTCTGGAGCTCAAAACGCGTCCGGGATTTAGGCCGCCTCTACGGTCTTCTGGCCCACTGTGTGGCGGTTGCGCGGTCAGCAGTGGATTCTATTTGAGGCGCCCCATTCCCCCTCCCCGGCGTACACGCGTTCGTGCGCAGGGGCGATCCAATCAAAGTCGGCCAATCTAAACAGTGCAGACGTTGTGCAGGCCGTCAAGGCTGGCAGACAGGCCGCGCAGCGCCTCAAAGGCTTTCACACCAGCCAGGCCGCACAGTGGGTCAGAAGACCTCTGGGGCGGCCAAAACTCTAGACGCGTTTTGAGCTCCAGAGTCACCAAATAGGACTCAAATCGAACGCGTGAGCCCACCTACGAATTGCTCTCCGAACGAGGAATCCATTGGTAGGGTTACGCGTTCGATTCGAGTCCCTTTCAGCGACTCAGGAGCTCAAAAGGCGTCTAGAACTCTGACCGCCTGAACGGTCTTCTGACCCACTGTGCGGCCGCCCCCGTTCCACCCAAGCGGCTACTCCGCGCTTCCGCGAACCTGACAGACGGAATGCTCGTCAGAGGGAGATCACGCGCCATGCAGCGGAGGGATCCAATTAAATAGACGGGAAAATAAGACGGTTTTTCAGTAGACGAAATAGACGGTAGACGGGATAATTAATAAATTTAAAAAAAAAAAAATAAAAAAAAATTGGAATTTTGAAGGCGAGGTATGATTGACGGATTTCCCCTCCCCGTCGCCGGAGAGGGGAGAAAAAAAAACGTTAACGCTAACGCTAACGTGAAAGCAGATGATACTAATGAGAATGTTTATGGTAATGCATGGTTGTTTACGATGCGAGAGAGACAGAGCGACAAAAACGACTATCGGAATCAGTCTGCTGCGGCTGCGCGCCAGCGATGGTTCAAAGCAGCGTAACCGGGTGATCTCACGCTAGGTGCCAAGGGAAAATTTCGACTTTTGAGAATTTCACTGGTGCATTACAAAGAACGGGCGAAGACGATTAAAACGATATACAGGTTGTGTATGTGTAAAATGCATCGTTCGACCGCTAGAAGCGAATAGAGACGAAAAACAGCAAAATCCGACTTGAGAATTTCGAGTTTTGAGAATTTAACTGGTGCATTACAAAGAACGGGCGAAGACGATTAAAACGATATAGAGGTTGTATATGTGTAAAATGCATCGTTCGACCGCTAGAAGCGAAAAACCGCAAAATGCTGGCGACGCCGCGACGCCGCGACGCGGCGACGCGGCGACGCCGCGGCAGGCCCCGCCTGTAGAGAAGAGTATGGATGCGGGGTGGTGGGGGGGGGCTTGGGGCTGAGGACCGAGGCGGATGCTCCTAGCCTGCTCAAGTGCTCAGCGCTGTTTATCGCTGCCCCGGGTCGGGTGGTCGGTATACGATGCCGGTGCCCCTGCCACAACTGCTACTCGCTACAACTGACTTCTCGCTACAACTGCTACCGCAACGTGCCAATGCAACGTGCAACTGCAACATTTGCAACTGATTTGGTACATTTAATTGCTAAACTGTCGAGAGTCAAAGCTAGCTGATTAACATCATCTGCTAAAAAAGGGGGGGGGATCGAGTGGCTCGTCGGCATCCTGGAGGGGGCGTGGGGAGGTCCACTGCCGAGGGCCGCCGAATTTATCGCTACAAGGATGAGCGACTCGGTACGAGCCAGTCGGGAACAGGTGCGATCAACGCGCAGATGAATGTGGACACTCGCCGCCACCCTGACGGGGCGGGCTGTCTGTCTCTCTCGCACCCCCACGGCGCGGGCTGTCTGTCTCTCTCGCACCCCCACGGGACGAGTGCGGGGGAGACGGAGAGAGGGACCGCCCTGCTACTGCACGGTCCGCCTCGCGGCATAAATCACGCTTCAAGTCGCTCCACTCGCCGCGCCGCCAGCCGTGCGGCGCATGGTCGGCGCGGGCCTTCGCGGGTTCGACTCCCGCCACCGCCGCTCCCGATTCGTCTTTACGACGGTCAGCGCGCGGCCGCGTCAATATGCACTCATTGAGTCCAATGGAACGACGACGGCCGGCCGGACGGCCAGCTTCGCGTCGTCGCCCCGTCTCTCTCGCACTCGTGGGGCGTTCAGGGCGGCGTGCGAGAGAGACGGAGCGACGAGTTGGGCCTGACCAGCGCGCGGGGCACATGTTACACATTCAGCCGCGATCGCGACAACGACGCGCGGCCCACGACGGAGGGGAGGGGAAGGAGGGGAGGGGAAGGAGGGGAGGGGCTGGCCGTCACGCGTGGCGCCGTGATGTAAGCCACACACCTGCGCCGCCGCGCCCAAACACAAGCCGGCACTGTCCCGAAAAACAGGAAAACGCGCGAAAACCGCCCCGATCGGCGCGAGCGGGCTGAGCGGGCGGAGCGCGTCGAGGAGCTGGAGGCCGAGTCGAAGCGGTCTCTCTCTCGCTCTCGGCGACGCCAAGAACCCCGTCAGGAAGAACGATGAGGCGCCGCGGCAGGCGGACCGCGCCGCCGCAGCACCTACTAAAAAACGACGCGTTACGTCATCGCCGTCAGCTGCTGCACTCCGCGAGGGGCCCAACACAAGCAGACGCGACCGTGAGCCAGTCTGTCTGTCTGTCTGTCTGTCTGTCCGCACTTCAGCCTGGACACGACGGATGTGCTGTATGACGTCACCCGACGGTACGCCCCGTGAGTGCGAGAGAGAGAGAGAGAGAGAGAGAGAGAAAGAGAGAGAGAGAGAGAGAGAGAGAGAGAGAGAGAGAGAGAGAGAGAGAGAGAGAGAGAGAGAGAGAGAGAGAGACAAAACGCTCCGCCTCGGGCAGGCAGGCAAATCTAGACAACCCGGTCCAGAGCAGCTACGCCCTTCAGGCCGCTTCCGGACGGAGCGGTGCGCCCGTCGCTCTGTCTCTCTCGCACTCACGCGGCGTCGCACGCAAGGGTGCGAGAGAGACAGAGCGGCGAAGGCGCGGCTCAGTTCGAAATGGCCGCTATGATGCTACGCTTTGCTACGCGGCGCCCATACAGCCAGGCGGCCAGCACGGCGGCGCATAGGAACGGAACGAGACCGGTTACGTGCGGCTTTCCTTCGCCCAGGGACCGTCCCTCAACAGCCTGGGGAGCACCGAGGGAAGAAGGGGGGGGGGAGCACCTGATTAATGGCCACCCCCAACCCCCACGCGGCCCGCCCCCACACGCAACCCTTTTATTTCACTCAGGTGGAGCAGTATAAACCGGGGGCGGGCTTTGGCGCGGCTTGGCTTGCTGCCGAACTGAAAAAGGTTTTTATTAACTTGTGTTTTATATTTTTGTTTATTCCGGGCTGGCCGCTGGCCGCGCGGGATGCGTCGGTGGAAAAGAGCGCGGCGGCAAGCCGGCAGCCAGCCAGCCAGCCCGCGCGCGGGGGCTCCTCGTTAGCAGACATTCACACTCATTGCGCTTGATGCGGGCGTGGCGGGGCGGGGCGGGGCATGGACCGCATCAGCGCGGCACGGCATCAATAGTAGGCACCGCCCCGCGTCGCAGCATCCGCTCGCATCACAGCGTTTAATGAATCGAGCACATTACCACATGGCGGCGGGGCGACCAAGCATCACCGCCCCATATGAAGCCCACGCAAAAAGCATCGCGAACCCCCCCGAGCCTCGTTGACTGACCAAGCGGCACGACCGGCACGGAGAGAGAAGGAGAGAGAGAGAGAGAGAGAGAGAGAGAGAGAGAGAGAGAGTGTGTGTGTGTATCAGTCCAGGGAAATAAGGTAACCGTAGAGTACTGGCAGGATAAAGGGCGCGGGCGGGACGCAACTCCGCTCTCGCTCTCTCTCTCTCTCTCTCTCTCTCTCTCTCTCTCTCTCTCTCTCTCTCTCTCTCTCCCTCTCTCTCTCTCTCTGTCTTTGGAGCCGCCACTGGGGCTCGCTGCTCTCCTCTCTCGGGTTCACGACCGCAATAAAACGCGACAAATTGGTTTTTACATGTCTCCCCGGCTCGCTGCCTCACAAGGGGTGCCTCGCGGCCTCCACGGCGCGGCGGCGCGGGAAGGGAAGGGGGGTGGGGCGGAGCGGCTCACCCGCACGCAACGCAGTCGTGCCCACACTCGCAAAAAAAAAAAAAAATTGTAGGGGTGAATCAATCTAGCCGACTCCTTTCTCCGGCGTTGAAGATATTATCAATAATGCATCGCCGCAACACGCACACACACACAGCCAAATAGAGAAGTAACCGACCCCAGCGGGCCGAATCGCCCACCCAAAAGGTCGCGCGCACTGCACCCCGGGCCCGGGGGCGCATTCAAAGGCCTCCATGCAGCCGACGTTAGCCTTTTCCAACCTCCCTCTCCCTCTCCCCCAACCTTGGCCTCACGTCCAGTGCAACGCCGCCAACCAGTGCCCGAGCCTTGCCAGCACGTCCCGGCCCTTGGTCATCAATTATTGGGCGGGGTCCACCACCGCTGCGGAGGCGCTATGAAAAATTCAGCGCGCGGCAAGGCCCGGCGACCACTTGCAAAAGCCAGCTGCGGCCCACACCGATGAGGTGCTTGACCAGCAGGGCGCCGCCGCAACAATGCTCAGCAACAACCCGACGGAGCCTCACGCACGCACGCACGCACACACACACACACACACACACACACACACACACACACACACGCACACACACACACAATGTGTTTGCGGAAATGCCGCGCATTGCTGCATCATCCGCCGACACATTCGCAAGCGTCACGGGGGCCAGGCTGGACTTCCCAGGCGAGCCCCATCGCGCAGCCAAGCGCTGTGTAGATCGCAGTGTGGTGCGCCACTGGGCGAGACAAATGAACCAGCGTGCCACCACACAGAGCGTTGCTATGCGATCCACTGCGTACTCTGATAGTGTGTGTGTGAGGAAGGGGGTGGGGTGGGGGGAGGTGAACGTGCTCCAGCGTTCGCCCAGAACCACCCCCGATCCCGCCGATGCAGAACCACGCCAGTTGGCAACCTCTTAAAATATTCAGCACCACCCCCACTCCCTCTCTTTCTTTTCTGCGCGTGCGGATATCGACGTAACTTTACTGCCGCGATCAGGACAAACACGCACACGCACACACACGCACGCAGGGGTCCGACTTCGTCCCAAATGACGCCGCGCAAAAGATGCGCCAATAACTCGGCGTCGGCGTCCCTTTTGGACCCTGACCCTCCGGCCATGTGCGGGAGCGCGTCTCTCTCTCTCTCTCTCTCTCTCTCTCTCTCTCTCTCTCTCTCTCTCTCTCTCTCTCTCTCGTCCGCTTCCATTGCCAGGGTCCAATACAGTATCAGCGATACACTTCCGCTGGGGTGGCTCCTTGCGATAGTTGACACGAAATACAAGGCGCCCCCAGAAACCCTGCCCCAACTTCATCGCCCTCAGCAAATCGCCCCCCCACCACCACCACCACAAAAAAAAGTCAAAAAAAGAAAGAAAGAAAGAAAGAAAGAAAGAAAGAAGGAGAGAGAGAGAGGGACAGGGAGAGACAGAAAAAGAACAACACAACTCACGAACGGCCCATTACTAATCGAAACAGACAGCCGGAGAGTTACAACAAGGAACTATCCTAGCAATTGGAAACGATCCATCCCCCCCCCTCACACACACACACACACACACACACACACACGCACACGCACACACCCGTGAAGTATGGCTCATGGCTGCACCCCCTCAGCACGAGACACATTAGAGGCACTAGGCCACGAGGGAAAGGGGGGGGGGGAAGGGACGACTTCCACCTCACTACCCATTTTGCTACTACTGCAGCCGAAGAGAACCGAAGGCATCATGGCTGCTGGTGCGCGCCGATTTGGTGCGGCGGAGCGGCGGAGGGGGTGGGGGTGCTTCGGAGAGTCAGGGGTGGGACAGTGCGGTGTCGGCAGCGAGCGCAGCGGCTTCCAACGGCAAGCAGACAGCGACACGACTCCGCCTTTCGCCGAGCGAACGCTGCACTTTTCCAGATTTCCCGAACGCCCCTCCCTCTCTCTCTCTCCTCACATTCACACAGCCATTAATCTCGACGGCGTGCTGCGCTGTCATTTCTCCCACGTGGAGAATTCAATTTGTCCGCGCGGCGCCGAGCAACGCCCACCACACGCCCCGCGCCACGCCGCACGCGCGCAATCGCCGGTACCTCCATTTTTCTCCATTCCAACGCGATTAGCCACGATGGACGGCGGCGCGAGCCACCCCGCGTCAAGAAGCGACCCCTCCTGCACTGCACTGCATGCACACACGCCGCCTGATTCTCTCTCTCTCTGTCTCTCTCTCTCTGTCTCTCTCTCTCTCTGTCTCTGTCTCTCTCTCTCTCTCTCTCTGTGTCTCTCTCTCTGTCTCTGTCTCTCTCTCTCTCTCTCTCTCTCTCTCTCTCGAACGATCGGCGCATGCACAAGGCGCCAGGAGAACGCCGCCCGCTGCAGCAGCAATCTCCAACGGGGCAGAACCTCAATTTTTCATCCCCGTTCGTGCCGGTGGACCGAGAGCCTGCCTCGGCCTCGCCTGGGTGGGCTGCGGGTTGCCAGGGCTGGCGTAGTGTCGCCTGCGGCCATAGAGCCCCACACACCCACGCGCGCGCACACACACACACACTCACACACACAGAGGGCCTAGGGGCTCAAGAGCTGCCGAGGGCCACACACAATCGATACGATTTGCCATGCTAATGTTGCCAGCCCTGCCTGGCCGCCGCGTGGCGGCGAGACGCGACATGTGTTGCCAACGCCGCATGAACCCCCTCCCCCTCGCTGCGCTGCGTCCTTCGCGAGGGGATCGCGCGGCACGGACGGGGCGCCAGGCCCACCGTGCTCCAGTCTCTCACGCACCCCCGCGGGGCGCCCGGCGAGGACGGGAGAGACGGGGCGACAGAGTCAGTCTGCTGACGCCGCTTCCAGCGAGACTGCCCGGCCCATTGGCCGGGGTGCTGCGGCGGACACGTCTAACCTGCCCCACGCTCCGCCAATCTGGCCCAACCATTTAGCACAAACGCCGCGCGCACTACTCCAAGAGGGGTGGTGCAAGGGGGGGGGGCAAGAAAAAGCACCCCCGCCCCGCCACCCCCCGGCCCGGGTCGTTTTCCGTTCCGAGGGTGGGGCGTCGTGGCGGCGAGGCCGCAGTGGCGGGGCGGGGCGGGGCTCGAACGGCTCTGTGGCCGCGGCCTTATCTCAGGCCAGCAGCGGCACGGGGGCGGCGGGGGCCCACGCCTGGCATCGCGTGGCGCGGCGGCTTCATGGCGCACCCCGCCGCCAACCCATCGGGAACTAAAGCTCCCCGGCACACACAGGGGCTGATGGTAATTACAGTGGAGTGGACCGCCTCTGCGGCCGCAGCCGTCGCCGCCTCCACCCCAGTCGTCGGCGTGCCCAGCGCTGCGACCAACGCCCCGCCGTCGCAGCAGGAGATCAATAGAGCGGCTGGTGGCGTGCGCGCCTCCAAACTTAACTTGCAAACACCGCGCCGCGCCAGAAAGCAAAACGCCGCACGCCAAGTCGCGTTGCGTGCCGGGCGCGCGTAGCCTGGCGTTGCCTCGCGGCGCTCCAGTCGGATTGGCCCAGCAGAGCTGCCGGCTGCGACGCGACAACATCAACACGGCACGCTCAAGTTTGATTCGGCCACCCCTACCTGGCCCCGGCTGCTTCCGGGCAGTCTGTCTCTCTCGCACCCTCACGAACAGAGCGCCAGAGGAGCGTTCGGAGCGAAGCCGCGCCCCGTCGGCCCTGCATAATGCACGCGTTTCCCCAAAGCCTTCTCGCGGAGGGAACAACTTCAAGCGCCACTACACTACAAGCCGCAGCCGCGCCCGATTCCCAGCGAGCAGGCCAACAGCACTCCAGCCGAGAGACCGGCCCCTTCCAGTTCAAACTTCCTCCAAGGCGGCCCGCCGTTACCGCGGCGTTTTCATATTTTCCCGCCCCGGGGACGACGAACCACCGCGCGAAAGATAAGCCGCAACCCCTTCGCCGAGCAGGGAAGGGCGAGCCCATTGAGGGGCCCTTTGCCTTCACGCCCAGGAAGGGGGCCCGGCCGGCCCAGCGTCTACGCAGATAAGGCCGAGGAAGGCTTTATCGGCCAGACATTTACCTCACGCTGCACCAGCGCACCCTCACCCTTACCCGAACCGCCGCCGACCTCCTCACAGGTGTCGCTTGGTGCGTCTCGCTTACCTGGAACAAAACGACACAGTCCGGGTCAGCTCAATGACACAGCACACCGCCAGGTCCTACTATCCGGGTCTGGAACGTCCAAAACACAGTGGGCCGGAAGACCAGCGCAGTCGGCCAAAACTCGGAACGCGTTTTTAGCTCCGGTGTAGCTGCGTGGGACTTGAATCGAACGTGTGACCCCACCAATGGATTCCTCGTTCGGAGAGCAATCCATTGGTGGCGTCACGCGTTCGATCCGAGTCCCATTTAGCGGCTCTAGAGCTCAAAACGCGTCTAGAATTTTGGCCGCCTCGACGGTCTTCCGGCCCACTGTGCACGCGCCAGATAGAGACAGAGAGCGTCGACAGCAGCCCCGCTGGACCGAACGCAAACGGCGCGGACTCGCGGCGCGCCAATGAATCCATTCGGAAGCGGAGGAACCCGCCGCGGCCGTGCGAAGTAGGGCGAAGCGGGAGCCGATATACCATTTTACATGGGGAAGACGGACAGCGAGACGGACGGGATGCGAGCAAGTGATTGGGGATTGCGTCACCGGCCTGCCCCCCGCCCACCGACTCCGAAGTGCATTCACACGGTCGTCGCTCTGTCTCTCTCGCACCCCTCCGGGACGCCCGGCGAGTGAGACAGAGCGACCAAAGGACCCTTCAGGGGCGGCCTCTCAAGCCCGCCCGCCTCTCACCTGCCAACAAGCAGCACCCTTTTTTTCCCCTCCCTTTCTTCCCGGCAAAGCTCTAGCCGCGAGACTCAGGGTCGATGGCGGCAGCCCGACCCAAGGCGCCACGCTCACACGCTCTCTCTCTCTCTCTCTCTCTCTCTCTCTCTCTCTCTCTCTCTCTCTCTCTCTCTCTCTCTCTCTCTCTCTCTCTCTCTCTCACACACACACACACAGTCACACACAGTCACACACAGTCACACACAGTCACACACAGTCTCACACACACACACACACACACAAACACACGCGCGCGAAAAAGCTTTGCGAAACGCAGCGTGGTGCAGGCGCGTGCAAGTGAGTTCACCGACCCGAGCGAGCAGTCATGCGGGGAGGACAACATGACCCACTAGTGGGGGCGTTAGTGCACCGACCGGCGGGGGGGGGGGAGAGGGGGGAGAGGGCGGCGGCAGCGGAGTGGGGTGGGCCGGGCCCGAGACGAGTGTATACGCACGGATGAGTTGCGCCTTTCACAGAGAATGACCCACATCCTCGCCGTGAGTTTAAACGAGCACTCACCCAAAAATAAAATAAATTATGCGTTATCTTATTCTTTGGAAATTGCGATTAGTATGTGTGGACGGTCGGGCGGTCAAGCCAACCCACCAACCTCACTCTCACTCACTCTCTCACTCACTCACTCACTCACTCACTCACTCACTCACTCACTCACTCACTCACTCACTCACTCACTCACCCACTCACTCACACTCGCTCCGCCACCCACACCCTCGTGCCTCGTTACTGTGGGCTTCCCGCTCCTCGACACCACCGCCTTCTTTATCACGCGCGAATTTATTTTTCAGTCGGGCAGAAATACAAGGCCAAGCGCGGCGCATACGCGACATTGACAAACGACGCCTCGACGGCGCGCCGCGCCGCGCTACCCGACGGACGGCTCATTACACAAATTCACAGCGTGGCGCCACCGCCAGGCTTTGCTTGTCGTCGCAACACCGCGCCGCGAAAAAGAGTTCAGCGCGCAAGATGAAATAAACCGCGCACGCGCAAAAAAAGAAAAAGAAGAAGAAGCAGCACCGTCGCGGGGCCTCCGTCTCCACGCGGCCGGGGCGGAGCACGCGATAGTGCTGACTTCCGACAGGTCCTAAGTGTCGTGCGGTGCGGGTCTGCAGGTTCATTCCCACCTGCGCTCCTCTCGGGCTGCGAGAGAGACAGAGCGAGCTCCGTTCGCGTCGCTCTGTTCGAGCGCGCGTCGAGAGATGGAGACCGAATGGAGACGGCGGCGTGGAAACCGAGGAAAGACGTGTTTGGTCTGGGAAAACGCAGGCGGCGCGTCGGGTCGATGTCACACTCACACAAACACAGCGGGTGTCAAGAGCGCCCCGCCCCGCCCCGCTGGGGCAGTGGAACAGCCGGATCATGACAAAAGGGGCGCGTGTTGTCTGGGACGCAGCAACGCCCCGGCGAGGCCCGCCCAAGGGGGCGCCACGGACCGCGGCCCCCGCGCCCCGCCTCCAGGTCCACAGCCAGGGAAGCCACACAACGCACAGGGGCTGCCGAGGCGGCCGCGGCGAGGGCGCCAAAACATAAGTACACTCTTGCTACCGACGTCATTTTCGGCCGTTTACGAGATGCAGAAATAAAATTTATAGCAAAAGTGTGATGCTTGCTTGCCCTGCCGCGTGGTGGCCGCCACGCCGAGGTGGTGCCGCACCAACAACTGGGCCAGGATCACGTTCCCCACGGCCGAGCCCACGGCGGCGGCCGCTCGCTGCGTGACCCAGTTCCTACAAGCAGCAGCACTTTGGCGCGAGAAAAAAACATGGCAATTCCATCCGCCGCCGGCGGGATTCGAACCCGAGCCGCGGCGACTTTCGGATAAACGTGCCGGCTGGCAAACACAATCTCGTTCGGGGTTGAACCGAGCGAGCGGCGCGGGGCCGTCCTTGGAGGGACGAGCGGGCCGTAAGAAGGGCCGCCTGTGAGCGGCAACGGCTCGGCAACATTCGCGAGTCAGAAAACATTCATTTCGTCTTGAGGCCACGCCGACATGCAGACGTTCTCCAATTTCGTCGCTCTGCGGTGCGTTCCAGAGAGGGGGGCAAGCTATGGACCGCGCAACGAGAGAGAGAGAGAGAGAGAGAGAGAGAGAGAGAGAGAGAGAGAGAGAGAGAGAGAGAGAGAGAGAGAGAGAGAGAGAGAGAGAGAGAGAGAGAGAGAGAGAGAGAGAGAGAGAGAGAGAGAGAGAGAGGAGGGCGCTTTCCGTCACGGTGGCGTTGCTCCACGGCCCGGCACCACGGACAAGGCCAGGAAGTGACGGTCGCCACTTCCGTCGATCGAATGGAAGCCGGACGAAGCACCAGGCTCATTCCGAACCATGGCTTGTCTCTGTCTGTCTCTCTCTCTCTCTCCCTCCCTCGCTTCCTTACGTGACGACCCGTGAATGCGAGAGAGACAGAGCGACAAAGCGGGCTGTTCAGCCCGCGCGGCTGGGCGCCCCACCACACGAGCCCCATTTCGGTGCGTTCTGCGTGCAACTGCCCGGCAGTGCCTTTGCGACGGACTGACGGCCGGCCCCACGGCGACCGTGACGTCCTCCTGCCACGCCGGCGGCCCGCGGCGGCCCCTGGGGCCTCCAAGGCCGTGGCCGCAGCGGGCCCCCCGGAAAGGGGTAGCCGTCGAGGGAAAACGACCGAAACGAGGCCGCGCTCAAAATCAATACATCGACTGCGTCTATTTACACACGGCAGACGCATTTTTAATGGCCGCGCCCGTGTAAAGTTCGATTCCGAATAACAGCGAGCGGTTGCCTCTCTCTCTCTCTCTCTCTCTCTCTCTCTCTCTCTCTCTCTCTCTCTCTCTCTCATGAAGGGTAAAGGCGCGAGAGAGAGAGAGAGAGAGAGAGAGAGAGAGAGAGAGAGAGAGAGAGAGAGAGTCCGTTCGGAATCAGCCTGCTGGCCAAAGCCAACTCACTGCGCTGGCACGCTGGCAGGGGGCACACGCCGCCGCGGGCCCGCCTCGCCTAGAGCGTCTCTCCCAGGAGTCTAGCCTCGCCCAGAGACGCGCCCAGAGACTCGCTGCACACCACGACCGCCGCGACCTTCGACTTACGCAACCGCCTGCACTGCGCTGTGTACGCCGCACAGGGCCAGTCCGCACTCAAATCCGCTCATATCAGAATCGTCGTCGCGTCCGCTTTTGCGTAACCTCCCCACGCACTCGTGTGTGTGTGTGTGTGTGTGTGTGTGTGTGTGTGTGTGTGTGGCCCCCACCCCCTAAGAGTAGCCTCGATACATGAGCCTTCCCCCTTCCACCGCGTGGTAAATCCTCAAGGACGTCGGCCACTCCTCGAACGTCCACCCCGTTCTCCCCTTCCATGACATTGGCCGGGTGCAACAACATTCGGGGGCAAAAGAGACAAGCGTCCACATGCCGCACATGGTTGCGATGTCTCTAAATTTCCCGCGACGCGTTTCGAGGCAGCAAAAGCCCACAGAGCCAGGCCAGAGGGGGGAGGGGGGGGAGGCAGCACTCCTACTGACCCACAGATCAAGCGAGAGGGGGAAGAGGCCCGCGTGGACCAGCTCGGCGGGGTCAGAGGAGAGGATGGGGCGCATGCCAACCGAAATAGTTCGCTCAAGAATTTCCAAGCCTCTCACGGGTAGAAGGGAGAACGAGGAAGCGGGGGAAAAAAAAGAGAGAAAAGAAAACAGAAGGCTACCATGAAACCAGAGAGAAGCAGGACCCTAAACAAAGCAGCATCAAGCCAGTCCAGCAAAAATGTGTGCCCGCAGACTAAAGGGTTGGGGGCGGCGTGGTCGGGACGGGGCGGCCTCACAGTGCAGTGTACCAACATGACTATGAACCACAAATCACGGCGAACACGACGTCCCCAAACTGCGCGCGAAGCGCTGATAATACTCGCCTCCGCTAAACTCGTACAATGTACCAAACAAAATGCATGGCAAGCGCGGTGGCGGTGCTATTTGTGCAGCACACTTTCGCCGCCAACATCCCCCCCCCCCCCTTGGCGCGGTGCAGGCCCGGCAGACTCGGGCGGCACGGCGTACCGCACCCACCCGGTCGCACAGTGCCGCCGCGTCGTGTGCCTGCACCACGTGCCTTGCCCGCAATAACGCATCGCACACCTGTAATTTGCTGCCTGGTCACGTGAGGTACCGGGCCAATTATACTCCCCACCCACACACACCCACCAAGGCGACGATGACATAGGCCGTCGCGGCCTCCGCAACCGCCAGCAGGTGCGGCCACATTCAGTCACCGAATGGCACCTGCAGCAAGCCGCCAACGCCCACCTGATTCCACACGTCGCCCCCGACAAGAAACTGCAACCTCTTGTATATACAAAATTGTACAAAACGTTTAGTGTCTCTTCCCCTCGCACTAATGGGGGGGGGAGGGGGAGGGGGAGAGGGAGAGAAAGAGAGAGAGAGAGAGAGAGAGAGAGAGAGAGAGAGAGAGAGAGAGAGAGAGAGAGAGAGAGAGAGAGCGACTAAAGCAATGTTTCTGAATCAGGCGGCGGGAAGACGCTGCGCTAACACGCGCGCGCGGCCGAACGCCGCCGTTTGGCATGCGAGAGAGCCGCGTCCCACGCCATAAAGTGCAAAACTTATCGCGAGGAGTCAGGAGCACAGCACAGCCGGCAGCAGCGAGGCCCGATTAATTGAGAGCCTCCGCGGAGTAATCCCACCGCCGCATGCACCGCTGGCCCACCGCCAGCAGCGCGCCGTCTCTCTCGCACGCACGCCGCGCCGCGCAGGGCCACGGGGGTGCGGGAGAGACGGCGCCATCGGTTTCGGACTGCAGCAGGGCATCGGCAGCGTCATTACGAGACGAGAAAATAAACACAAAAAGACAACAATGGCGATCCCGAACTCCAAAATAATAAACAAGCCGCGGCCGGCCGAGGCGAGGGCCGCGGCTGCCGCGGACGGCGCAGCGCGCAGCGGCAGTGTTTGCAAAATGGACTCGGCGGCGTAAAGTTTTACAGCTTTCATTTCCTGTTCGGAGGCCCCGGGCTCAGCCTTTGGGGCCCTCTAGCGCCCTCTAGCGCCGCGTCCTAGCTCGGCCCGCGCCGCGGGAGAGAGAGGCGTGCATCTCTCCAGCACGACGCCGAGGACGGCAACGAGCAGGAGGGACTCCGCCAGCCTCGCTGGGACGTCGCGCCGTTCAAACCGGTTGGGGAAGGTCAAGCTGACCGGAGAGGCTGGCCGAGGACCGCGGCGGGGAGGGAGGCGGTATTAGCATGGCATCAGCATGTGAGGAGTGGGAGGAGGAGGATGGGGCACGACATGGACCGGCGGGGACCTCCCTTAAAGCAGCAGTCACCCGGGGCCCGGCCAGGGCCCGGCCCGGCAGAGGGGTTCGAGGTTCAACTCCCGCCGCGGGCCTTGGCCTTGGCGAACGCCACTTCCCCACGCGCATCACCACATTGGCGCACGCAAGGAAGACGCGCGCGAGAAACAAAACGCAACGCGCAGCCTCTTAGCGCACGCCACCGCCTTCCATCTCGGAACCGCCACGCCCCGCCCCGCCGGAGATACTCCGGGGACGTACCGGGGACCGGCATCACGCATGTACATAAGAGATGCGCCCACCTCAAAACGACAGCGGTCCTCGCGACAAAAAGAGGAGGAACCGCCCCGTCCGTCCGGACCCATCCCCGGCCCGCATGCAAGTTTCATGGACGGTTTCATCCCGGCCCCGCGGCGCCAGGCCCGCGCCCAGCTCGTCGCTGTCTCTCCCGCACCCCTGCGTGACGGGCAGCGAGTGCGAGAGAGACAGGTCGGAATCAGCCCACTGGCACCGCTGCTGGCATACCCTGCTCGTGCCATGCAAGCAACACCCGGCGTTTAGCGGAACGCTCAGCGACTGCAGGCGCTGCACGGGGTCTACCGTCTCCGCGGACGGCTTCTCTCTCGCACTCACGGGCCGACTGGTGCCGCGGCTCAGCCAGCCCATGACGTAACGCCATTCCATTTTCCCACCGCCGGGGAAGCGGCGACGGGGCAATGTGGGAAGGTCGGGCGAAAGTGAAGACGACTGGGCCAACGGACTCCGCTCACCTGTGCAGCCTGTGCGCCGCCAAATAGGACTGGGACTCTCAAAACAAAAAAAAAAAAAACTCGCGTGCGACAGAAAAACCAGCGCAGACGCCAGTACGGCTCAAAATGGGAGAGACAGGTTAATGCTGGGATTCCGACAAGATCCGAAATATTGTCTATTTTCACGAGTCTTTTTATTTTTAATTCGCAGTTGTTGTTTTTTATGGTTTCTTTTTCTTTTTTAAAATATTTCGACACGTTAAACGGCGTCTGAGTGGCCTCTCGGTGTTTCCAACGGGGCAAAATCTAGCGTCCGCCAGGGGCTCTCCACCGCCTGGCCGGTCGGCAGGCAGCCACTCGGCGCGTTGTCCGCCAGCAAGCATCACCTCTTCCAAGCGGAGCGTGCCAATTAAAAAGTGCTCGCCGCATTCCGCCACATGCACCACCCCGTTGCCTAGCGACCGCGCCACTCATTAATTAGTCGTCTACTTCATTTCCAGCGCGCGCCAACAAGGAGTGCCGATCGCCACAACAACACTGTTGCAGCCGTTCCACCGGCAGACGTCGGCGGCGTGAGTGAGGGCGTCGCCGGCGCGCGCCGCTTCTCAAAAACCGAGAAACACGATGAAGGTGACGTCATCGCCGTGACATCACCGCGTCGTGTCACGGACTTCATGGACCGAGCGGCACGACGACGCCGCGCCGCGCCACGCCATGACCCCCCTGCAGCGCTGCAGCGTCCGCCCCCCACCACAGCCCCCCTGGCAGGCCCCATGGCAGGCCCCATGGCAGGCCGCCGGCCCCTTGCTCACGGCCCAGGCCTCATGGCAGGCCGGGCTCACCGACATGACACCTATACACGGTTCGAGCCGAGCCGGGGCCGCCGCGCCGGGGCCAGCAGGCCGAGCCGAGCCGGGGCAGAGGGCACCGGTAAATCACTTCAACTCGCCGCCGCCGCGCCGCCTCTCTCCTCTGAGCTATTTTCGCCGATATCTCGCGCAGGGCGGCCAACTCCCTCGCTCCGACTTCAGGATCGAGCCTGGCCGCCTGCCTGCCAGCCTGGCTGGCTGTGGCTGACTGACTGCCTGCCTGCCTGCCTGGCCGCGTCCACGACAGAGTCGGATGAGGTCCCCGTCCACGCCGCGCCACTGCTAACCCGCTTACCGTCTTCCGCCCCGGCTGTCCCCTCCGCACCCTCCGCACGGCCCCGCCGGCCCGGCGTCCCGCAGCCCCCGCTCATGAGCGGGCATAATTTAGCGGCGGCGAAATGTGACCGGCTCCTGGGAGACGGACGGCCGATAACCCTCCGGCCCTACAACCCCTCAGGACCGAGGACGGCGTCCAGGGCGGAGGGAGGGGGGAGGTGAAGGGAACAGGGGGAGGGGCTGGACGCCGAAGGGACAGGCGGACAGATAAAGGGGAGACTGACCACATGTCGGTGGCCGCGACGTTATCGCCCTGGGGGGGGGGGAGGGGAGGGACTCACGGACAGGCGAGGCCGCTCGGTCGCCACAGAAAGCCCTACAAAAATCCGCGCGCGCGGCAGCTGACGGCGGACAGCGCGGCCCGCGAGGGGGGGAGGGGGAGGGGAAGCCCAAGCACTTCCGGAGCCTAAACGGCGGTGGCGAGCCGGCAGCGGGAAAGGTAAGCGTCGGCAAGCCCAGGCCTGGAACACTGACGCCGCCGAAAAGCTGACGGAACGCCGTCAGAAACGACGAGTCGACGACACGGCCGGCTGACTCATTCCGTCCCTTCCGTCGCACTCGTTGGGCGTCCCGTATGCATGGGCGCGAGAGAGACAGCCTCTTGACTCGGCGAGGCGTGTGGCCGCCATAGCCCACCTCTCCGCGGCCCGCCGGCCACCGACTCGCTCGGCTGGCCGCGGAACTCTGTGCCGTGGCGGCCCACCGCACGGCCACGCACCCACCACCGCGGGCGGCATTTAAAAATTATGCCATCGATTCGGCAGCCGGGCCTCGCTCGAGAGCGAGAGAGAGGGAAGTAAGGAGAGAGGGTCGCCGCCCGGGTGGTGGGGGTGGGAAGCGAGCGGCCGGTCAGGAGGAGGATTTGCAAGGCCGACAAACAGTACCCCCTCCCCCCCCCCCATTCACGCCGAACAACGCGTCATCGCTCAGTCTCTCTCGCACCCACACGGAAAGCTCCATGAGTGCGAGAGTGACAGAAACAACGCGGAAACAAGGCGAGAGCAGCAGCAGCACGCCCTCAAGGGGGTGTGTGCTTCCCTGGCCCACGCGCCAGCTAAATATAATGCGGACCAAGCGCCCTCTGGCCGCGCAACGCGCACGCGGAATGCGCCTCGACACGCACACACAGCCGTGCCGTGTATTCAGTGTCCAGCTGCCAAGCACTCGCGAGCGCCACACACACGCACACACACACACACACCCGCACGCACGGCCCAAATGGGCCAAGTTACGCCGCTTCACCTGAGCCATCTCGGCACACGCGCCTTGGGACCGGTCTCTAGGCCATCATCTCGCCCTGCTTGGCGTCGCCCTCCTCGCCGGCCGGCGGCGACGGCGGTGCTGCTATAGTGCCGGCAGTGCCGCCAGGGCGCGCCACGGTCGTTGCCGCGCACCCTTCTTCGCCACATTTGCATGCAAACAAGGCCAACGAGCTAACAATATCGTAAAGCTTAAGCTCTGCAAAGTGGAGCGGGCGGCGGGGGCGGTTGGAAGAGTGAGACGCTATGGCGGCGGTTGGAAGAGTGGCTGAGGAGTGGAAGAGTGGCTGAGGAGTGGAAGAGTGGCTGAGGAGTGGAAGATTGGCTGAGGAGTGGAAGAGTGGCTGAGGAGTGGAAGAGTGGCTGAGGAGTGGAAGAGTGGCTGAGGAGTGGAAGAGTGGACGCGGAGGAAGGACGGGAGGGTGGCCAGCAGCGCCGCGTCCGAGAGCCAGGACGGCACGGCGGCCAAGCGAGCAAACGAGTGAGTAAGCGCTCGTTTAGAGCACGCCGTTCACGTTTATTTGCGAGCGAGGCGTGGCGAGGCGTGCGGCCGGGGCAAAAATTGCTCACACACACTCACTCTGGCTCGTCCCTTGGCCTGCCTGGATGCTTGGCTGCCGCCCACGTTGGCCAGACAACAAGCCTCCCAGGCCGGCATTCATCTTTACAGCCAAGACGGCCACTAGACGGACGGCAGCCGCGCCGCTGCCACGCGCGTCACTCGGTCACTTCCACCTGACGACTCGATGCGTCCAACGGGCAGCCTCGCCTCGGGTCCCTACACTCGTTTCGATGCTCTTCCGTCTCTGTCGCACCCACGGCCCCGGCGGCCGGATGGGCTTCGGACAATGCCGGCCACCGGCACCGCAGTCCACGGGCCGTCCCGGCCGTCCACCCACACCAGACCTCCGCGGTGGACACTGTCCTCAGAGCGCGGCTGGGCCTTAATTACAGCGTGCTGGGCCTGGATCGAGGGGGGGGGGGGGGAAGGGGGTGGAAGCGTTCCGCCGGCCATCGGGGCAGCGCGCCGCCCGGCACCGCGCAGGCAGACCACCCAGCGGCCGGGCACGCCCCCCCCCCTCCCCCTTTTTCCTCTCCACTCGAGGCGCAACTTGACCAACGAGATGCACGCCGCGGCCCCTGTAGACGCAGCACGCCGCGGTGCAGCGCGGACGGAAGGACAGACGGACGGACGGACGGACGGACGGACAGACGGACGGACGGACGGACTGTCTGGCGGTGGCGCTTATCGCCAGGCAACACCTGGCCAGTTAACATATGGGCCTGGGCGCATTATGCAACACACACACACAAACACACACCGGCATTCCGGGTGCACGCGAAGGGGGACTCGAACCCGCGACCTTTCCCTCCACAGTGCGCCACGCAGACCGCACGGCTAACCGGCTGGTCTAGTCTGGCACGCACGCACGCACGCACGCACGCACGCACGCACGCACGCACGCACGCACGCACGCACGCACGCACAAGCGCGCGCGGAAGGACCAGGCAGGACCAGCAGGACCCCATGGCAGCTATTGCGAGACGCGTCACGTTGGGCAAACACGGCGGCTTTATTTGTCCTGCCGGACCCGCCCAGGCTGGTCCCGGACACCGCTGCCGTCGCCGCTCTGTCTCCCTCGCACCCACTCATGCCGCGCCCCGCAGCGGTGCGAGAGAGACAGCTCACGTCCCGCCGGGGAGGGAGGGAGGTGGATGCGGCACGATGCGCCGCGCTCCCAACGGCCCAAAGCAAAGATTGCAACAAGAAGCATAGGCTAGGCGGCGGCGGTGACTCGGCGAACCACCCCGGGCAGGTTCAGGCCAGGCCAGCTTGGAAATGAAGTGGGCCAAGTGTTGACAAGGAGGGGGTGGCAGCCGCGCCGCCCCGGTGCAGGGCATGTAGGGCTCGCAGCAGACGAGTCGCTCTCATGATTGCATCACAGCAGCCAGGCAGGCCGGCCAGCAGGCAGGCAGGCAGACAGGCAGGCAGGCAGGCAAGCAGGCATGCCACCCCCGCACACGTCCCGCTCCTTTCGAACCGCCCTGAATCTTGCATGAGGTAGTCGTCATACACTACCTTTCCCAGTCCTAATTGCCTGCCAACTCGCTGTTGCTGGCGTCCCTTCCGTATGGCGGCTCAAACCCAGCCGAGCGTGCAATGGCTGCCGCCGGGTTCGACTCCCGGCCGGGGCGGGCCGCGGCGAAAAGGGGAGGGGTGTGGTTGGGGCTCCATGACCGCGCGTCGCCCCGCGGGCCCCACCCTCACCCACCGCGCACACCACTGGAGGGCCACGGCGCTCAAAGTTAGTGCCACTGCCTGCCGTCGGACCGCGGACCGATGCCGCACAGTGAGCCGCACAGTGGGCCGGCCCGCCGAGGAGCGACAGAGACGGCGCGAGTAATTATGCGGCCGGCCTAGTGGAATGAGCGCGATAAATCAAGGCCGGCCGGGGGCAACCCTCACCGGCCGGCAGCGCTCCGTCTCTCTCGCGCCCCTACCGGAGGCCGCGGGCCCCGCGAGCGCGAGGGAGACGCGCCGGCCCAGCCCTGCCCGGAATCAGCCTGCAGGAGCGCACGCCTTTAAATTGTTTAACGTTGAATTATTTGCCGCGTCTTGGCCAGGCTTGTTACGGAATTGCCCCAAATTAACATTTAATGCGCTCCTCTCGCCTGGCACTGCCGGGGGGGAAGGGGGGGCTTTAAAAATTCCTGGGCCATCTTGAATGAAATAATAAAATGGCGCTCCGGTTGGGCGGCGCCTCCGCACCGCCGTAATCCGATTTGGGCCGAAGGCGGCAGCGGCCTTGCATTCCCCACAGCCAAGAGGACCGCGCTCGCGTCACATCGGCGGTCGCGACAAGAAATGAGTCGCTGGCCGGACCGCGGCTGCGGAAAGGGGCCCCTTGGGGGGCTGCCTGGCCGAGGACAGCCAATGACTGCGACCGCACTGGGGCGTCTGGCCGGCCGGCACGGCATGCTCACTCTGTCTCTCTCGGACCCTGGCAGGATGCCCCATGGGTGCGAGAGAGACAGCAAAGCTCAGCCTGCAGGCCCTGCTTCTCATTAGAGGCGCATTGAGCCAGCGGCTGCCTGCTGGCGGACTCCGGACACGCCGCGCCCTCTCTCTCGCACGCATGGGGCGCCCCGCAGAGAGAGAGAGGGAGAGAGAGAGGGAGAGAGAGAGAGAGAGAGAGAGAGAGAGAGAGAGAGAGAGAGAGAGAGAGAGAGAGAGAGAGAGAGAGAGAGAGAGAGGGAGAGAGAGGGAGAGAGAGAGAGAGAGAGAGAGAGAGAGAGAGAGAGAGAGAGAGAGAGAGAGAGAGGGGGGAGAGAGAGAGAGAGAGAGAGAGAGAGAGAGAGAGAGAGAGAGAGAGAGAGAGAGAGAGAGAGAGAGAGAGAGAGAGAGAGAGAGAGAGAGAGAGAGAGAGAGAGAGAGACCGTTCGGCCCGCCGGCGCCGCGACGCTGTGAGCCCCACTGAGGGCACGGCCGGGCACGGCCGACACGGCCTCGGCCAGCACCAAGAAGGTCGCTTTGATCTCGGCCACCCACTCCCCTCGCAATTTGATACCCTATTTACAAGTTGGGCGGCGCGGCGACCAAGTCAACCGAGCATCACCAATCATCACCGCGGGGGCCGGCACCGCCGGCACCGCGCCAAAACCGGAAACTACCGCCGGAACCGAGACTCACCTTGATACTGTCGTAGCAGGCGGTGACGCGTCCGTTCTGGACCTCCACGTTGGCGGGCGGGTGCGCGAACTTGCACTCGGTGTCCGGGCGAGAGCACTTGTTGCGCTGGAACTCCCGGCACACCTCCAGCTGCAGCCAGCGCGAGTCCTTGCCGTTCAGGAGGCTGTTCATGTTGACCATGGCCATCGCGGGCGACGCCGAGATTGAAGAAGGCCCCCCTGGAGGTCCTGGTGGTCCTGGAGAGGGCGCGGCGGGCTGCGGGGGCGGGGGCAGCGGGGGCTCCGCAAACTCGCTCAACGCGCCGCTGCTCGCCAGCTTTTCAGTTTGGCGGGGAAGCGATGGTGGAATGCCAGACCGCCGTCGCGTGCGAGCTCACCGAGCGAGAACTCTGCGGGGACAACAACAGACTGGGTCACAGGTCAGCCCGAGGGAAGGCCCGCGAGGGGCTGGGGTGGGGGCGCGACGCGGGGCCGAGTCGAGCCGCTCGCGGGTCAATCAAGAAAGAATGTTCTGAGTGAAATGGCTAGCCTACGACCCGAACGGGGCAGCTCCCCGATCCCGAGTTCGCGCTCCTTCGGGTCGCTGTAAAAACAATCACAGCCAGCAAGGAATCTACAGACTAAAGCCGCCCCAGGTGCGACGGCACAAAGATGGATGATTGTGATTATTTTTACTTTCCGCCGCCGGGCCCAGTGGGACGGGGGGCGCCGCGAGCGACGCTTCCTGGCAGCCTTCCGCGCGGTACACACCGGGGCACACACAGGGCCTAAGTGATCCAATCACACTTGCCAGCGCAACAAGGCAGCTAGACCGCGCCGCGCAAAGCCCAAAGGACAGCCGAAGCTTCCACAGTCCACAAGCACAGCCGTGAAGGAGAGTGCAGCAGAAGTTAACTTAAAACAAGCACGACGCTTTGCTTGAGCCCCCCGGTGTGAAGCTTCAAGGCAGGAAAAGCAACTTGGTGCTGGGAAACAAGCCGGACCGTCTTGGTCCGCGTGGCCGTCAACAAGAACACACGTCCAACCCCAGCGGGTTGCGAGGCCGGAGGGGCGGGGGTGCGAGAGAGAGAGAGCAAGCCGGGGGTAGGGCGCACTGCGGCGAACCAAGCAAGCCGGTGGAGACCCGCCTCAGCGTTCTGCAAACAAACAAAAACGAGACCTGATGTAGTAGAAGTCCTGGAGACCCGCAACATGGCCTGGAACACGTGCCAGAAAAACACGCATCAGTCAAAGGGAAACCCAATTTGCAAACAAACTTTCCAGAGTGGATATTGCCAGCGCAGAGTGACGGAGCACTTGGTCGCGGCGCCACGGCGTGGGACTTTAAACACACTCCACTGTGCTAGCGTCCCAGGCTGTCGCTCGGCCGCGAAAAGCACCCCACACTTAAGTTTTAAAAAAAAAAAAAAAAAAAAAAAAAAAAAAAAAAAAAAAAACATGGTCCATAAGAGAATCTTTTGCAAAAATTCGGAAAAGAAAGTTACACTTCATATATTCTTTCCAACCTTCTGAATGTTTCTGTAGTCCAGCACTCTCTGCTACAGTGGAACCAACGCGAGGAAAGGGTGGCTAAAAGGGCCTATGCTATATAGCCCATGAGTGCGAGTGAGAGGAAACTAAACTCGTGATGGTCCGACGATAGCTCTTTACCTCCACGATTTACACAACTATGTTGACCCCCGAAAAGCTACGAAATTGCGCTACTGAGGCCAGACGAGACATCGTCAGCCAAGGCCGGGGCACCGGGACGTTCCCTTTCCGTGCTCACTTTAATCACGTCTTTCAAATACTGCGCCGCGCCCCGTGCGGCTTTCATAAAGGAGCGAATAAATAACATGCAGCCGCGGCGGCGCAGCGCTACCTGTCTCTCTCGCACCCCTCCGGAACGCCCGAAAGAGAGAGAGAGAGAGAGAGAGAGAGAGAGAGAGAGAGAGAGAGAGAGAGAGAGAGAGAGAGAGAGAGAGAGAGAGAGAGAGAGAGAGAGAGAGAGAGAGAGAGAGAGTCAGACCGAAGACACTGTTCGGAATGAGGGCGCGCCGCCCCCAACGCCCCGCCGCGTGCATTTGTTGGCGCAAGTTGCCCCGGCGCGCTGCACTGCGGCATGAGATACTACAACGCGGAGGCCATTCTGAATCCGGCAAGAAGTTTGTGGCGCGGGCGGCGGCGGCGGCGCAGCGGCCCCCAGGGACCCTGCAAGCCGCCGCCGCCGACACGGCCACCGAGAAGGAGAAGTCGCGTAGACGGCGGATCCAATATCCAGCCGGCGAACAAATGGGCTCCGGTTACCACACCGTACCTGTAATTACATTGATTATCCCGACCGACGGCCACACTGCTTGCACCCACGCCGAGCGGCGGGGTCCTCGCGGCCTCGCGAGGGTGTGGCCCACTGTGCGGCCCACTGTGCGGCCCACTGTGTGGCCCTCGGGCCGCAGGGGACACATCGCGCGCGCACACGCAGAGGATGACCCCGACGGTCCCCTCCGCCATCAGGTAATGAAAATGACGGTGCATCCCGCCGAATGGGGACCCCGCACCATAAATACCACCGAGGGGGAGGCCGGCGGCGGGCTCCCAGGAGAGACATGGCCAAGGAACGGGGCGGGGCGAAAGACACGCGCGAAACAGCAGATGGAACCCAAACACACACGCAACGCACACACAGACTCACACACACACGCCCACGCGTAGGGGAGCTTTGCACCGGGAAAAGGCCCAGTGCCGTGTGTGGAGAAGGGATATTGGCCTCTGAAACCGCAGGCCCGCGAGGAAACTGAGGCAAATTTGATGAAGGAAGCCGGCAGCGGGGTAAATGGAGGCAAAGAAACACATATCAAAGGCCGCGCCTCCCCCGCCTGCCCTCCTGCACTTCATGAAATGTGCACACACATCCAAGCCGGCCGGCCGTGCGCCCGCATACCCTGCCGACTGACTACACCGCCTACAGCCCGCCGCCGCGGCCCGCCGTGCCGTCTGCCCGGGTCTGCCCCGACCGACAAGGCACGCCCCCCCGCGTCCCCGCCGGTGCCCCCCGGCCAGGTCAAGCCCCCCAGGCTGCACCACCGCCACGGACTTGGATATCGATTTCGACAGCGCTAGCGAGGGACATAAAACTCAGCCCTCCACCCGGGGCCCCGGCAGGGGTGGGGGGGCGACGACCTACAGGGTCCACGAGGTCGCCGTCAACGGCTATCCACCACGCTCGCGACCCACATCGCCACGATCAAGTCGTCGCGAACACCCTTTACCCTGTCGGCCGGCCACCCCCGCCGCCGAGTCCCACGCCCACGCACGCGCCGCAGGGCCGCGCGGACACACCCGGATGTCGAACCTAGCAGCTGAACACACACACACACACACACACACACACACACAGAGAGAGCGAGAGAGCGAGCGAGGGAGAGAGAGAGAGAGAGAGAGAGAGAGAGAGAGAGAGAGAGAGAGAGAGAGAGAGAGAGAGAGAGAGAGAGAGAGAGAGAGAGAGAGAGAGAGAGAGAGAGAGAGAGAGAGAGAGAGAGGCAATCACCGGCCGGCCCAGCAATCCCAGGCAAGGACACGCCACGCCCGCCTCCCCTTCCAGCCGATCAGCTCCGATCATACGGCTGGTCTCTGCCGCCCCGCCCCGCCCCGCCAAAACAAACACGGCGCCACGGCCGGCGTTATCACTAGGCCAGCCAGCTGACTGGTCGGCCGGCTTGAAACCGCGGTTCGAAGACGAATGCCGAAGAGTCGCTTTGTCCCTCGCTCCGCCGCTGTCGTCCGCACAGAGAGACAGAGCGGCGGGACCGCTTGGCTGCCAACAGCGCCGCAGAGACACGCCGCCAAGGCCGCACCGCATCGACACCGGCAGACGCAACGCCGCGCCGTCGCCGCGGATTCCCCTCCCCTCCCCCGCCACGCCCTGCACGCCGGCGGAGAGCGCCACCACACCACCACGTGCTCGCGAGCCGCGCCGCCAGCCGAGCGCCACGCCCCGCCAGACCGCCACACAGTGGGCCAGAAGACCGTTGAGGCGGCCAAAATAGTTGACGCGTTTTGAGCTCCATAGTCGCTAAATGGGACTCGAATCGAACGTGCGACCCCACCGATGGGTTGCTCTCCGAACGAGGAATCCATTGGTGGGGTCACACGTTCGATATCGAGTCCCATTTAGCGGCTCAGAAGCTCAAAACGCGTCAAGAATTATGGCCGCCTCAACCGTCTTCTGACCCACTGTGCGCCAGGCCGACATCAAGAGCGTCAAAACGACCGCCGATTCGCTGGCAGGCGCGCGCTCGGCGGGTCCGCGATGACGTTATCGCAATCCGGCACGCAAGTCGCATTGTGCTGGCGGGGGTCACGCCGTAGGCTCGACGGACTGCAAGACGAGGAGACGGAGAAAAAGGCGCGTCGGACAAAGGGCTGAGCGCGGCGCGGCCGATGGGCCCGCCCTGCCGGCCCACTGTGCTGTCGCAACGGGCCGGTCTTACAACAGCCGGCGGCATCCACCAAAAGCCGCACGCAAAAAAGCACTCCATCAGGCGCCGCGCATCTACGGCCCCCCAGGTAACCAACAGCGGTACAAAAAAGGGGGGAAAAACAACAAAAACAAAGTAAGCGACCGTGCATCTGAAACTCCGCGCGGTGAGATCACCACCCGCGCCAACCAGCAGGAAGCGGATTGGCGGCGAATCTGCGTCGGTGTGGAGATGAGGCGGGCCGTCCCCCCCCCCCCCCCTCGCACCGCCACGCCTCGGCAGGGCACGCCGTCAGGGCGGTCCAGGGCGGGCCAGGCCGAGGCCGACCGCGGCCTGCTCCTCTCCCTGGCAAAAAGCCGCCCAGCCGCGCAATCTGCCGAGCGCAAAGATAAGCCAAGGCTGTTCAAACACTACATCCTTTATACATGGCGGGCTGCCTGGCTGCAGGGCTGGCCGCCTGCCTGGCTGCCGGCCGGGCGCCGCCGCGTCCTTTCAAGCCAGATATTAGCCACATGACAGCCACGCCATTATGACCTCGGCAAACACTCCGGCCGCCACGGCGACCCCTCCGTTTTTAGCGCCGCCCCTCCGCCGCCACCGCGACGCGACTAGCCGCAGCTCAGCCTGCCGAAGCACACTAACGTCGCGCGCCTGGAATTCCCCCGGCAGCGCCATTCGCATTCATTTACCACACACGTTTGTTTATGTTCCACCTTGTATTCATCTCCGCCTCACGGGCTGCGTACCCGCCGGGTCTGGCCATCGGGCTGGCACCCTGCCCGCGCCTCTACTCCTTGCCATCCTCGGCACAATCCGTCCCGGCTGACAAAGCACATCCTCGGCGGCCGGCGAGGACGGTCAGGAAAAATCATGAGGCAGGCGGCTTCCGGACACGGCCTGCGAGAGAGAGAGAGAGAGAGAGAGAGAGAGAGAGAGAGAGAGAGAGAGAGAGAGAGAGAGAGAGAGAGAGAGAGAGAGAGAGAGAGAGAGAGACGGCACCGTCGCGGCGCCCATTAGCAATAACTACACACGGGGCCCCGCAGAGCGCGGTGCGCTCCGCCTTCAAGAACCTCCTGCACCTGACAGTTAAGTCATAATGGCCACACGTCGTCTCCGCGTAAGAAAACGAAAAAAAAACTTAACTCGCACGGTGGTTTGCTCCCGGAAAGAAAAATAAATACTCGAAATCGAGTCACGACGCACACCGCATTGCACACATGGGCGTTGGCAACAGGGCAGTGGACGGGCGGAGCGTCCAGCAGGCGGGTCTGCTTCTCCTTCAGCCGGTCGCATCCATCCAGGACTCGTCCAGGAGCGCGTGTGACGTCACCGGCCGCATCACGCAGCTGCCCCGCCCCGCCACGCCCCGCGTTCTTGACCTTGTCGGTGCACTTTGCACGCAGTCCGGCACGCGACTCCGGCCAGCTGATCCACGCAGACTGCGCGCCGCGTCCGTCTGCGGCCACGACTGTCGTCCCACCGGATTACAGATCCCACAAACCGAGCTAAAGAAGAACGAGGCACACTGCAAGAAAAGGCCACGACAAAAAAAAAAACAACAAATTCTGGCAATTTTTTTAAGTCAATTTTTGTTGTACAAATTTTTTTTTTTGTACAAAGTACAACAAGGCCAAACGTGCCATTTGGGGCCTCAAATTTCGATGTTGAGGTGTTGGGAGGTCAGACGGACCTATTGGGACACCAAATTTCGCTAAAATGAGGCTGCAGCGGGCCGATTACGCACAGTGCGTCCGCCATTCCATCTCTCTGGCGTTCGTGGGGCGTCCCGGCACCGCCCCGCTGCAGCGCTAGTTGAGCCCCCCGACGGCGCACCCGTCACGCGTCAAGCACGCGTAATCCCAATTACACATTCGCCGGACGTGCCGCTGTCACGCGGCCGGGCGCGGCCAGGGCGCGCGCCCTCGCCCACTGTGCACCCCCAAGGCGGAGGGCGGCGGCCGCGACAAAGACGTCCGGGATTTGCTTTCGATTAAAACCATCAACAGCCGAGGGCCGAGATGATAGCGTGATTCAATTTCGAATTTTGCCGCCACCGCCGCGGCGGCCGCCGACCCCTCAGCCAATCAGAGCGGGTCGCCTCAGCCCCGCGTTGTTAGCGCCGCGTCCTCGAGGACAAGTGGAGCAGGCAGGGCCGGGCGGGGAGCCGAGCCAAAATTGATTTTCACAAAGGGAAATGGCGAGCGCGTTTTCAGCGCCGGCATCGCCACGGCCCCGTCAGCGCACCCTCCGCCCAACAAATCCCAACCTTGTAAGCAATCCCCCTGCCCTGCCCTGCCCTGCCCCGCCCTTGGCCGCCAAGCTACCCGGCAATCTCCATCGCCTCGAAAAAAAAAAGGGGGAAAAAAAGAAAAAAAGAGAGAAAAATGATAGGGAAAAAATAGAGGGGGAAATGGAAGATAGCGAGGGGGCGGAAACAGGGGGGAGGGGGGGGGGGCAGCACGGCGGCAGGGCGATTCGCAGCGATTCGTGGTGCCATGTCATTCCAGTCCCACCCAATGCCCACTGGCCGAATCGAACAGCGCCGGCACTGATATCCCAGCTGTACAAGCGGACGACAATATCGGAAGAGGTGGGGTGGGAGTGGCAAGAGGGAGGGTGTAGGGCGGGCGGAAGCGGAGGGAGAGCGGGGGGGGGGGGCAGGTGTGTAAGGAACGACATGTCGGCGGCAGGTCGCCGCGGCCCCCCCGAGCAGGCCGCAGAGGGAAGGGGAACAGACAACACATTCAAATCAAATGGCATTCGGATTCACACGCGCGGCCTGGCCTGGTGCCCCCCTCCCCTCCTCCTCTTTAGTCAAATGACATCACCCGGGGAGCATCCGAGGTCGTCCGTATAACTGAGGCCTGCAGCAGTCTCATTCCGAACAGTGCCCTCGTCACTCTCTCTGTCTCTCTGTCTCTCTCTCTCTCTCTCTCTCTCTCTCTCTCTCTCTCTCTCTCTCTCTCTCTCTCTCTCTCTCTCTCTCTCTCTCTCTTGCACTGGTGGGTGCGAGAGAGACAGCGACGCGTTCGAACTCTGCAAAGCCCGCCGTGGCGCCTGACACAGTAACGGGCGGCCTCGGCGCGTTAGCACCCCGACGACGACACGACGAGGCGGTCCGGTCACGCTCCCACACCTCTGCCTGTCTCGTGACGACCGCCGCCGCCGCCGGCGCCGCGACGCATCACGCCGGACCCGCCAAAACGACGCCCACGGCGTTGTTCACAGCGCACACACCGGCGACTCGAGTGTCGCCAAGGCGCCGCCCCGCAATCCATTTCCCCGTAGTCGGCCCGCCGCACTGATCCCGGACAGCGCCTCGTCGCTCCGTCTCTCTCGCACGCATGCGGAGCCGCGCCGTGCGAGTGCGAGACACACGCAGAGACGCAGCTTCGGAATCCCTCCGTGGCACATCCAGGGAGATAAGCCTTTCGGTCAAGGAAACGCGGACGCGGCAGGCGGGACCTTTGCCTTCGACGCCGCGAGAGGGGGCGACGCGACGCGACGCGCGTCTGCCAGCGCGCCAGTCTGCCAGGCATCCGGACTACACTGCCAGGCCGTCGAGGAACTTGCAGACTGCAGCAGCACCGCCGACGTCGTCAACAACACGCCCCGTCGGCCCCCGATTCAGAGACGGCCGAGACACCGGCGCGAGGTTCGCACAGCAATCATCTGTGTAATTGCGCACTCGCGCACTCCACCCGCAATGTGAAGCACCGCGGTCCAGAGCGACGAGCACCACGACGCAGAGTGACGTCACTTAAATTGCGCGCCGTCCGGGCACCTGATGTAAAACCGTCAAACTGACAAGGCCGGGACATCGCGTTTGTCTCTCTCTCTCTCTCTCTCTCTCTCTCTCTCTCTCTCTCTCTCTCTCTCTCTCTCTCTCTCTCTCTCTCTCTCTCTCTCTCTCTCTCTCTCTCTCTCTCCCTCTCTCTCTCTTGCTCGCACTCATGCGTGAGAGAGACAGAGCGGCGAAACGTTGCGCCGAATCAGACTGCAGGTCCCACTGTGGCAGGGATTATCAGGGCCTCTATCGCGCTGCCCGACCGGGAAAACTGCCGCCGGGTCGAGCGACGCCAAGGTCGCCAGCAGCGCGCCTTCCGCGCTTTTCCTTGACGATTTCCACCCCCAGAGTGCTCTGGCCCCGCCCCCTGTGGGGCCTCTCCCCTTTGGCGCGGCGCAGGTCGCCCTGCCAGCTCACTTAAAAGTTTGGGACCCGCGCGCGGCGCAGGGCACAGAGCCGGGGGATGTTTCCGTCGCTCTGTCTCTCGCGCACCCGCGCAGGACGCCCCTTGAGTGCGAGAGAGACAGACAGTCTGCCGTATGTTGGTGCGCCGGCCACTCAGCCAACGCGCCAAATGACGATTTACTGCTCTCGGAACGCCGAGCGAGCACCGCGTGCGTGTCCTTCCTCCGCGCCGCGGTTCGATTCCCGGTAGAGCCTTTTGGCGCGGAGTGTACGCCCCCCCGTCCGTCGGGCAGGAGAGGCAGCGCGCCGATTAGAAGATAGCTCTCCGGTCCGCGGCGGCGCAGCATGGCGTGGCACAGTGGGTCAGAAGACCGTTGAGGCGGCCAAATTTCTAAACGCGCTTTTAGCTCCAGAGTCGCTAAATGGGGCTGAAATGGAACGTGTGACCCCAGGCATGGATTGCTCTCCAAACGAGGAATCCAGTGGTGGGGTCACACGTTCGATTCGAGTCCCATTTAGTGACTCTGGAGTTCAAAACGTGTCCGGGATTTCGGCCGCATCAACGGTCTTCTGGCCCACTGTGCGTGGACCGGGGGAACAGGAACACCCCGTATCAATCCGACCGGGCTGCCCCCCCCCCCCCCTCTCCATCCGCCCCACGTTGCCACAACATTTGGACGAATGAATGAATAATAAAAATCGCTTCCTAATCAAACAAAAATACCACAGGGATAGTACAAACAAGCGACGTCCACTACCACCACTTTTATTTTGATACTCGGTTCATTCGCGCGAGGTGGCCCAATACTGCCAGCGCGGGGCCGAAACACGACACTGCACGTCCATTAGCCCGCCAGGCACCCTCGGCCTGCCTCAGTGGAGCGCGGAGGGGGCGCGGTGGGGTGCGGTGGGGTGCGGTGGGGTGCGGTGGGGTGCGGTCGCGGCCCGGGGCGGCGAGTGTCGTCGGTGTCGTCACCCAGATTGCTCCGTTCACGTCGTCGTCCCTCATCGCCACGGCGCGTCATCTACAAAAAATGGCCGACACCTTCGCAAACGACACCGACGCGTCGTCGTAGGCGGCGGCGGTGGCACCGCGCGCGCCGTCCGTCCTCCACACCCTTTATGGGTCCCGTTGACCCGGCCGTGACTTCCACCACGCGTAAAGCACATCTCCCGCCGGCAGCGCCACACCTGGCCCGCCAGCAGCAGGCACAGTCGCTCTGTCTCGCTCACACCAGCGGGGCGGCCCGTGCGGGTGCGAGAGAGACAGAGCATCCTTCGGCCCGCTGCTGGCCCACCCACCCGCCGCTGAACCGATGGCCCGCGCCTTCCGCGACCGGCCGGCCGAGCCGCGACCAAGGTCGCCGCCGAGGCTTCCTTTGTCCTCGGCGGACGCGGCGACGGCGGCGTGCTCGCGGGGCCCTTCGGCGGCCACCTTGTGAGAAACCCGTCCCGACGCCGCTCCTGCCACCTCCACATACTTGAGCACCAAGCTGGAGTAGAATTCGGCACTGCACGGCCGGCCTTTCGCCGAGAGGGGCCGGAAGGGGGAGGGGAGGAGGGGGGGACTCCAGGCTCCGGGTGCGCAACACCGCGGAGGGGGCAAGAAAAGGGTGGCCGACGAAATGCAGAGAGAAGGGGAGGCGAGAGGAGCGAAGAAGGGACAAGAGGAGAGCCACAGGCAGGCAGGCAGGCAGGCAGCCGGCGGTCCGCATCGCCTCACCCGGGCCAGCCAGCGCCGGACCGCCAGGGACTCCCCGCCCCGCCGCGCCGCGCCCCGCGGGGTCTGACGCGAGGAGAGGCGAGCTGCGCGATGGCTGAGGCGAGCCCGGCAGTGCGGCGTTGCCACTTTGTGCGATGCCTGCGCCCAGAGAGTGGGAGGGGAGGCGAGGCGAGGGGAGGGGAGGGGCCCGAGGGGGCCATGCGGCGCGGCACGGCGCGGCGGAACTCAACTGCTGGCTGCCTCCGTCTCTCTCTCTCTCTCCCTCTCTCTCCGCCGCCGCGGTAAAGCCGCGACTCGCCGTCTTGGCGCATCGCATCCTCGACGCCGTGCCTCGCTGCCTACATGGTCGGCCTATCCGCCCAACGCCCCCGCGCCGCCACGGCCGCGCTCGCACATCGCGGCGAATTATAACAATTCCACCCCCCTGACCGCGGTGCCGCACCGCCCCACACCCCGCCGGCGTTGCCAAGTGTACGGTGCAGGGCTTCGCGGCGAGAAGCAAAGCGGCCGGCTCCACGACGGCCAGGTGTTGCGGCACGGGGACCGCAGGGAACCGGACCCCACGTGGCCGGCGGCGTCCTGAGCTAGCATTTCCAACAGGGTATGCCACGCCGCCGCGAGCGTCCGCGGCGTCCGCCGCTAGTGTGCCAGTCAGCCAGCACTGTGCCATGCCGGCCGAGGCGACGGCAACCGCGCCGGCAAGCCGCGCCCGCCATCCCCCGCCGCGTCGCGCCGGAGTCCACGCCGCCGAGCCTCGAGCCCAACCCGTCCTGGGTCCCCGGCGGGGGCCTCGCCACGCCCACGCGCCGCTTCCTTCCGCCGCACGCGGTGCAGGATGTCCAGGACGGAGGACCGCGCTAATCCACTCCACTCGGACACAAAGGTCCAGGCCACACTCAGCCGCGGGTTGGGCGCCGCCATTGTCACTCGCACAACCCACTCGGGGTAAATTGCGTGCGCCGAGTGCCGCCTTTGATTCAGTCCGGAGGGCCCGGCCAAGCACTCGGCAGGCCGACGCCCCTCTGCCCGGACTCCGTCGCATTCCCTCCGATTTCCGCGATATCACTCTCAATTACAGCCCTTCCCTCGGTGCCCCACCCCGCCCACCCTGGCAAACACGCCCCGCCGCGCCCCGCCGCGCCCCGCCGCGCCCCACCGCCGAGGAAGGGAACACAAAAACGTCACCGGCATTTCGATTCTCTACCGCTCCTACTCATTACGGGCAAAATAAATTGGGGCGCAAAAGAGTGGAGCACGGGCCGGGCGCCCTTCAGTGGAGTTACCGAGGGACACAGTGCCGTGGTGCGGGGGACGGGCTGGCCGACGGCCTCAGAGTTCAGTCCCCCCAGGGTGCCGCAGAGACACCGCCCCCCACCCCCGGCCGTAGACCTAGCTGTGGCCCCGCCGCCAGGGCCGCCAGGTAGAGACAGTAGCCGGCAGAATCAATGCCGGTGGGGCTCACGGCATCATCGGGGAGGGGCGGCGGGGGCGTCGGGGTCACCCAGGTCGCCGCTAACAAGCAGGGCATATGCCACTCGACGAGGCCGGCAGGTCCGCGTCCTGCGGAGCCTCGCCGTCGAGGGCATCGCGCGAGCCCCGAGCCCCGCGGCCGTCAGGTGCGACGCGCGTGCTACAGGCTGCCTCCAGACCGGCCCCTTCGTGGCCCTGTCTCTCTCGCTCCCCTACGCGTCGCCTGGGGTGCGAGAGAGACAGCCACGGCGCCTGCCGCCGGGGGAAAGGTCAGAGAGCAGAAGGAAAGTAGTGAGCTAACGAGTGTCCGTGTGGGTGCGCGTCGTGCGCAAGCATCTAGAGAGAAAACGCCAAAACGGGGGGGACCGTGCCTAAAAGTCGTTCCGTCGCTGTCTCTGTCGCACTCAGGGAACTCTCTGCTGGGGCGCGAGAGAATGACAAACTACTTTTCTGAATCTCACGGCGTCGCGCCGCCACCCACGAGCTGGACACGCCTTCACCCCGGGCGTCTGTCCCCAGCGGGCTTACAGCCGGGCCCCGTTCCTTTAACGTCCTTACGAGGCACTCGGAGTCCTCCGTGACCGGAAGCGCGGCCTTTGGACCCCGCGAGCACGACGAGCCGGCAGCATCCAGCGCGGACGCGGCGCGCACACCAACGTGTTGGCAACGCCCGCGCGGACGGCGCCGGTGCGCGGCGGGGCGCTACAGGAGACTGCTGATTTCTCGTCGCTGCCTCTCCCTCCAGTGCGAGAGAGACAGAGCGACAGCGTTCGGTATCAGCTCGACCGGCGCACTGTGGGCCAGAAGACCGGCGCGGGCGGACAAAACTCTAGACGCGTTTTGAGCTCCAGAGTCGCAAAATGGGACTCGAACCGCATGTGTGGCCCCACTAATGGATTCCTCGATCGGAGAGCAACCCATCGGTGGGGTCACACATCCGGTTTGAATCCCTTTTAGCGACTCTGGAGTTCAGAACGCGTCTCAAGTTTTGACCGCCTCCACCCGTCTTCTGGCCCACGGTGCGGCCGGCCGGCCGCGCCGCGTTGCAGGACGGCAGGGCTGCCAGATTGGGCGCCGGGAAATACCGCAGCGATGCGCCTTGCGAGCGCCGCGTGCATGCAGCGCGGCAGCGCGCCCGATCGGAATGGAAAACGGAACACGGCGATACAGTGGCGGCCACGGCCACCAATTTAATCCAGGGCCGCGAGACCGTGACTGGGCCACGACGGGGACCGCACGCACAGTGGGCCAGACGACGGCGCAGGCGGACAAAATTCTAGACGCATTTTGAGCTCCAGAGTCGCTAAGTGGGACTTGAACCGAACGTGTGACTCCACTAATGGTTTGCTCTACGAACTAGGAATCCATTGGTGGTCACACGCTCGATTCCAGTCTCATTTAGCCACTCTGGGGCTCAAACCGGGTCTAGAGTTATGCCCGCCTACAACGTTTTCCGGCCTACTGTGGCCCGGCCCTGGGTTCGTACACCTGTCGGCTGGTTCCCTACTCCGTAGTCCCTCTGTCTCTCTCGCACTGGAGGCGCGAGGGTGCGGCACTAGCAGTGCGAGGGAGACAGGAAGCCCTTCCAGCCGGCCGCAGCGCGAGACCGCGGCGACGACGCGTCGCTAGTAGTGAACGTGGGCGTGCGGAGGCGGCGGCGGCGCGCGCGGTCCCAGCGCTGTCAAAGCCGCCTCGGCCCGGACACGGCGACACAGGCGCTCCCCAACAATACAATGCCCCTCCGGCCCCCGAGTGTCATTGTCGCCGTTGTTTCGGCCGGGCCGCGGCGTAGCGGCGTAGCGGCGCGCGCACCGAGACCTGGCGACCGCGTCCCGTCCCCCGATAAGCACGACGGCGCGCCAGGCGGTGCGAGTGTCAGCCGCCCACGCCCCCGCGACCACGACACGTGGACGACCACGGCGGCCGAGTGCCGCGGCGGCACTTTTATTTTAGACGGCGGCAACGGTGGCTGCTGGCTCGGCGCGGCCAGTGCCGCAGGCAATCAGACCATGACACTTTATTTTTAGGGGGAAACGGAACGGGGGCGACGGCGCCGAGGGACATCGACGCCCTGCTGCCCGCCGGCCCTTGGTCACTGGTTGACGGGGCGACGCGTACCGCGGCCGGCGGGCAGACGCCGGAGCAAACACCGCCAAGTACACGCGCATGGCGGAGCGTGGCGCGGCGTGGCGCGGCGTGGCGCGGCGTGGCGCGGCGTGGCGCGGCGTGGCGCGGCGTGGCGCGGCGTGGCGCGGCGTGGCGCGGCGTGGCGCGGCGTGGCGCGGCGTGGCCGGCCCACTGGGCCCCTGTCTGGCCGATGCGATAAGCGGGCTCGTGATAACACTGATGGTGATAGCGCGTTACATTACGACCCCCACGGCCCCAGCCAGGCGGCGGTACCTTTGCTCAATTTTATATAACAACAGGGACAGGCCTCACAAGTATGGAAAGGGTTACGCTGGGGACAGATCAAATTGGGCCTGGGTTGTCGATGATACCACTCACCTCGCAGAGAATTTAGAACTCCGTGTTTGGACTTGTAACTTAACACTGAAGTTTGTCGCACAATACCACTGAGCTTGAGAGCACTGGACACTTTTCATAGCAATACTGGCTTTATATCCACTCACTTCGGAAAGAATTTGACTATATCACAATTTTACGAGGAGAAAGAACTACGATGCGATTCATTCAGGAGAGGAAACACTAATAAATTTACGTTGTCGCAACTGAACTCACCTTAATTCAACAACGATGCACACACTTTGGATCAGTTATTTATCTAAAAACTCTGACGTATTCACTTTCAAAACTTGAGGCACTATAATTTTCTTTCTTAAGAAAGTTTTGACTGAAGCGGTTGTCTCCAGCCACACACTGCACAATTCGTATCACACTGGTAATCCTTGATGTTCCACAAAATAAATCACAGCTTGATTTCCACCGAACTTGCTTGCTTGGCTTGCTCTCGATGACTTTGGGACGGGGTGGGAGTCCTACGTTTACGATTCCATAGCGATCGTCGCCGTCGCTCCTTCACTCACTTCGTTAGCACTAGAGTAGTCTATTTCTCAACGCGACGACGCGGTATCCTCGTCGACGTAGCAGCCGCGGTGGAGGAAGCAGCAGGACGAAGCGGTGGAGGTGGTGGTCAAAGCAGCTAGCTGGGCTTGCACAGCTGAGCCAGGGCCAGCAGGCTTCGCCACGCCAGACTATGCGTTGCAGCAGCAGGAGCAGGAGCAAGGAGCACAGCAATATCCTCACAGCACAACGCGGCCCCAGTGCTCAGACCTGACTGCCAGCGCGGGCTGAGCTGAGCTGGCTGGCTGCTGCCTGGGATGGGCTGTCTGGGTTCGCTCGGCCGCTAGCGCTGGCTCGGCTCGGGGCGCTACTGGACTCCGCCCCGCCGCCGCCCTCCCTCCCCCTGCCCCTGTCCCCCAGCGCCGCCGCCGACGACGACGCCCGAGCCGACCCGAAGCGTCTCCCCCCCACCCACCGAACCCGGCTCGCCTGTGCTGCTGCCAGCTCGGTCGGCCTGGTCGTGGCGTTCGCGTAAGCAGCGTAAGCTCGCGCCAGGCGACCCCTCCGTTGGCTGCGGCGCTGGCTGCCAGCCGGGCTGGCCGCCTGGCCTGGCCGCCATGAAGAGGAGGAGGCCTCGTCCTGAGCCGAACGCGAACCGAGCCGAACGCCGGCCGAACAACAGCCGAAGCGGGCCTGGAGGCGCGGGGTCTGTTCAGTGACGCGGTGCGGTGCGGCTGCGCGGCGCAGCGGCGCCATGCCGTACCGCGCCCTCCCCGCTCCCCGCGTCGCGCGGCGCGGCGGCCCACTGTGAGGCGGCATGGCGGTGGGCGGCGGCGGTGGGCCCACTGGGTGCCGGCGGCGACGTGCCGCGGTGCGCCTCGTGAACAGGGCCTGGGCCGCTCACTCCGCGCCGCTCGACACCGCGCCTGCTAGCCGCAGAGGCCGCCGGCCGGGGGCAGCACCGCACTCTCCGTCGCACTCCTTGGCGTCGCGCGTCGCGACAAGGGCTTATCTGTCTGGCGCTTCCTGCCTGCCTAGCCGCAACCACCGCGTCAAGCGACGCGACACCGCGCTCATTCCGAGAGTCTGTCTCTCTCGCACTCATGGGGCGTGCCGCATAGGTGTGAGAGTCACAGAGACGAAAGCGACTCTCGAACTTTCGATTGAAACGATTGACCCTCGATCACCACCACCGATGCGTCAGCACCACGATCAGAATGGACGGTTACCACAATCAGAAAAATGGTCGCCACGGCTGAATTTCTCCAACCAACCCATTCCGATCGTAACGACCAACTCCTTTTTTTCGTGCAGTGGTTGGTTTGACCTTCTGACCTCTCTGACCTCTGGCAAGAGTTTGACCTCCGACGGAGGTTCCTCATCATAAAAGTGTGCGGACGCACTGCTTTCCCGGCTTTCCCGAATAGGAAAACGGGCGCACAAAAAGCTGTGCCTGCCTTGACGCACCGCGGTGGCGCTAGCCTCGCAGCCAGGGCACGGGGGCCGCACTGGGGCGCCACCAAGAAGCCCTACAACCAGCATTGAATAGCGAGGGGGAGGCGCCTATCCTGCGTTCCCTGCGCGCCACACATCAACGGCCCCGGCCAAAAGGTCAAGGGCCATCCCCCTAAAAAAAAAAAAACAACCCTATAACCGTTAGAAGGTTCCACAAGCCGGCCTAAGAGAGCTCGCCGAGAGTTTCAGTTTAGCTTTGTCGGAACCACCCTGCTCATTTATTTCCAAAGGCGCGCCGCACACCGCTCGCTTGACACCAATAACAGAGGACCGGCGGCGACGAAACGGAGCCACAAGTTCAAACGCACGGAGAAGTTCCGCCACCGTCAACTGCTCTGAGGCGGGCGCGGCGGGGCGCGGCGGGGCGGGGCGCGGTCACGGCGGCCGGCAGACGTGTCGGCAGGGGGGCGGCGGCAAACTTGCGGCACTTAGACAGGAAGACACAAAAGGCAGGGTCGGTAGTGCAAACTTCAAAACACTATTTTTTTAAAAAAAGAAAGAATCCTCTAAGCCTTGCGGAAAAACTTGCTCTTCCTGCCTGACTTGAATAAAATACTGTTTCAGGCACTACGATTTAGATCACAGTTTTTGTGTTTGCGTTACGGTAAAAAGAGTAGAGGTTTGCGCGTCTGCTTTGCAAGGTGGCAACGCGCAATGAAGTGAGACAGAGACGGAAAAACAAGTGAACGGTTGGGGTAAACGAAATGAAGGAAAAAGTGGCTGGCTCCGCTGTGGCTCTCCGCTGTGGCTCTCCGCTGTGGCTCTCCGCTGTGGCTCTCCGCTGTGGCTCTCCGCTGTGGCTCTCCGCTGTGGCTCTCCGCTGTGGCTCTCCGCTGTGGCTGGCTCCGCTGTGGCTCTCCGCTGTGGCTCTCCGCTGTGGCTCTCCGCTGTGGCTCTCCGCTGTGGCTCTCCGCTGTGGCTCTCCGCTGTGGCTCTCCGCGCCTCGGCCGTTTCCCCCTCCATTTTGGCGATGGACCATTTGTTAAGGGCCTATTCCGTTCGCGGGCCATGGCGCCATCTCTAGGGGCTCTCCTGGTCTCATCTCGAACCGCAGAAAGTTCCTTTCATCCCGCCGAATCGCCCCGGCCGGCGCCGCCACCGCCGTGGCCGCCGAGGCCGCCATCCAGCACGGCGGCGTCCGGGTGGGCCTAGCCTGGCCGCCACAGTGAGACGCCGGGGAGGAAAGGAGCGCGGCGAGGACGGTACGAGGGGGGCGGGGCAATGGAAACGGAATAGAAAAATAGAAAATGAGAAGGAGGGGGGCAGGAGAGGTCTTTACAAGTCTTTAGAGGGGAAGTAAGTGGCGAGAGACAGAGAAAGAGAGGACACAACAGGAAGAAAGGGCGGCAAGCGAGAGAGAGAGAGAGAGAGAGAGAGAGAGAGAGAGAGAGAGAGAGAGAGAGAGAGAGAGAGAGAGAGAGAGAGAGAGAGAGAGAGAGAGAGAGAGAGAGAGAGAGAGAGAGAGAGCAGAAGAAAGCGCGGCAGTGGTGGAACGGCCGGCAATGAAGCAGCAGCAGGATAAGGGACACGTATACTGTAATGGAAAGGGAGAGAGAGAAACAGTAAAGGGAGAGACAAAGGGCGCCCCGAATGGCACAGAGTGCAGCACAGAGTGCGGGCCTTGCGGGCCGCGGCGCGTAAATCAAAAGATTTCACAGCACGTCCTCGTCGCCGTCCTCGCCGTCCTCGCCGTCCTCACGCGGAGCGCGTGACGTGGGGGGTCGCCGGCCGGGTCAAAGGTCCCTCCCTCGCCACACACACACACACACACACAGAGGGAAGGCAACCCCATCGCAAAATGCGCCAGCCAAACGAGAGTATCACTTAATCTACTCTGTTAATCCATGTGTGGACCTCAAAGGTGGTTTACACTTGGATTAGCAGTGCAAAACACATCTTCTCGGTGCTCGACTATCCCTAATATCGACATCTAGGGTCGTGTACAGCACGTATCTCGGCGGGATGAGAAACAGATGAGTAATTGGATTCGGAAATTGCGTTACTCCATACGTTGACACTCTCTCTCTCTCTCTCTCTCTCTCTCTCTCTCTCTCTCTCTCTCTCTCTCTCTCTCTCTCTCTCTCTCTCTCTCTCTCTCTCTCTCTCTCTCTCTCTCTCTCTCTCTCTCTCTCTCTCTCTCTCCCCTCCACAGCAGTATCACACAGTGTGACGTCGTTACTGCCTGAGACATGGCCGCCTACGACGACGCCCATGGTGACGAAGGAGTACCGCGCAGCCGCGTGATCGACTCCCTTCTGTGTTTGCAGAGGCCGACAAGTGCATCATGGTCTCGCTGCCTTTGCTTGCCTGGGCGGCTGCGGCGGCCCAAAGCCGCACTGTCCTCCGGGAAATGAGGGCGGCGCCCCGAAGCCAACAGTGGTCGCTGTCTCTCCCGCACCCGTCGTGCGGAACGCTCCATGAGTGCGAGAGAGACGCGCATTGCTCTCCAGTGGCGGCGCTGGTTCGACGAAGTGCCACCAATTAGTGCCGCAGAATAGTGTCTTGAGGAACCGAGCCCGGCCCAGTGGAGGCGATCGGACCTCGCTCGCAGCCTTGCTGTCAATAAGGAATATTTTTTTTTAATTTTTTTTTTTTTTTTTAAAGACAGTTTAATGAACATATCCCCACCGAATAAAGTAAATTTTAGTTCTCGTCAACATCGACTCGCAACTGCGACAGGCATCATGCATCCCTCGTGTTGGCCAGCAGATTAAATTAGGCCTAAACCCACACCAAACAATTGTTTTCGCCGGCGGATTAATTTATTTTTATTTTTCGCCTGGTCCCCACCACTGCGCCACGCCTGGCCAGCCAGAGCCCCCACGAGTCTGACGGGGCACTCCGTTGCCAATGGATAATAAAATTAATTGAAGCGAGTTATTACATTTGGGTGCGTGCCGGCCGGCCGTTGGGAGAGTAGACGTGTCTCTCTCTCGCACCCCTGCGGGGGCCTCGCCGTGAGTGCGAGAGAGACAGCGCGACGGCACCGACAGGCCGGCCTAACTCACGCACAGACTCACCGCAGTTACCCGCTTCTTGCCGGCGACTCGCCCTCCGCCGACGAGTCGACGCAGGATGCGCCAGGACACGCCAGGACACGCCAGGACACGCCAGGACACGCCAGGACACGCCAGGACACGCCAGGTGAGGCCAAGGAGGACTTTGTTGCGCTCCGCGGCAACGGCGTCGCTGGTCTAACGCAACTGGGAATGCCAGAGAAAATGTTATTTATTACTAGGGGTACGCGCCGTTTAGTTTGGGCGCGTAGCAGGCGAGCGATGCGGATGCGACCTTAGGGCGCTTTAACCTTTCTGTGAAGGAGAGTGGTTTTTGATTTTGGAGTGTGCCACGCTTTTTGACATCTTACACGACGCATTCCCTGGATTCATTGTCTCATCTGCATCTATTTTGCGTTTTCGAGTGTGAGACGTCTCAGCTGATTCAAAAAGATGTTTTAAATATTTCAAACGAAACTAATCGATGATTTGAAACAAACTCGTGTCGGGAGGAACTAAGGCGATGTTAAATACGAAATATTCTTAGGCAGTGTAGTAGTTGCTGAGAATCGTTGGTGCACCAAACTGTCCGTCTGTGACTCTATTCATGAATAGAGTCACAGACAGACTCACGACCAATCACTTTTCGGGGCACCCCAAACACAGCATAAGCTCGCTATCGCTCGCCACAACATCGGCCAGCGCCGGTCCGATGGAAAATAATTGAAATCGATGGGCGTGTGTTTGTGTGCGTCTGCGTGCGTGTCTTTGTGTGATGCGGATGCGCGCGCTCGGCTGATACAGCTAAGTGGCTGCCTGCTCGGGCGGCCGGGCACTAGGCCGGGCAGACGGCGCTGGCAGACCAGCCGGAAGCGGAAGGGGACGCGTGGCGAGTACACAAACGCCATTACTGTGCGCCCTTTGAGGATCAAACCGAGTTACTGGCGTGTCCTCCCTTGTCCTTGCCGCGTCCCTCGTCCCGCCGAAGGAGCTTCCCCGCCAGTTAACCAGCGCTGTGCGCGACGCCCAGCAGGCTGAATCAGGGACTCTGTTTCCCTCGCACTCACGTCACGAGCACTGAGGCGTTCCGGTGAGGCGTTCCGGTGAGGCGTTCCGGTGAGGCGTTCCGGTGAGGCGTTCCGGTGAGGCGTTCCGGTGAGGCGTTCCGGTGAGGCGTTCCGGTGCGGCTTCCGGACAGTGTCGTCACCGCGACGGGGGATTCCCTGAATAAGGTATGTGTGTGATCCCCGTGCATTATGGACACTGAAAGAAAAAGTGGAGCCAATATAACCAATAGAAAAAGTACCGCGCCTCGATGGTGCTCTCCAAAAGCCAATAATGCTGGCCTCATTCGGTGCACTGTCGCCAGGAGACGGCGGGAATACGCGTGGCTTAGCGAGGAAAACACCTACACTTTCGATGCACAAGAATACCGAACGGAAAACACGAGCCGTTCTTTTTTCTTCTTTTCAAATCAACGACTCGGCGTTGTTCCGCCCACCGCTCCCTGAAAATATTGACCAATTGGACGAAGTGGCGTGCATCGATGAATGGTATGTCCCGCATTACAGGTGGAGCATTCGTGCAAACGGTAATGGCGCGCCACAATCAGATACCCCGCCCGCCCCGCCCCGCCCCGCCCCACTCCGACCCGATTCGACAGCGAATCTGGCAAATGAACGCGTCGGCCATGCAGCCAACGCCGCCACTGCACGCTAAAAGACTACGTGTCCCTTCCCCGTGGCGACACACACACACACACACACACACACACACACACACACAAACACACATGTAATAGACTTTAGCACAGGTGCGGCTGAGGGGGCAAATATCGCGGTGCCAGCGCGCTGCCGGCCGCCACGCCCAGGGGATACTACCGCCCCTCGAGCAGCCAAGTCCAAAGTCAAAACTTTCTTTTTGCGGGGTTCCGACAGGAGCCCCTATTGCATTTGACCGAAATTTCTTTTTTTTACTCCACCGTCGTGACTTACGACATGTCAGTGACATGTTCGTGACATGTCACGACGATATTATCGTTGACCTCAACGATACTATCGTTGACTTCAACGATACTATCGTTGACTTCAACGATACTATCGTTGACTTCAACGATTCTATCGTTGACTTCAACGATTCTATCGTTGACCTCAACGATACTTCCTGGTCATGACATACGACATGTCAGTCATACATACAAACATCACTGATAGAAAAAAGTACAGAAATTACACGGGAAATGTCTGGTCAATTTTTTACCTGGACCGTCCGTACCTTGCCAATCACGGAGGTTCTGTACATGTTTTCTGTAGCAGTTTACATGAGATCCTTATGGGGACCACAGAGAACCAGTACGGAAGGTCCGTACCTTTTCTGTACCCCATTTTCTGTACATTTTCCGTACCAAAACACGGAATTTTTTACAGTGATGTCAGTCACATGTTCGTAACATGTTCGTCACCACCGTTGTAGGGGTGGCCACCCCCTATCGCCATCTGCTCGCCCGGGAGGGGAAGTGTATTTCAAATGCCAATTTTATTTCTTCTCCGTTTTCCATTATTGTACGCAAAAAATTAAAATTTTTCAAAGTTGGCAATTGTTTCCTATCTACTGGTAAAAATTTATTTTCCTATGTTGGCAACAGGCATGGGCACGGTACTCCACAATCGGTACCGCAGTACTACCGGTACTACCGAAAAATATGGTACCGCGGTACTTTACCGGTACTACTGAAAACTATGGTACCGCGGTACTTTACCGGTACTACCGTAAACTATGGTACCGCGGTACTTTACCGGTACTATCGAAATTTTCGGTGCCGCGGTACTTTACAGGTACCTTCGAAAGTACCGACGGTACTTGACGTACCCACGGGTACCACGGGCTCCATGCGCTGCAAACCGCTGTACAGCGGCGCATCCAACAAAAGAACTTGGAGGAAAAAAAAAGAAGAAAAAATGGGGGCCCTTCTCCCACCTCCCCACACAGTAGGGAGGACCGCCTGCAACTTCGGTGGATCGGGGGAACCGGTGCATTCCAGGCGGCGACCCCAGGGGTTCTCATCTGATGTGGGCCGGGTGAAGGGCGGGGGTTGAGAGCCTTTGGTTTTCGCGGGGTGGTCAGTGGTACCCACAGTGGTACCCCCGCTGTCCGGCGCTCTCTACCGAACATGCAGTGTGAAGGGCCAGCTTCAAAGGACTTATCAACTCCAAACCGACGAATCAGAATGGACCCACTCGCGACCAATTGCGAGTGGCTGGAACGACCGGGGATCGAACCAGTGCCGAGGCCAATCCGCCGAAGCGGACTGCTTTTTAGACACCCAAGCATAGTGGACGACAAATGATCCAGACCACTACGCTATCACGACTGCACGTCTGCCGAGTGTCGGACGACGGGTTTGAGTCGTATTGGGATGAGGGAGGCAGTCGTAAAATGTATTGAAATGTTGGGATTCGATCCCCGGACCTTACTGTTCAAGTCCGACGCCTTAGCGATCTCAGCCACCACGGCTCATGGTAGATGCGGCGTCAGCCGGGCTCTAGACGCGGCAGGGATGGAGCCGCAGTGAGCGGGTCATTCGAAAAATGTTGAGAAAAAGTGGGACTCGATCTGTCGACCCCGGTACCGGGAACCGACGCCTATACCACCTGTACCACCTGGTACCGCGGTACTTTACTTTACTTTCCTGCCCATGCCTGGTTGGCAATAAAAAACTACTTTCGCAACTATTTTTTAAATTAGCGGAACACCACGCAATGCATGAGCATTGGAATTATTTTTTTTGGGCGGTGTGCACGCGAGGCCCGTTCAACTCGTCGTCTACATTGCCCTTTTCGTGACAACACGCACCCTCCGAGTGTGCTGGACGCGCCCCGTGACTGCGATGGAGACAGAGCGACGCAGGCACGCCGGGACGGAGCTGCCGGACCCTGCAGCCGTGCCTGATGAGGGCGTGGCAGAGTGGAGGCGGAGGCGTGGCGAGGATGAGGCCGCCTGTTGCTGTCGCTATACTCTGGTCTGTCACTCGCCTCTGCTTCACGCCAGGCCTGAGCGCATCAACGCCCGTCCGACCCCCAGCACGACCCCCGGAGCAACCCCCACCCCCTGCCGGCGCCGCCCCCCACCGACCCATGCAGCTGGCGTCACCCAGTCCCCCTCCTTTTTTTTTTCCCCGGTACCCGAATGCGAATACGAACACGAATCCGAAATGCAGGCCGCGCCGACACGGCGCCGCGGGACTCTAAAATTCGCCGACGGCGGCCGCGGCGGCCACAGAGACGTGAGGGTGGCGGAGCGCGGCGGGACGTGGCCGGGGAGTCCCGATAATGCAGTCAGCTGCCGACGCCCCCCCCCCTTCCCCCTCCCCCTTCCCCCAGCCCGGAAAGGGGACGCTCCGGACGAGGATATCATTTCCCGTCTGACCCAGCCGCTTCCGCCGCGACCTCACACCCCGCGCCACCCGGAGCCGCGGCGCCGCGGTGTCGCCTACCGCGCGGCCACGCACACATGTGCCCCAATTACACGCCCCACCCCACCGCACAGTGGGCCAGAAGACCGTTGAGGCGGCCGAAATTCCGGACGCGTTTTGAGCTCCAGAGTCGCTAAATGGGTCTCGATTCGAACGTGTGACCCGACCAATGGATAGCTCTCTAAACAAGGGATTTATTGGTGGGGTCACACGTTCGATTCGAGTCCCATCCAGCGACTCTAGAGCTGAAAACGCCTCCAGAGTTTTGTCCGCTTCTGACCCACTGTGCGCCGCACCCCGCCACTCACCCCATGTGGCATCCGGCCGGAGTCTCAATCGATGGATAGCAGCTTCTCTGGCGCATTAGAGAGGTTATAATGAAGTCGTGGTAGGGCCCCCGCCCCCACCCCGCCTCACCCCGCCTCACCCCGCCGCCGGGCCCCACCCCGCCCCCAAGGGCAACGTAGCGTAGCGTTTCGCACCCGGAGATCCGATTTCAATGATCCATAAAGTTGACTCCGAGGGCGAAGAGGCTGCCGCCGCCACCGTCCAGCCGAGCCGGTTCGTCGCTCTGTCTCTCTCGCTCCCTTACAGGACGTCACTTGGGTGCGACAGAGACAGAGCTACTTTTCGGATTCGTCGGCAGCAGCTCCCTGCGGAAAAGGCGATACGCTGGAAAACGTGTCCCAATGCTGCGCGGGCATTTTTTTTTTGCTCGCCGCCTTTTTCCATTTAAAATTGGAAATTAAAGTCAGGCGATAAATAGGGCACCCGGAAGCGAGGCGCCAGTACGTGAATGTCGGGGTGAGAGAGAGAAAGATAGACAGTGTAGCTTTCGGAAGCGCGGGAGAGAGAGAGAGAGAGAGAGAGAGAGAGAGAGAGAGAGAGAGAGAGAGAGAGAGAGAGAGAGAGAGAGAGAGAGAGAGAGAGAGAGAGAGAGAGAGAGAGAGAGAGAGAGAGAGAGAGAGAGAGAGAGAGAGAGAGAGAGAGAGAGAGGGAGAGAGAGAGGAAGAGAGAGTGCCACCTCAACATGCGGCGCGCCGCCCCCAGCGGCCAGAAAGAAAGAAAGCTACTTGTGGAGTCATTACGGACCGAGGAAAGAAAGGGGGAGGAGAGCGGGAAAGAGAGAGACAGGCGCATCGAGGGAGAGAGACGGAGCGCGGCGGGGCACGTCGCACGTCTTTTATCGGCACAGCAGGAAATGAGCGATTGCGAACCATTAGGGGGTGAAAACTCGGAGAGAAAAGAAAGAGAGAAAAGGAGCGGGCCAATGCGGAGCTGCGAAGCGTAGTGTGGCTTGCCCGGAGCGCCGTTGGCGCCGTTGGCGCGCCGCCCTCACCTCAAGATGGTGTCCGGGCCGCCTGGAGCCTCGCCTGGAGTCCTGCCTGGAGCTGCCTGGAGTTGGCGGGCTAGGCCGCAGCCAGAACCGCCAAGCGGCTTCTTATCCCGCAAATACCCACGGGGGCTATTGAGCGGGCACAGCTGTTCGCGCGCTAGACGACTGCTGAGCGGCACGACTGTCTCGGCGGCCGAGCGGGCTGAGGCACCGGATTATGAATGTGAGTACCTCGGGTTCGATTCCGCATAGTTATTTTTTTTTTGTTTGCACGCCCACGTCTATGGAGTCCTAGAGTCAGAATGCACTGGCAAGGAAAAACACAAGGTTCCTTCCTACTCTGTGAGAATAGTGGAGGCCTTTTTCGAGTGCGTCGTGGGGGGGGGAGGGGGGTGCGCGCCCGGTGGGTAGGCAACCCGGCGCCACGCCGAGCTCTGCGGGACAGCCTATCCAGTGCATCGCAGGCGCTAGATCGGGGCGGCTGGAGCGGTGCCGCGCGTGCGTGCGTGCGTGCGTGTGTGCGTGCGTGTGCACACGTGTGAGAACGGTTAAGAATCCGGTGGGGTATTTAATGTGCGAATGGGACACATGCGGCCACCCTTAAGCCGAAAGTCTAACCCATCACCGCCAGCCTTGGCAGTTTAAGGGCGCGCTGCGCGCGTGTGTGTCGTCACCGTTGCGGGGGTGTAAATTTATGCCGGCCCACAGGGGTGTAAATATGGCCGTGTTTTATGGGTGTAGGTGACACTCTCCAGAAAGACAAACGCAGTGCGGGGCCCCCGCCACTAATGCCCAGGGGCGCTAAACACAACTTAAAAAGATAAATTTGACTAAAGTATTCGAATTATGCTGGAGTATAAGGGGGCATATTCTGCAGAAGGGGCGGCGGTGATGGTGTGGTTAGAAAGAAGGGGAGGGGGGAAGATACCGCGCTCGGAGCAGGCCTAGCCGATAAACATTCATTTGGCGCCATAAAATGGCAAGTCTTGATTCATTCGGCGACGCCCTTGACAATATCCCTGGCCGTGTGTCTCGGCGCGTCTGGCCCCCCATGCGCGGAGAACAAGGGAGGAACCTGCCAAGAAGTGAAGACAGCAGCGGAAAAGCGCGTGCACGACAGAGATTACGGTTAAGTAAGGTTAGGCTCCGGAATTAATTCGGCCCAATAATAGTAATCATAATAATGTGACGAGAGTGAGAGTGGAGGGGTTGGAAAGGGGGTCTGAGGGGGGGGGGGAGTACCAGGGCCTCGCAAGCGGCACTTAACAAGGGGATGGATAAGGTTCCGTCATCATTAATTTCCAGCGTGTTCTGGGCTCGCGATAATTGCGTAATAGCCGCGAAGCTTAGAGGACGGCACGCTCGCTGGAGGCACGCTGGAGGATCCACGCAGGCCTGGAGGCTCTCCGGAAGGAGCCTGCAGCTGCGAGCAAGGTCACAGTCTGCTCGGCATTCCAAAGCCACCAAATGCTGTGACAAAGGACTGGTCGTCCATCCAAAGTCAGCCTTTTTTCACAATGTCAGGACATTTCGTCGACATTCCAGTCAACTTTCCAGCAACACCTCTCCAGCTGACGAGGGTGGTTTAAACGAATGTTTTCCCGAAATTGGCGATAACGGCCCATTGACAAGTGACACGCGCGCAAGCACTGCAGCAAGCCGATGATGCCGTCTCTCTCGCACTCACGGGTCGGCCCGCCTGGGCGCGAGAGAGACAAAGCGACGAAGACGACTTTGGGAATGAGTCCGCTGCACGCGTCATGAATATGCACCGACCGGGATGAGAGGAACGAGCACGCCGGCAACGCCAACACAGTCGCGACAAGGGTAGGCGTGGCGTGGCGTGGCGTGGCGTGGCGCCCAGTGGGTCAGAAGACCGTTGAGGTGGCCGAAATACCGCACACGTTTGGAGCTCCAAAGTAACTGAATGGGACCTAAATCAAACGCGTGACCACACCAATAGATTCCTCGATTGGAGAGCAATCCTTTGGTGGGGTCACACGTTCGATTTGAGTCCCATTTAGCGACGCTGGAGCTCAAAACACGTCTAGAAGTTTGGCCGCCTCAACGGTCTTTTGACCCACTGTGTGGCGTGGCGCCCCGCGCCTCGCTGTCGCGGCCAGACAGCCGTTGCCATGGCGACGAGGCGGCAATGCGGCGGCCACGCCCGTCAAGGCCGCAGTAGGCCACCCGGCGAGCACCCGGGAGTGGCGTGTTGCGTCTGGGCACCCGTCCGCTCGTCTGTCTGTCTGTCTGTCTGTCTGTCTGTCTTACAGTTTCAATATTTTGGAGAATGCCTCATTGTTTGATGAAAAACAAAGGAAAAAATGAAAAAAGAAAAAGAAGAGGGATTGTGTGTCTTTGTCTGTGCGTCAGAGTTTCTCTCCCTCCGGCTGTCTGTCTTTCCGGCAGCGGGAGCGCGTATCTAATTCGAAGCGTCGGCCGGCGGAGACAAGTCGAGAGTGTCAGCTTTTCCGGGGGAGAATCAATCAGCCCGAGAAGGGATGGCGGCAGGACAAGGCCGCGCACAGTGGGCCAGAAGACCGTCGAGGCGGCCAAAGCTAAATGGGACTCCAATCGAACGTGTGACCCTACCAATGGATTGCTCTCTGAACGAGGAATCCATTGGTGGTGTCACACGTCCGATTCGAGTCCCATTTAGCGACTCAGATGCTCAAAACGCGTCAAGAATTTTGGCCGCCTCAACGGTCTTCTGGCCCACTGTGCCGCGGCGGCAGAGCGGCAGAAGTCGCGCCGCCGCGTCCTGTGCGTCCCACTAGGACGGTCCGAGTGGGAATTTATTTGACGGGCGACGAAGTGCAGCCCGGCCACAACTCTGGGGGCTCTCTATGAGACCTGCCAGCGGAGGAGGGGAGGGGATGGGAAGTGTGTGGGGGAGTGTGTGGGGGTGGGAGAGTGGGGAGACAGCGGGTTATCCATTCGTGGTGGAGCCAGGCCCGGCGGCCGGGCCGCCAGTGTAGTAGCACATTCGCGGCACAACACCTCCATAAATTCCATAAGCTTTATTTCGCACCGCGACGCGGCCACGCGGCCCCCATTGCCGCCACAGCGCCGCGCTACACGCCCAAAAAAGAGCCGATGAATTTATCGTCGTTTTCCGCGTGCGATATTCGCCGCATCGCCCCGGGGACTCCCTACCTCCAACGCGCGGGTGGAAAACGGGGGGAGGGGAGGGGGAGATGTGTCAGTGGGACTAGTCGTGAAATTCGTCACCGCTCAATTCAATTTCCGCCCCGCTTGGACAAGAAGCGACGCGCCGAGGCCACGCCGGCGACCGAGGCCCAGTGTCGCCTGGGTCCGAACCACATTGGTGCTGCCTCTGTCCGTCTCCCACCCCCTCGGCACAGCCTGCGGGTGCGAGAGAGACAGAGCGACGACAGCAGTGTTGGGGTTGCTGGCGCCGCCGCCTCATCCGCGGCTGGAAGCGGACTTGGCGCTGGCGTTGCGACCGGAGAGAGAGAGAGAGAGAGAGAGAGAGAGAGAGAGAGAGAGAGAGAGAGAGAGAGAGAGAGAGAGAGAGAGAGAGAGAGAGAGAGAGAGAGAGAGAGAGAGAGAGAGAGAGAGAGAGAGAGAGAGAGAGAGAGAGAGAGAGAGAGAGAGAGAGAGAGAGAGAGAGAGAGAGAGAGAGAGAGAGAGAGGGGGGGGCACAGAATTAGGTCGGATCCTCCGCGTCAATCGGAGAGTGCCCCCAAACTGCCGGCCACTTGCTAGTGGAGCGCGCTTTTCCGCCATGTTGCCAAATTGCCGGAAATTTGCCTCGACGGTGGACTTGTTGTCGTCGGCGGCGAGCCGTGGCGGCATCGTGCTTGTCGCCGCTGCAGCACGACGGCGGTGTGCAGCGCCACGGCCGCCGTCTGTCCCACTCGCACCCGGCCGGGACGCACCGCGAACGCGAGAGAGACGGAGCGTCCACTAAATGCCGCGCTAAATTGGCGGCGCCGCGTGAGACGCGCGTCCCGCACGCGTCCGAGGCAATGAGTCCAATTTGTGGTGTGCAAGTGGGCCGCCCTGGCCGCCTGGCCGCCCAAGGTGACACGAGTCCTCTTGTGCTCGTTGCCACGGGTTCAACTCCGACCCGGTGCCATGTCACTTTTTGCCGTGCAGCAGAGTAGAACACGTTGACAATGCTCGTGTGCCGAGTCCGAGTTACACAATCATCAGTCTGGAGTCTGGATCGGCAAATCTGTTTTTTCGAGATCAGACACTTTGAAAATAATTATTCAAAATGGAAACATTGGAGGCTTTAGAATTTTCCGAAGGTCGAATGCAACGGGAATTTCCACGATTTTCTTTGTAACAGTAAAACTAAGTCGGATCGGCGGCGTGGCATCGACGCGATGCAACGAGGGAGGCAATCCTCTTTCCTTTCCGGGAGGTATTATGGAGAACAGGGCTCTAGTCAGTCAGAACACTGTCAGCAGAGCCGCCGAGGGGTGGAGTCAAAGAAGAGTTGACCAGCGATCGAACTGCTGTCTGCAGTCAGACTAGCGACTAGCGCCGCGGCTTGCCTTGACACTGCTCGCAAACGAAGGCGGAATATGGTTCTCCATGTCAAAGGCATCCCAAAGGAAGCATCAAAGAAGACTGCCCCTTAGAGGGGGTACGATTTCCCCGCTTAGATTGGACGCAGTGGCCGCCTCAAGTCAGACGTCAGCCCAAAACACAATTTCTACACATTTGCCGGCGTTTCTACTAACCTAACGGCACCACCGCTCCTAAACCGTTATTTATTCAAAATTCACACAAAGCCATATGTAATCTAGACATGTATTCACATGCATTCGCATTCAGAAGTATGGTACTTATTCACAACATTCGCAGATATACGTGCTCTCTGCACACAAAAGTTGCTATTGCTAACCCCTTTGCTTCTGCTCCCTGCACTCCGCGCTTGTCTCCTAGCGTCCGCGCAGGGCGAGTTCACAGGCAGTGTCGTGTCAATATTTAGGCCTCCCTCTCAAAGATCCCCTAAACAGGTGAGCGCGAAACTTAGTTAGCAAGCGTCGCGTTGTTGTGCGTCGAATCACACCTGAGGGACCGACCTGGGCTGGGAGCCCTCCAGGGGGCGGCCGGCTCTGTTTGCGATCGCTTCATAAGACGCTGCCGATTGGCTTAAACAAGATAAACGAACTTTAAAGGCGACTTACGGGGAGGTGGCCCGGTTTGGCCGAGGAGCCGGGAGCGGGCGGGAGCGCGGGCAGGAGCCGAAAGAGGCGACGGGGACGTGGCGAGGGGAAGCAGAGGCACAAGAGATTTGAGCCCGTTTCCCCATATTAGCGCTCTAATCGTGTCTCCATAATTAAAGTTAAATAATTACATCGGGAAGGCGATGTGATTGTCTGGGAAACTTTCTTCAAAGTGTCCTTAGTTAGCGCGCTCCGCGGCGGGCGCTGCGGCTCGACAGCACAGATCGTCTCTAGGCCCGCGACGCGGTGCTCGGCACGCCACGCCACGCCACGCCACGCCACGCCACGCCACGCCACGCCACGCCACGCCACGCCACGCCTCTCAGTGCGATAAACCCTCCACTTCGGCGGGAAACCAAGCGTAGTAGAAACGGCTAGACGGCGTCAAACAGAGCATTAAGGCATTTACCGGACGAAATTCGTTTTCTATCATAAACTATTTTGGGAAATTCGTCATTGTCAGATCGGAAGGAGCGAAGTTTGTGATTTTGTGACAAGGCTACGGGCAGAGAGGGTGGGGGCTGGAGTGTTGCTACAGCTAGGCCCGCGCCGTCCCACCCCATAGTGGTTCAGAAGACCGTTGAGGCGGTCAAAATCCTAGACGCGTTTTGAGCTCCAGAGTCGCTAAATGGGACTCAAACCGAACGTGTGACCCCACCAATGGATCCCTTGTTTAGAGAGAAATCCATTGGTCGGGTCACACGGTTCGATTCGAGTGCCATTTAGCGACTCTGGAGCTCGAAACGTGTCTCGAATTTCGGCCGCCTCAACGGTCATCTGACCCACTGTGCACCCCGTGCCGCCACGCCCCACCCCCTGTCCTGCCAGAGCACTGCTCAAGCACATCAAACTCATCGTCCCCTTCAGCTTCAGCCCTTCCGCGGCATTCATCCCCAGCCCACTCATTCCAATGCATCTTAAGTTGGGCGTTCGCTCTTAATTTGTTGGAGAGAAGAGCAGGGCCCGAGAGACAGGCAGAGGGGTGGGAAGTGGGAAGTGGGAAGTGGGAAGTGGGAAGGCCGCCGCCGTTTGGCGGGACGCGGCGGGACGGGCCACTTGAGTTTGCTTTTGCGCTTCCTCTATTTTTGCTTGCCTTGCACCTAATGAGCTTCACGTCTAACTTTTTACGGAGCGAGCTCGCCTTGGATTCGCCCCGCCGCCGCCTCAGTGCAGTGGGTGGCGGCAGCGCATCCCTGTCGCTCTGTCTCTCTCGCACCCGCACGGGACGCACCGTGAGTGCGAGAGAGACAGACTATGTCAGTCCGCGCTGCCAAGTCGCGCGGGCAGGTGGGGCCCTGGCCCTCCAAGGCGGCCGGCGCCGAAACGACCCCAAGGCCGCGCACTGCGAAAACGGATTGCTTTCGCTTTGAGTGGCTGCTGCACTGAAAACAAAGTCCAATCGCCTGTAGTTTAGATGTTTTTTCGTAACTATTATATTAACAAGAGATTGCGAAAAACGAAACTTTCGTCGTGTTCGTGTGGCCCACTGTGCTGTGATCCGAGCGGAGTCCTTATCAGGCAGAGACTCGTTACCTGGCCGCGTATCTTATCGACGCCGTGCCCTCGTCAAACAGCATTAGGACGCCTGGCGACATCATCATCAACACCACCAACCGTGGAAAACAACAAGAGCCAGGTTCCAACTGGAGACTGCCTATTCCCACGGAATCTGGTCCACCGTGCGGTATTCGTTTGGCGGAATTATGAGTATGAAAGTATAAAGCCTATACCGAAAATAAATGAAATATTTGTTTAACCTGCTTTAGGCCTGCGGGGGCGAATACACGGGTCTATGTCATTAGTGACAGGTGGCGCGGAGCCGGTGAACCTGGGTTCAACCCCCACCCGGGGCGGACTTGTTGTTGTCATAGCAATGGCAAAGTGGATCACAGCTGTCGACTTCCAGCGGCGCGGATTGCCCCGGGCCTTACGCAACAGCGCCGCGTGCGGCGACAAAGTAGGGTTGCCAACCGGAAAGGAGGAGCGGCGGCACAGTGTCAATGGGCATTAATACCGTTAATTTATTCGAAAGCCGGGCCGGGCCGGGCCAGGTGGCAACTTGACTAACTATCTGGCGACCTGCCACGAGCCGAGAGTAGCGCGGTAATAAAGTCAGCAGTGCCGCCGCGTCTGCCCTCTGTGTTTGTTTGTGTGTGTGTGTGTGTGTGTCTCTCTCTCTCTCTCTCTCTCTCTCTCTCTCTCTCTCTCTCTCTCTCTCTCTCTCTCTCTCTCTCTCTCTCTCTCTCTCTCTCTCTCTCACGGTGTGTCTGTGTCTCTGCGTGAGAGCGTGTTGTGCAACACACACAGCGGATCCAGTTTTGCTCTTTCCTCTTTCCGAACGCGCAGTGCAGTGGCGTGCGCCGCTGCTGGAGGTCTCAGGAAGGGCGGGAGGTCACTTCCGGGGTAAAATATGGACTAACTTTCAGGGGTGTGACTAAAAACTCACACCAAAATGTATACTTTGGGGGCACCGCCCCTCCAGCCCCAATGTGCGCGACAGTGGCTCTGTGCTGTGTTGGTGTCCGATCCGAACGCTAGCGCCACCGCGCTCGGAAAATGGACGGATCAGCGAACAGCTGTTTTCACCGCAGCCTATGTGGCCACGCCGAAATCCAATTTTGGCGGCGTGTTTGAGGAGCGCGGCCTCGTGACGTCATCGTGCGCATCCGCAAATGAGGTGCATCATTGCGCCGCGAAATAACGAACGTGCGAGCGAGAAAGAAGATATGTTGAATTGATTCTCCTCCTCCTCCTCCTCCTCCTTTTGCCGCTTCGCGCCTCCTTATTCACACCCGCTCTGGTCAATGGCGAATGACATCACGACTTGATGATGTTCCCCCGACCCTCAACCCGCCCCGCCCCACCCCACCCCTCGTGATGGCGTTCCGATCGTTGCTTTGGAGCGCCTCTTAATTGCGGCATTCTCTTCGGGGGTTAAAAAGGGCCGCATTCCTCTGGTCCCTCTGACATGATCGGAGGGGAGGGCGTGGAGGGGGCGAGGCAGGAGGTAGGAACTCCAATAACATCCGGAGGCCAGCGGCGCGCGGCGCGCGGCCTTGGATCCAGGCGTTAAAGGGACAAGTGCGGGTTTGCCTGCGTGCGCTCAGGTGGTGTGGTGTGTGGGTGCAGTGGTTGGCAGTACTCACTGCCCGCGAGCTCTCGCCAGGGCCTGTCTCCTGCTCGACGCGACGAGAAATCGGCGTGGCGGGCCACAGTGAGTCAGAAGACCGATGAGGTGGTCAAAATTCTAGACGCGTTTATAGCTCCAGAGTCGCTAAATGGGACTCGAATCCTACCTGTGACCCCACCAACGGATTGCTCTCCGAACGAGGAATCCATTGATGGGGTCACACGTTCGATTCGAGTCCCATTAAGCGACTCTGGAGCTCATACCGCCTCGACGGTCTTCTAACCCACTGTGCGGGGTTGCCTTTGCACTTCACTCTCCACCGCCCCTCGTGGCCCCGCGGCCCGCGGCCCTTCCCGGCCGTCGGCGCGATGACTCATAAGGCACCGGGCATAAAATGTAACGGCATATCGTTAAAAAAAGAAGCGCCGTTCAGGAAATAATAATACTGCCGCGACACGCTCGTGGCTGCAGCGCGCTGGTTGGCTAGGGGGGCGGTCCTCCCCAAGACGCGGTGCTGACTACTCGTTTCTAACAATAGAGAGCCAGAGACACACAAACGTTATTTCTTTTGGCATCAGCCGCGCGGCACTAAACACTGAAACGCGGCGGCTTTTGATGCAAGTTTTCATTGCGCCCAGCAGACCGATTCCGAGAGTAGTCGCTCAGTCTCTCTCGCACTCATGGGGCGTCCAGCTTCCTTGCGAGAGAGAGAGAGAGAGAGAGAGAGAGAGAGAGAGAGAGAGAGAGAGAGAGAGAGAGAGAGAGAGAGAGAGAGAGAGAGAGAGAGAGAGAGAGAGAGAGAGAGAGAGAGCAGTGACTGCCCGCTGCAGGGCCCCTGCTGTGCGAGTGGTGGCGCGTTTAAAGCCAGCAAACGCCAAGACGCTCACATTGTCTGAAGACAGGCATTGTGTCTAAATGACCATGTATGCATGGGGTATCGCGCCCTGCCCCCACCCCCACTCGTTCTCACGCAACGCACTCACCCCCTACCGCCGCCGCGGCCTCAGCCACGCCAGCCCGGCTTCTTGGCCACGGCTTGCTAGGACCCGCTCAACCGTCCATTGGACTCATGCATAGTGATGGTGCCCCTCCCCCTTCCATCGCCATGCGTTTGCGCCCGACGTGCGGAGACTGCGCCGATGGCCGATCGAAATATGACTTTCGGGCGGCGGCAGGCGGCGCCCAGTGGGGCAGAAGACTGTTGAGGCGGACAAAATTCTGGACGTGGTTTGAGCTCTTAGAGTCGCTAAATGGGACTCGAACCGAACGTGTGACCCCACCAATGGATTGCCCTCCAAACGAGGAATCCATTGGTGGGGTCAGACGGTCCATTCGAGTCCCATTTAGCGACTCTAAGAGCTCAAAACGCGTCAAGAATTTTGGCCGCCTCAACGGTCTTCTGACCCACAGTGCGGCAGCACTCCATGTACCACTGCACTGCGCACAAGCCAGGGTCCGGGCGGCCGGCAGCACGAGGGCCGTCGTTGTCAAGCGAAGTGGAGGGCCCGTATGGGTTGAGAAACTTACTGCGGCTGGCCAATGAGTAGAATATCAGGGTTATCGTCTCGACGATGATAATGTGTTTCGGACACTGTTGGAGTATTTTTACCCCGGCGTCTAAAGATGCTAAATGCACATTGTCGCTACCAAGGCCCTCCATGCTTGACACTACGGGCCACTCGCAGGAGTCGCCCACCACCCCGCCCGCCACCCCGCCCGCCACCCCGCCCGGGGAACGCCTTCAACTTGTGAACCACAAGGGGCGCAGCGCGCGAGTGCTGCGAGGTGGGGCGTGGCGGGCGGGGCGAGGCGTGGCGAGGCGTGGCGAGGCGTGGCGAGGCGCGCCTGGTTCAATTCCGTTACTATCGCCTTGGCCGCGCTCCGCCGCTGCAGTCATGAGCACGCCGCACGCCACGCCCACCCCGCCCCACCCCGCCCCGCCCCGCCCTACCCCGCCCCACCCCGCCCCGCGGACTTGGCGGCGCGATGTCCGGCGCGGCCTAGCGAGGCGGGGCGGGGCGCGGCGCGGCGGCGGCGCTGTCGCGTGCTATGGCAGCAGTTTATTTCCTCAGCGACCTAGCTCTGTCTAACTCCGCGCACCGCCCCGCCCCACCCCACCCCAGCACGGTGGGCTAATTTTAAACCCCCTCGGCGTGCCCACTTCCTCGCGTTTTTGAAACATTCCCTGCCGAGGGCGGGGCGGGGCGCGGCGCGGCGGGCGTGGGGCTGGACAAACGTACTCAATGTGCAAATGCCCCCATTCCCTGGCCGGCGTTGCCCCGAAGAGTGCGTAGGGCGAGTGCGTGCGTGCGTGTATATTGCCGCACAGTCGAAGTACGCGCGCGCGTGTGACTGTGTGCGTGCGTGCGTGCGTGCGTGTGTGTGTGTGTGTGTGTGTGTGCGCATGTGCGCGCGGCGAGGGTCTGCATGCGAGTACGGCACGGGGTGCCTTTTCTTGTTCGGCAATCAGGTGAGAGTGGACGAGGTTGCGCCCCGCGCTCTCACAATACAACCAATCGGGTTCTGGGCGGTAGTTTTCCCGAGTTGTCGCGCCGTTTGTTGCACTCGCGAGAACCGAGGAAGCAACTCCCATTACGGTCCCCTTCGCCACGTCTCTCTCTCTCTCTCTCTCTCTCTCTCTCTCTCTCTCTCTCTCTCTCTCTCTCTCTCTCTCTCTCTCTCTCTCTCTCCCTCTCTCTCTCTCTCATAGGCGTCGCACCGATCGCCCAACTCGCTTCGAATAGAGGTAAGCAGCCCTGGGTGCGTGCTTGTGCGCGACGGCGGTGAAGGAATTTAATAGGGTCTCCGGCCGGCGGTACTAAGGAGCTGGTCTTCAAACGGGCAGAATCCCCTCCCCCCTTTTCCTCTCTCTCCCCCCTCACAGCCTCCGCTGTCTGCAGACTTGGCAGTGCAGCCAGCGGGATGGGGCCATGCGCTTGAGGGGGCACTTTTTCCCCTGGACGCAACGCGACGGGGCGCAGGGTGGTGGGGCCCGGTGGGGCCTGGTGGGGCCTCAGCCTGGACTGTCGGGTTGTGGCGGCCACAGCGGCCGTGGGGGCGTCGGCGTGGCCTCGGGAAGGGGCGGGGGCCTCGGTGGGGGCCTCAGTGGGGGCTACGGGGTCCCGCAGGAACACGAGGCGCCATGAAGCCCACGAGGCAGGGCCTGGCAGGGCCGGCCTCCCGGCTGGGCCTTCTACAATGGGCACATTCCTTTCCCCCGGGGAACATTACTTGGGGCTGCGGTCACCCCTCCCCCTCCCCCGCCGCCGACCTGGCTGCGGCGCTGCGGCTTGCTGCACCAAGAATGGGGCTTTGGTGACCATTTCCACGCGCGCGAGTCGAGCCCCGGGCGGCCCGGGAGGGAAAATGAAGCTCTTAGTTTCCGCCGGACTCGGCTGTTTTTGTGCTCACGAACGCACTTTGCAGCCCCTAGACACGTTTCTCCCCGGGGATTAAGTCGAGGGCCGCGAGCCTGACCGTGCGGCCGTGCGGCTGCTGCTCTTGTTGTTGTTGCCGACCAAACCCAGACAAAAAAAACACAACAAAAAACAAACTTTTAAACAGTTTTATTTTTTTGGCAATGCGCACGTGCTGCTGAACTTCTCTTCAGGCTAAACGGAATAGTACATCCAAGATTTCCTAAAAAACAATGAAAAAAAAATCCACTTTAATGGAAGCAGGTGATACTCATTTGGTCTTACAAATAAATATGCAAGGTAAGGTGTTGTCGAACCCGCGTCGCGTCCCGCAACCATCATGAGACTTTGGTCCCTTACCCACAAGGCCGACCACTTCGACCGCGGCAGGCGGGAACCGCGGCCACCGACACACAGCCTGCTGCTGGATCAGGGTAGGCAACCAGCCGGCCGTGGAGAGCGGGGCGAGGGGGAGGGGGGACGGTAAGTGGCTTCAGCTAGCTCCAGCGCCCCGACCCAGCGCATGCCGATGAGCTGCCTTCGATAAATCATCGCCCCTCTCTCTACAACTGCCGCGCGCATTTTCAGAGCCACGCGCGTCAGAAAGAGAGAGATAGAGAGAGAGAGAGAGAGAGAGAGAGAGAGAGAGAGAGAGAGAGAGAGAGAGAGAGAGAGAGAGAGAGAGAGAGAGAGAGAGGGAGAGAGAGAGAGAGCGATAGAGAGAGAGAACGATGACGGATGCGCTGCAGTTCGGCGCCGTGTGAACGCCGGCTTAAAACTCGTCCCGTTCCTGTGATTTCCTGACGACCTGGATGGGCAAGGCCGTCCCTCTGCAACACGCGACTGCTCTGCCCGTCGGCCGCCCGGCCGCTCGCAACGTCCATTGCGCCGCCACGCACCCCGACGTCCACCCTGGTCCACCCGCCGTGCAATGACGTCATGGCGTCGTGGCTGGCGGGGGCGGCCGCGAGCTAGCTTACACGCCTTTGATAGAGTGTGTGTCGAATTGGGCAAAAGATATTGGCAGGATGCGAACATCAGCTCTCGGACTTTGTAGTCGGTGCACAGACGCTCTCGACCAAGGCGAGCAGTAAGGCTTCAGCCACAAGTCGGCCAGTCCCACCAATTGTGCGGCCCGGGCTCCACCACGGCCGGGTGGGCCAGCCGGGTGGGCCAGCCGGGTGCGCCACGCTGCGCTACGACCCGACCCAGAGACCAATTCAATCAGCCAGTGGAGCTTGGTCCATTCCGGCCAATAGGCCCGTGGCCACTGTGGCACTCCAGCAGCGCACTGGCGGCTCATCCTCACTGAAAAACATTTTCCTATCGAATAATTTGTCCAGTTGTGGTGGCTCGACTGACAAGTGACGCCGGTGGCGCAATCGGTAACGAGGCCGGGACTGTGGTTTGCTCGGGCTCGGGTTCGACTACCGGCAACGCCCTTTTTTTCCCCCGCGAGGACCCGAGTCGCTTGGCTTTTATGTCCCCTAATTCTACGGTCCGACGGCTCCCTGTGTCCAGACCGTCCAGATGGATTCCGGGGCAGGCCGTTGCCAGTCCACTTGGTGCTGCCGTGGTCGGGGCGCGGCGGGGCGGGGCGGGGCGGGGCGTGTGGCCGAGGCCGTGGCTAGTCGCCACCCAACACAATAACCGAGAAAGGATTCGCTCATTTAGCGAATGGAACGGGGCCAGTAACCAGTTGCAGCGTTTTTCCTCGCCATTTCCTTTCTTTCTCTCCCTCTCTATTTCTCTCACTTTTTCGGCTTCCTTCCTCCTCTTTGAACACACTTCCCGCATCCTAACCTTCCGTTTGCCCCACTCTTTTCAAGTCCAACAATTCCTTTTTTTTCCTTTTTTTTTTTCTTTTCTTGTGTTTTTGTGTCGTTGTCATTGTTTTTGTTTCCTCCAGCATTTGATTTGAGAACCTTTCCCAGTGAGTTCCGCACCGCGTCTACGCCCGGCCCCTCACAGCAGCCCGTTTTACTGACCTTCGATCCTCGCCTCGCCGCGCCGCCGCTCTGGCGATGACAGGCCGAGGGCCAGGGTCGGGTCAAGACCTGTTGCCATGTGGACAGGCTCCTCACGTCACCCCGCCCCGCCCCGCCCGCCGCCACGCCCCGCCCCGCCCGCCGCCACGCCCCGCCCCGCCCCGCCACGCACCGCCACGCCCCGCCGCCGTGGCGAGCGTGGCCCTGCAGCGTCACAGGTTCCACGACGCCTGGGCTGCTATGTATGCACTCCATTTCCTGGTGAAATTTGCGCGTTGATTCCGCTCGAGCCATTTTCCCGAGTTTTCCCCCCTTTTTCGAGGCGCTCTCCTCCGCGTCGCGCGCGTCGTGCTGCGGCTGTCTCTCTCGCACCCCTTCGGAACGCCCCGGGAGTGCGAGAGAGGTGAAGAAGCCTGGGTTCAGCCTGCTGATACCGGAGCACGCGTGGCGAGAATCCATCACGCTGACAGGGCGCGCTCTGTCGCTCTCGCACTCACGGGGCGTCGCGAGTGGACGCGAGAGAGACAGACTGCCGAGTCCCGCTCGCCAGGAGGCCGGCAGAGACATCCGAGACAAAAGTAATTTGGTTGGTGCGGCTCCGCAATTAGGCGTGTGCCCGATGCCGCCTGCACAGCGAAGCTGCGCCGCGGAAACATAATTATTTAATGGCTTTGACGCGCTTGCATACTGCCGCAGTGCTCCGACAGGGGGCGCGGTGCGCGTCCTCCTCGTCTGTGTGTGTGTGTGTGTGTATGTGTGTGTGTGTGAGCGCGGGTGTATGTGAGCGCGGGTGTGTGTGTGCGTGTGGGTGAGAGAGTGTGAATGTGTGTTCTTCCCGCGTGAAGAGCGACACAACGTGAATTTAGATGAGTCGCTCGCTCCGGCCTTCCAGCGTCGCAGCGCAAACGCCTCGCCGGTGTGACGCTGCAACGTGGGGACAATTTTTAAGGAAATGTCATTAAAACAGATGGAACGGGAACCTCTTTGTGACGGCGCTGTTACAAAAAAACTTTGAATTTCCAGAAAACTTGTTAGGAATTTTTTTTCGGCAGGTATAATATAGACAGAAATCTTTTTTTTAAAAAAAGAAACCACGTCCTTTGATAATTGCAACGGTTTATTGAACTAGTGATTGAGTCATGCATCGAGGGTCCTTGACCTCAACTATTTAACGTCCATTGCGATCGTGTTTAACTAAAAATAAATTTGAAAAATGGAACTCTACACCCCCTCCCCAGTCTTAATGGGGAGGCCTCCTGCTTTACTTCGGTGTTCGGGATGGGAACCGGTGCTATCAGGTAACTGGGGTTAATCCGATCCAGCGACTTCGATATCGTACGCCGGGGGACCCAGTAGGACCCGAGCCGCCGACACGGCCCAACATGGGCAGAGTAGAGTAAGGCAGAGACGATAGAGAGACAGAGAAAGAAAGAAAGAGAGAGAGTAGTTTTGGGAGCTTTTGTTTGCGCAGGCTGGTCGGTACCCAAATGGTACACCCGCTGTCCGGCGCTCCCAGACCCGAACATGCAGTCAGTGGGCCAGCTTCAAAGGACTTATCAACTCCATCCGACGAATCGGAATGGACCCACTCGCGACCAATTTCGAGTGGCTGGCTCGATCGGGGATCGAACCAGTGCCGAGGCCAATCCGCCGAAGCGGACTGCTTTTTAGACACCCGGGTGTAATGGCCTGGCATAGACGACCTAGACCACTACACCACCCTGACTTGCACGTCTGCCGAGTGTTGGACGACGGGTTTGAGTCGCAGCGGGAGGAAGCCAGTCGAAAAATGAAAGGAATTATAGCGATTCGATCCCCCGACCTTGTAGTCGGGGTCGGACGCCTTAATGCCCGCAGCCACCACGGCTCATGTCGTCATCCGATTGGAGCGGGCTCTTGACGTGACAATGAGCAGCGGTCAGAGAAAAAAGTTGTGACGTAATAAGATTTGAACCGCCGATCCTCGTATAGGGAAACGGACGCGTCGAGACCTCCAGCCACCAAGGCACATGATGGTTACTGCGCATTGCGGTGGGTTTGAAGCACACTGGGCAGGGCAGTAAAAATAATAAATAAGAAAAAAATTAAAATAAATAAATAAATAAATGTACGTTTCTGTAAAATTTTAATTTTTTTTTTAAATTTAAATATTTTTTGCCGGTTGGGACTTTAATGCGTGCTGATAGGGCTTTGTCAAAGTGCTTCCCCGCGCGCTCCCCAGGCGCTCCCTTAGTTTCATAGCAGCTTTTCATAAATCGACTCTTTATCCCGTCCCCCCGAAAATTCAGCTCAGCCCTGAATGTAACGAAGCCGCACAGCGCGTCGCCGTCATCGGCAGCCACGGCCCTCTTGGGACGGGGTGCCGCACGATGCGCATGGACGGAGGCGGACGGACGGACGGACAGGCAGACGGACAGGCAGACAGACGTGTGTCGCTGTCACAAATGATGGACTCAGCCGCATTACTGGGCGATACTGCGAGGAAGGGCTGGGGGCGGCTTGACATGATCGAAAGTGAGCTATTTCACACCGCATTGTGCGCCACACTGTTAGCCTGTCTCGGCTGCTCCAGCAGTCTCAGTCTTCTCCTCGAACGCGCGCCTTGGTGTGTATGTGTGTGTCAGAGACAGAGAGAGACAGACAGAGAGAGAGAGAGAGAGAGAGAGAGAGAGAGAGAGAGAGAGAGAGAGAGAGAGAGAGAGAGAGAGAGAGAGAGAGAGAGATAGAGAGAGAGCGAGAGAGAGCGTGCGCATCCTCGTCCAAATAAAGGCGGTGAGGATGCGGTGACACAGTGGACCAGTGGGCGCGCTTAGCATGACGTCAGCCCGGTCCAGGTCCGTCCGTCTATCCGTCCGCCCGCCCGTCCGCCCGCCCGTCCGCGTGTCTCTCTTAGTTTGAAATAATGTCTCATTCATTGAGCGCATCCAGACCCCGCTACCCTGACCCCGCAGCAACGGGAGAGCAGCAAGGTCCCGACGCTTTGGCAAGAGGCAACCAGAAAGACAACAAAAATAACAAAAACTACGTCCACCTTGGCCTGGACTTGAACCGGCGACCCGGTCTCCGCGCGCGATGGAGGCGTGCGCGTAGAGTGGTCGGGCCGCGGGCGTGCACACTGTGACTGCGTGTCCGCGATTGGGGACACGTGTAGGCAGGTACACCCATCACGCGGGCAGCGCCAGGCAGGTGGCGCCGTTCGCGTCGTCGCTCTGTCTCTGTCGCACTCGCGGGGCGTGTCGCGGGGGTGCGAGAGAGACAGAGCGAGACGGCTGTCGGACTATCCATCCTGCGGCAGGAATGCGCCCAAAGCCGAGTTTGATCCTGGCCGGCAGCTACGGGCCGCACCGCTGAAATGTAAAAAGTTACACACAATCTCCCCACCAACACCACCATGCCCCAAATCTTCTTCGCACACGTTGAAAAGACAGGAAAAGAAGCAAACCGCAGGTAATCCTTTTAGCTGACAACCATTTTTAGGTCAGAGGACTTTAGCAGACTCAACTCTAGCAACAACAACACATTCAGGACGAAAGTCAATTTATTTTTCACCCCTGTTTTGTCACCGGCCAACCAGCGCGACTTTACTAAACCGCGCCGCCACGGTAATGGTGGGGGCGCTGTCAGGTTCCGCCAATCATGTCGGGACACAAAGTGGGGCACAACCCCTGCCCAATAAACCGGCTTCAATTTGATGCTCTGCTGCTGCAAACCGGCATCGGCCCCTTCGCTGCGGCCGTTCGCGCACGAGCTTGCAATAAGGCGCCCCGCCCCGCCCCGCCCCGCCTCGCCCCCCGCCTCGCCTCGCCTCGCCTCGCCCCGCCCGCCCCACACCGCCCCGCCCCACTGCGACGACGTCACCGGGCCGGGGCCATCTCTCACGCCTACAACCAAAGCATATATATCATGATCTCACTGGACTCTGCTTTGCATCGAAGGCAGAAGGCTCCTCGCTGGCCGCGACCAATGCTAAGCTAGCCGAGGCTGGCCCACTGTGCGAGGCTGGCCCACTGTGCGAGGCTGGCCCAGGTGGCGCGGCACAGTCGGCTGCATTTTTATTCGGGTCATTAGGTGGAAACACTCCCCAACAGGGAATTAAGGTTACGCAACACAGAGAGGAACGACAACAACAACAACAACCAAGATTTTCCTCGGAAACGGTAGAGCCGAAATATTGTCAAAAATACTTTCATCAACGTGGAGAAGTCAAGGAGTCATCGGGAAAATCTCCGCCATGTGTTGGTGCAGGCTTTCACTGTAAGACACTTTGAGTGCAGACTCATATCATATCGGGAGTCGGCGTGCAATTTTTGTTTCTGCGCCGGGGGAAGAGGACGTGTGGACTGAACAGAATGAGCCTACGTGGTGTGTGTGTGTGTGTGTGTGTGTGTGTGTGTGTGCGCGCGCGTGAGCGCGAGCGTGTGTGTTGGTGTGTGTCTGTGTGTACGTGTGTTTGTGTGTGTGGCAAACAGCACCTCGCATCGTGTGGGACAATTCGTTAAGCCGAACAATATGTCCCCCCCGCCGGCCACCCGGCACAGGGCAACATTAAGCTCATATCTTGCCACCGCGCCCCCGCCCCTCCGTCCTGCAATATTTCGAGCCCCTGGAAAGTCGCCCCGCCCGGCCCCGCCCCGCCCCGCTCTGTGCACAAAGCAGGCATTGTGCCTTGCGTCATTACGGCGCTAACGACCCCCCCCCCCGCGAAGCAGCGCGACGTCCCGATAGTGGCGAGTGCATCACGATCGGGCACATCTTGACTTGGCCGGCGAGGACGGCGGGTACGGCGGGGACGGCGAGGTCAGCGCGGCCTCGGGGCCACCCGTGCCGCCGCCGCGCTACCACCGCCCCGGAGCCCCCAACCCCCGACCCCCTATCGGTCGGGAAACAGAAGCCAAGCCGTTCTCCGCTGACTGCGTCCCAACGGCGCCTTCGCCCTGTCTCTCTCGCACCCCACGGGCCGCTGCGCGATCGCGCAAGAGAGACATAGCGACGACGCCATCACTGTTCGGAGCGAGCCTGCTGGTTTGTTTGTCGGCTGGCTCGAAAACAACGACGGGACCACCACACTGGCGGAAGGAGCACAGGAGGAAGGGGAACAGCTGGCCGAATCGCAAAGACCGAATGTTCCCCCTGCAAACTTGCCTTCCCCCGCGGCACTGCAGTCGCTGGACGACTCCGAGCAGAGCGTCGTCAGTCGGTGTCTCAGACGCGTCCTCCGGGGCGCCCGCGAGTGCGAGAGACGGGGCGACGCTCGGGTCAAAGCGGAGCGCAGAAAGGGGATTACAGGACGGCAACACAAGGGGCAACACACAGGGGGGGATGCACCAAAGCAAAGCGGAGCAGAGCAACTGCTGTTTTCCTGTTGACCTGACGGATGTTATCAAGGTGCAGGGGCTTCTGCAGAGCCCTCGCTATAAAGTGCAGCGCATTGCAGTGCAGGTGTCGCCTCGCCCGGCTCGGCTCGGCTCGGCTCGGCTCGGCTCAGCTCGCAGAGACAGCTCAGCCGGCGGCACTCGGAATAAATGCATGCTGATGGCTTTGTGATTTGCGATTGACTCCTTGGACGCGCGTCTCCCACCCAAGCCTGCTGCATTTCGGAGCACAATCGAGCCATGCAGGCAGACGGACGAACGGACGGACGGACGCTCAGGCAGACAGACCGTGTCGTTTAATGCGAGTGAGTGGCATACACGCACTGCTCGTTTTTGCCTTACCTGCGGAGATTAGAGTGCCATCCTCCGTGTCCTCATCCCCTTGTAGATCCAAGACTCGGTTTTCAGCGGTGCTGGCTAACCACGTGACGAGCAAGAAAGGCTTTCCCCTTGCGATTTGGATCACCGGACTATCCCCCCCTCCCCCCTAAAATTTTGAATTTTCAGTTAATTGAGATTTTCAGGAGATTAATCTTGATCTTAACCCAATCGGGCTTGCAGTAACGTTTGGTTTGTATTAGGGTTTGGTTAGGGAGCGAGAACGCAATTTTTGGTAGTGGCCGAAGTATGGGGCTAGTGGCGAATTTTCGTTGAGTTTGGACCACCCTTCTTCCCGTGTGCCCCCTCTTTCTCCGGCCTGTTTGTACACTTTTGTCTAAACTGCGCGCGCAGCTCCCCGCGTCCGAATGAAGCATGGCCCACGGAGAGGTGTGCACCCGGCCGGAAAAGGCAAGGGCTGATCCATTTAAAACGAAATGAGGAACGTTTGCCGTGCTTTTTGCCTCCTTGGTGGAGCCTTCTCGCTGGAGCAGAGGAGTCAGAGGGCATACAGGAGGAGGGCGGACCAGGAAGGTATTCTGCCTGTTCGCCGCACATCTCGCATCTACCGCGCCGCCCCACTCGTCGGCGGGGGTGGGACCAGGCGATGGGCGCTGGCGGCACAGGTCGCCTACCGCGGCCTTCAGGATGTGGCATTGCTGCCCCTTTAAGTCCTTTAATTTCCGATAATTTTAAAACAGTGCTTACGATTCCTGAAAAAAACCGGGAACCGTTTTTGCCGCGGGCGCGCGCGGGCAAAGTTTGAATCATCTTGGGAGGGGAATTCTGATAGTCCTTACGTCGGCCGACCGCACTCCTACGCCGTGCCACGCCCCGCCCTGCCCCGCCACGCCCCGCCGCGCCCCGCCACGCCCCGCCACGCCTCAAAAGCCCACCCGCAGCCCGCAGTGTCCGTCAAACCACAGCGCACCCTCTTGGCCCGCCTCTGGGCCCCGCGGCGGCGAGCGGCAGCCAGCAGCGCAGTGCTTGCCTCGGACTGAGGTTCGCGGCGCGGTGCCCCCAGGCAGCCATTGGGCAGCGCGGCATTCACCGACAAAAATAAATCAAGAATGGTACTAAAAGTTGCTGAAGCTTTTACGCGAGTCTCTGAACTAACCTGGTCTCACCTGACCCAACCCTTCCGCGCCTCCTAGCCCGACCTTGCCTTGCAGTGGTCGCCTTTTCATGTCGGATTGCATTATAGATTGCGGTGCGAACTGTCACGCGATAAGAATCTCTCTCTCTCTCTCTCTCTCTCTCTCTCTCTCTCTCTCTCTCTCTCTCTCTCTCTCTCTCTCTCTCTCTCTCTCTCTCTCTCTCTCTCTCTCTCTCTCTCTCTCTCTCTCTCTCTCTCTCTCTCTCTCTCTCTCTCTCTCTCTCTCTCTCTCTCTCTCTCTCTCTCTCTCTCTCTCTCTCTCTCTCTCTCTGGCCGATCGCCGGGCCATTTATCCGCTCCAACTTCGGCAGTGACTCCTCCAGTCGGAGTTCCAGTGATCCAGCGGGTTGCCTACTTCCAGAATTATTAAAGTGCCTGCGCCGCCGCTGGCGCAATCCGGAAGGACTCTCTTCCTTTCTTCCTTTTCTCCAAATGATCGGGGACCGCAGACGGAAATCAATGGGCATAATCGAGGCAGCAATCACTCCAAATTTGTCTCCTGGACACCACCGCATAGCATCCCGGCCTCCCCGGCTCAAGTGGCCGAAATAAATGGAGTTTGGGTGCAAAGGGCAAGCAGGGGAGGCTGCTCAGGACCTAGCTGTCCAACGCACTTCCCTGGATTTCCCAATTTCTTTTTAGAGGCGCGAAAACGGGAACGTAATCAACCACACATTCACTCCACCTGCCCGTATTGTTTAAACAAGAACTTGTAGCGGTAGCTGCGCGGTGCTGAGCGCAGGGCAGGGCCACGACACCAAGTAGCGCGAAACAAGAAACAGCTCGCCCCTAAATGCAATCCACCCGAGAGCAGCTCTAGCAGCACAGCAACAAAGGCGGCAGCATTTAAAAAAAAGGGCAAAAACAAAAGGCGAAATGTTGCGAAACTCGTCTTGACAGAATAACAGATGAATGTTGTGGGAGTGTAGTGGAATGAGTAATCGCTCCTTGCGCCCAATGAGATTGATGGTTTAGCCGAAATGAGGAAACTCAGCAAAAACAGCAATAATGCATTAGAAATAAAAGAGGCAGGGTGAAGTGGGTACTGCGCGCGGCCAGCCTGTCGGGGCCTCGCTCTTCCAGAGGCGTGCCATCGCGCCAATCCCATCGCGCCTCGTGCCTCCTCGCTTCCTCGTTGGACCGTTTTAATAAGCCCAAAGTTTCGGGGCTGCGGCTGCGGCTCGCCATAATTTATAGCGAAAAATAATGTATCGTTCTCGGCGGGGCGAATCGGCGGCGGCGCCATCGTGAACGAGTTACTTTGAAATAGGCAAGGCAACGGCCCGGCACAGTGGGCCAGAAGACGGCTTTGGAGCTCAAAACGCGTCTTTAGAGTTTTGGCGGCCTGCGCTGTCTTCTGGCCCACTGTGCGCGGTTCACAAAGACGTCTTTTGAGCGGGCCCAGGGGAGCCACCGCCGTGATTTGGGTCGCCAACAACACGCCAATTAAAAAGTCAAATTAACTGATTTACATTCCGTCGCGGCGCCGCGGGAAGAGTGTGACAGACTGGCCGCTGCAACACTTTAAATCCGCGCCGCCGCCGCCGCGCTGTGTGTGAAGCGCCATGATTATCAAGACAGAGTTATATTCGCAGAGGCTGGCTCCGTCCCACTGTGGGTCGCGGCCGTCTCCGTCCAACAAGGTGCTTGGGCCGGCCAATGCGTGGCGCGGCGGCGGGCAGAGGGCCCCATCTGCTGGGCGACGAAACGCCGGGCTGTTTCACCCCCTCCCCTTTGGACACACCACAGCGCCACGCCACCATAAAGTAGCAACCGTCCAAACCTAGGGCGAGGTGGTGGGACCGGTGCGGGTCGGAGGACGCATTCAAAACTAACGTAAATTTAGGCCACTTGACGGCGTGCCACCGACTCCGCCAACACCTTTCGCCTCAACGTACTATTTTGCCCCCGCCTGTAGCGGCCAGTGAAATTTTCGCAGCAGGTACACCAGCACGTGCAACCAGCAGCAGACAACGTGCGTTTCTTTCGAGTTTCCCGAAAGGAACCCTTGCTGCAGCGTCGTACTGTTGCGACTCTGACAAGATCACAGTTTTGAAAAGCAAATTGAGAAATGATTTGAGGCAGGACATTCTCACGGTACAGTCTTGTTCAAGACTGTACTCTCTCTCTCAGCGAGGCTGCCCCTCACTGGTCCCGGCCGACGAGGCGCCCCGCAGAACGATATCCTGGGAAATGTAAAACGCCGGTCGTCATGTTACGCCGCACCGCACCGCCCGCTATTTTGGTGGAAAATATGTATGGCACACGCGCATTGCGCGGCCTAGAGGGAAGGCGGAGGGGGGGGGGCGGCCCAGGGCCAGTGTCGTAACTTACCCCGGGTCGTTACACAGGAGACTACGCCCTGTGCCGCGCGGAACCCTCGGCAACCTTCGGCAAGCCTCGGGCCCTCGGGAGGGAAACCCTTGCGCGCGCCACACGTCCTGGGCAACAGGGCGCGCGCCAGGGTTGCGAAGCGAGCGCCGCTACCGAGATCGCGGCCGGTTGCTACGCTTGGCTTCAGCGTTTGTTTTTCTCCTCTTTCCCACTAGGTTTCCCACTAGGTTTCCCACCTCAGTCAAGGCCGCCCAGTCCAGCCTGCACCTCGGGCGAGTGTAAAGCGTAGCAGCGCTCCCGCCCGCCGGGCTTCCAGCCAGACTGGGAGAGAAAAATGCTGCAAACGAGATTAGCTGCTCACGGCCAAGGCACGGCAAGGACAGCAATAATCATGAACCATATTCATTTTCAGTTGCCGACGCGCTTTTTCCCGCCTTTCTCGTCCTCTCTCCCGCTCCTCGCCGCAGTCTGCGCTGTGTCGGTGGCAGCCCGCCAGAAGGAAGGGGTGGAGACGCAGCCATAAGAAATAGGGATGATAGTTATCATCACAATTGCACGCCTGCTTGGCAGCGCTCGAGTCATTTTGGGTGTTTGGAGGGACCCGGCGACACAACCACCGCAGAACGCGGCCCGGCACGGGTTGCCTTGCTTTCGTTTTGCACTTGCCGTATCCCTAATTTATATTGCTCATTCTTCGAGTGTGCCGCTGCGCTGCCGACCGATTCCGAACCGTGGTCGTTCTGTCTCTGTCGCACTCGTGGGGCGTGCCGTCGGGGTGCCGTCGGGGTGCCGTCGGGGTGCCGTCGGGGTGCCGTCGGGGTGCCGTCGGGGTGCCGTCGGGGTGCCGTCGGGGTGCCGTCGGGGTGCCGTCGGGGTGCCGTCGGGGTGCCGTCGGGGTGCCGTCGGGGTGCCGTCGGGGTGCCGTCGGGGTGCCGTCGGGGTGCCGTCGGGGTGCCGTCGGGGTGCCGGCGAGGCGGAGCGACGGACGGCGCGACTCTTCGGAAGCGCTCGGCTGATGAAAGAGGAGGGGGATCCGTTCCCGTGGCAACTTGGCACCTAATTAGTGACCCGGCCATATGAGCTGCGGCGGCACGTGACCAGAATGTGACCGCCATGAGGAGAGAGGGGGGTGAGAGAGAGAGAGAGAGAGAGAGAGAGAGAGAGAGAGAGAGAGAGAGAGAGAGAGAGAGAGAGAGAGAGAGAGAGAGAGAGAGAGGGGGGGGGGAATGGAGTGGAGGAGGAGGAAGACGAGGGGGAGTGTCTATCTCTCTCTCTCACTCTAGATGGCGCCGGCGCCATGAACAACATTGGCCCTTCATTTAGGTGGTCACTTCACACAGTGTCCATGGCGCGGCCACATCTGGGCCACACCGTCGTCCCACACTGTTAAAAATAATTTTGGAGAATTGATTGAGTAAAATACTATTGACCCATCTCAAAAAAGTCTAAATTTTTAAAAGTAATTTTCTTAACGCGATGTTGAGGGTGTGGGGCCCACTTGACCTGCCACTGTGCCTCACTACTCATTGACCCACAAGACGGGGCCAATGGTAAATCATTGATCTCGCATCACGTGTTTGAGTGTGTGTGGTCGTGTGTGTGTGTGTCCGCGCGCCTGCCCGCGTGTCTGTGTGTGCCCCTATTAGTTTCCATCAGGCCCCCGAGGCAGGGGCCTCCATGACCTGCAAGGCGATGGAATTATTTTCGTCAAGTCCGAGGAGTGCCGCCAGCGTCACCAACATGACAGCAAAAAAAATATATTTTTTTTAGAATATAGAAACACAGAAAAACAGGGTTCAGCGACAGCGGCAGTCTTGACACACGTGTTAGAATGTCGTGTAGCTGTTGACGGGATCTTTCTTCACACGTGTCTCCGACATTTCACTGTCGTCGCACCACAGTCACAGTCGTGGCACAATCTCGCTTTATTTATTTATTTATTTTTCTGTTCCAAATGTTTTTGCTGCGAAAACTGCCCTGCAAGTGCGGGGACCGAAATGCTCCCGTTAAAATCGTAATGAGTGGAAGCGGCGGCAGGTTGCGTCCATTCCTTATTATTCAGGGCGGGTCGGCCGCGTAAAGCAAACTTTATATATACTGCGAGCCGAGCCTCCGAGGCGGGCTAATTTCATAGAGTGGCGACCCTGAGCGACCCAGGCCGCCAGGCAGACCTTAAACTGGATTTTACTCCGTGCTGCCGGGCCAGCTCCTCCGCTCCGCCGCCGCTGCAGTCCAGTCGCCTGCAGTCTGCGGTCCCGGCTATTTAGCACCGCCCCCAGTAACGAGGCGACCCCCACTGCAAATCTGGAGCGGAACCAGGAGGAAGGGGGGAGGACTGCCCGGGAAGACGGACCACTTCACACGTCATTTCCTCAACCCGCCGCCCACCTAACCGCAACCCGATTGTTAAAATCCCCGATGAAACGTTGAGGAATAAAAAGGGTGAGGAAAAAAAATGGCCGTGTTTAAGTGCGATACGCGAAACTTTCGCAAATTGTTTTCCACTCAAAAGGATGCAAAAGTGACGCACGAAAAAGAGAAATGTCGGAAAACCAAAGTGCCGTCTCCAATTATCATACAAGCGCACCGCCGCTCCCAATGCTTCAAAGGGATTATGAAAACAAAAAAAAGGACTTGAAGAATTCCATCAAAAATAAGGAGAAGAAGGAGCAGAGAAAGAAGGAGGCGAGGAAGGGGAAGCAGCGACAACATAAGAGTAGAAGGTCGTGGCACATACGTCGTACACATTGTCCTTGCCTGGACCCTGCCGCTATCAGAGTGTCCTGACCACTCGGCCCTTTCTGCCACCTCTCTCTCTCTCTCTCTCTCTCTCTCTCTCTCTCTCTCTCTCTCTCTCTCTCTCTCTCTCTCTCTCTCTCTCTCTCTCTCTCTCTCCTCTCTCTCTCTCTCCTCTCTCTCTCTCTCCTCTCTCTCTCTCTCTCTCTCTCTCTCTCTCTCTCTCTCTCTCTCCCCCTCTCTCTCTCTCCTTCCCCCCCTCCGTCCGCGCGAAATGTCCTTTCCATGTCCATCCCGTTCCGTCATTATCATCGTCCTTCCCGCTCCTAATGACCGCGGTGGCGTGCCTCCGACGCAGCCCGTCCTTGTCGCACTCACGGGGCGGCCCGCAGGCCCGCTGGGGTGCGACAGAGACAGAGCGACCCAGCCGCGGTGCCGCCCTCTGGCGAGTCACTCCTCACACACGGAAATCGCATCACTTCCGAACTGCTTTCTTTATTCATCCGCCCTCCGCGGCGCAACAGCTGCCACGGCAACGCGGGGATAAATCCCGAAAGGAAATTTCTTATTGGCAGCTGCACTCCGCAGGGCAGGCCGAGGGCCAATCCGCGCCGCGGACGCTGGCCGGCCGCCAAACGGGCGGTGATTGGTCGCGACCCGCGAGCCAGGGGCCGGCAGGCTATCGCTCTGTCTCTCTCGCACCCCCACAGGACGCACCATGAGTGCGAGAGAGAGAGAGAGAGCGATGGAATGAGCACCATGACGTCACGACGCAGGACGGCGCCGTGAAAGAGGCGCACATAGAGATTGAGCTGGTTCGGCGGCGTCGCGCCCACATGCAGTGCACCGGGCTCGTTCGTGACAGACCGGCCCGTTGACGGCTTTATGAGGGCGAGTGGGCAGTGGCGGGGCGGGGCGGGGCGGGGCGGAGCGGGGCGGAGCGGGGCGGGGCGGGGCGGGGCGGGGGGCGGGGCGGGCGGGGCGGAGCGGGGCGGGGCGGGGCGTGACGGTCCCGCGATGGGCACCCACTTGATTTTCATACAATGCTGCGCGACGCCGCGCGCGGCACGGCGCACAGTGGGACAGAAGACCGGCGCAGGCGGCTTGAACTCTAAACGCGTTTTGAGCCCGTAAAGAGTCGGTAAACAGGACTAGAACCGAACGTGTGACCCCACCAATGGATTGCTCTCCGAACGAGGAATCCAGCGGTGGGGTCACACGTTCGGTTCGAGTCCCATTTAGCGACTCTGGAGCTCTGACCGCCTCCACCGGTCTTCCGGCCCACTGTGCGGCGCCTCGCCGGCCTGGTCACCGTCTGCAGCAGCCTGTCCGTCAGAACGTCAGCTGTCAGGAACAAAGCACGCTTCCAGTGCTGGCGCCTCGCGCGCCGCGCCGCGCCGCGCCCAGGCCAGGTGGTTCCGGCGGCTTGCCAAAATATCCAGACGGCCTCTCACTCCACCTCAAGTAGTTGCAGCAGTGGCCGCCCCTCCCCTCCCCCGCCCCCCGCCGCATAAACTACAACTTTAGTCATTCCCGGAGTTGGGCGTCACTGTGCATGCCGATATGCCCAAACTGATATTGCCAGCCACGCCGCGCCGCGAGTTTTATTTCGACGCCCCGCCGCCGTTGCCCGGTGCAGAACGGGAACTCGGGGAAGTCCAGGCCAACAAAGGACGACGGCGAGCGAGAGAGAGAGAGGGAGAGAGAGAGAGAGAGAGAGAGAGAGAGAGAGAGAGAGAGAGAGAGAGAGAGAGAGAGAGAGAGAGAGAGAGAGAGAGAGAGAGAGAGAGAGAGAGAGAGAGAGAGAGAGAGAGAGAGAGAGAGAAAGAGAGAGTCTTGTGTGAGAGGTTGATGACATGGATGATTCGCCGGGCGTCCCGCCTGCCTGGTCCAGTCCTCCGTCCTAGGCTGGCCAGGCTGGCCAGGCTGGCCGGCCTGACCATATGGCGGCGAAGCTGTACTGCCGCACACTACACTGCCAACGTCGCTCTAATAGTCTAATCCCCAAACCGTTGCGGTCAGCAGCGCGGCGGGCCAGGAGGCCGCTGGCGGGGGCATCCGAACTGGGCCAGTCGCTTTTGCCGGTCCTCGGTTCGGCCCCATGCCTCGTCTCCTTCTCTGCCGGGGCGGCGCGGCGGCGGGAACAAATATTTTGAACTTCATATTTATAGCGTCTCGTTTCTGGGCCGGGAAGCAGCTTGAAGCAGAGCGCGGCAGCCTGGCCGTAAACGCATCGTGTGCGCGCGTGTGTAAAAATGTTTGTGTACGCGAGTAAAAATGTTTGAGCGAGAGGAAGCCGAAAAGCTGACCTGCGTTGCGGATTCAGGTGTGTGCGACGTCAGACGTGGTACCAATCTCCACTCAAAAATCTTACAGGGAATTTTGCTAGTATATTACTGGTAATTGAACCCGCGTTCAGATACAAAAAAAAAAGATGTGACGGAAGAGGGTTCGATCCGCCGACCTGTGGAACATGGAACCGACGCGTCTACACCCCGAGCCACAACGCCACACATAAACTACTGCGTGATGTTATGGGTTTTAACCGCACTGGGGAGGCAGTGAAAAATAAAGTAAACAAATGTTGGGAGTTGAACCTGGGACAAGAGGGTATGGTGCGAACGCCTTTGCGCTGTTGGCTGCGTACTTGGGCCCCTCGGAAAAAGATCAGAAATGAGGGGAGTCGATCGTCCGTCCCTACGTTTCGACCCAGCGCCTCTAACATCTCGGCCACCACAGTTGATATACAATTAGGGCTCACATATGTGAGCTGATATCAGCTTTGTTGGCCGAGAAATGGATAAAGAGGCGTCGAGTCCTTCATCCAAAAATCATGTACGGTGGTGTTGCTGTGCGTGGAGGGTGTTCCTTCAACATGATCATTTCCCCGGGTTTTTTTTTTCGTCCGAAAAGCAAAGGGAGGCATAATGTTGTACGGACGGCCGCCTCAACGGTTATGCAAATGGGTCACAGTTACGACCGTCTTGGACGTCCAGGGGCGGCAGCGCGCATAAAGCGGAGAGAGATGGAGCGATACGGCCTTATTTATGGGACCTCGGCTCTCCCCGCCGTGCCCACTGTGCTGTCTCCACTTACACCGCGTCGGCAAGTGTAGTGTCACAGGCCACTGTCAATTACGGGCAACTAGCCGGTCGGGCCGGTCGGGGTGAGCTGCGCCGCGGTGGTGTCGATGTCTCAGTGTCGCCCTCTGGATGGTCTCTCTCTCTCTCTCTCTCTCTCTCTCTCTCTCTCTCTCTCTCTCTCTCTCTCTCTCTCTCTCTCTCCTGCACACACATTCAATGTCCTGCCTGCACCGTTATCTCCTTCGTGTCCCCCGTCAAGAGGCTAACTGCAGATGATCCAAAAATGGCAGCGACACTGCACGATATTCTCGTGGCTAATGTGGGGCCGTCTTCTTATCCTTTGGCGGGGCGGGGCGGGGTAAGGCCCTCCTCATATCCTTGCGGGGCATTCCTGGCGCCGCAGCAGCAGCCCCGTGCGCGCCCCCCACGCCGCCCCGCCCCACCCCGCCCCGCCCGGCCCCGCCTTGCCCTCCTGGAACGGTATTATGCACATAACTCTCTGGGAAGCCACCCTCCAGGCTGTCTTGATGGGGCTTGCAAGGAGCCTAGCGGGGGCCTAGCGCAGCCTTTGCCGGAGCATCCTTGTAGCGTCGTGTTGTAGCCTATTTCTGAAGCCCGGTCCCACCCCGTCAGAGCCGCCCAACGGTCCTGCGGATCCATCTCGTCCCTGCCGCAAGCCCTGCCAGCCGCCTTGAACGGTCCTGCGGATCCATCTCGTCCCTGCCGCAAGCCCTGCCAGCCGCCTTGAACGGTCCTGACACTCCAACTTTCAGGAGCCTTTTTTTCCGGCACCCCTGGAGGCATCCAGCGCCACAGGAACTGCAACGGGGAATCCTCCCTCCTGGAGTGGAGAAAAGGGAAGGAAGAAGAATAGAGGCCGTGCAGGGGCAAATCCTGTTCACCTTGTGTAGCTGCTTGTCGTCCTCCAGGACTGCCGCTCCGAACTACTCGAAGCCTGCGGTCCCGCAGGGAGTACAGTGTGGTTCAGGGAGGCGGGGGCGGCATTCTCAGGTGTTACGCGCCAAAGTCACGGCGCGGTCGGAAGTAGTCTGGCTCGCTTCTGAGCCGGAGATCACACGCCGGGGCACGCACTTGCACAACCACACGCACACAAACACACTCCGGACACACCTACAGCATGAATGGCATGAACGTCAATCCGATCAGCGGATTTATTTTTTTACATTTTCTCAGCCGTAGTGTTTCCGAACTGAAGACATCGAAAGCGAACGAACGCACACACACTGATACACACACACACACACACGCACACTGATAAACACACACACAAGCGGAGATTGGGTGGGGAAACATATTTAACTCGGTGCAGCGTGGCACTTCCGACGCGCTCGACCGAACCTATGCCGGCGGCGGGGGGCCATAGTGTCGCGGGCGTGTGTGTCTGGCCTGTCTATCTGTCTGTCCGTCCGTCTGTCTGCCTGTCTGGTGCGCGGCGGGGCGCAGCCGGTGCAGCCCGCGGCCTGCGCCACCTCTCTGCCGCGCGCGCGTCACAAAAACATAAACAAGAAAACAATATCCGGTGAAAGGGTCGCAATCGGCGAGGTAATAGGGGAGCACGGCTAAGCGCGGCTCAGTGCGTGTTGGCGGGGGGGGGGGAGGGGGAGGGGCTGAGCTCACAGCCCTTGGGGGCAGCGCGGGTAAAGGTGGTGACCTCGGATTAGCGCGTCTATACTGCCGCGCGCGGGGTTGGCGCGATAGCAGCGGTGCGGTGGGGCCCATCCGGAACAGGAAGGGAGGGGAGGCACAGTGGGCCAGAAGACCGGCGCAGCGCGCAGCCGGCTGAAACTCTAGACGCGTTTCGAGCTCCAGAGTCGCCAAATGGGACTCGAACCGAACGTGTGATCCCACCAATGGATTGCTCGTTTGGGGAGCAATCCATTGGTGGGGTCACACGTTCGATTTGAGTCCCATGTAGTGACTCTGGAGCTCAAAGCGCGTCCGGGATTTTGGCCGCATCGACGGTCTTCTGACCCACTGTGGGAGGTGGAGGGAAGGGTGGTTGAATATGCGGCCGGTCTGAGGGAAAACGACAGCGGGGAGGATTTCGGACAGCTATGAGGTTGAAGGGGTCGAGAGGTGTGCGCGGGGTGGGGCGGGGCGGGGCGGGGCGGGGCCGCCGCGTGCTGCGGTGCGGTGGCGCCATAAGGACGGAGCGTTTGGGGATAGGGTTGAGGGTGCGGGGCAGGGCAGGCCAGAGTGTGTGTTGCAAAGTGGAGGGCAGAGCATGGCGGCGGGGCCATGGCCAGCAGGAGCAGGCCGGGTCCGAGCAGTGCTTCCCTCTCCCCCCCCTCTCTCTCTCTCTCTCTCTCTCTCTCTCTCTCTCTCTCTCTCTCTCTCTCTCTCTCTCTCTCTCTCTCTCTCTCTCTCTCTCGCACCCTCATAGAGCGCCTTACGAGAGCGAGAGAGGCAGGACGTCGCGTCTCTTCGGAGTCACCCTGCAGCAGGCGATATTGGCCGATTGGGGCGCGAGACCATGCACCTGCTTCCGCGTCGTGCGCGTGTGTGCGTGAATGTATGCATGTATGCACGCGTGCGTGTGTGTGTATGTGTGGTTGTGTGTGTGTGGGGGGGGGGATTAGCGTGTGTCCGCGTGAGTGCAGCAGAGCACTCGTCCAACCGGTGGCACCCGAACGCGCAACGCGACGTCATATAACGGCGCCATGTTGACCTTCGCCGTGTGTTTGGCGGAAAACAACAACATTTTATTTGGGCGCCGCGAAGAGGACGGGACTGCGGACGCACCGCGTCTTCTCGACGCAGACAGCGGGCGGCCGCGCTCGGCCAGGCCATAGCCAGGCTGTGCAGCGAGGCCAGCCGTGCAGGCGGGCCACGCGGTGGCACGGCTGTGCGACGGGCTGCATCGGCGGGCCGCCAGGCGGACCCGGCCGGCCCACTGTGCGCTCTCCGCCTCGCTTTGCTTCGCTTAGCTTCGCTGCGGCTCGGCTCCCCATCATGCCTCCCAGTGTGATTATTCCCGTTTCGTCCGCAGCTCGGTAGATTGTTACAACGGAACAATGCTGCAACTCGATAGGGCGGCCATGAGGCGGTCAGACAATCAGACGCGCGCCGGTGGTTTCGGCCGAACCGCGATGGAGGCGGCCCGCCGACCCGACCGACCGACCGGTCGGGAACCGAACGGCTCACTTAGGCTGCCTGGCTCACCGCTTGACCGGGGAGATCAGGGCAGGGCAAATTGGGAAGAGAGGGGGGGGGGCGAGAAAAAAGAAGAGCGTGACAAGATTTGTTTTGGGCTCGGTGGTTAATCCACGCTAAACGGCAGACCAGGGAAGCGAAAACTGAACGCGCCTGCCGCCACCGTAAACCTATGTTCCCTGAAAAAAATAAAAAATAAAAAAAAAATACAGCTGCAAGAACAAAATTGAACTTTCCATAATGAAGTTTGCGGAAATTCATAATGAAATGATTGAGCTGGCGCTGGCAGGATGCTGGCGGCTGAAGCCGCGCTGATGATGGGATTCTCGACGGGCATTGTCCGTTTTGGTGTGTCAGTGTGTGGCGTGTGGCCCTGCGGCAGCCCTGCGGCAGCCCTGCGGCCGTGCTGTCCCTCAGGCCCGGGACGCCAACGCGACGAGGGGACAAGTGATACCATTCGCTGAGAACAGGACGCTCGTCACCATTCTGCTTGCCGGCTTTGATTGGCAATGGACCCGCGGCCTAGCGACCACCACCCCGCCCCACCCCGCCCCGCCCCGCCTGCCTAGCGGAGCCCCCGCAGGGCCCTTCGGGGGCAACAAAGGGACCGGCAGTGGCTTTCATGCACGTGGCGCCCGCTTTGTTCTCTAATTCGAATGATTTCAGAGAGACAATGGGTCGAGGAAAGAGGAGGACGCCGGGCGGAAGGACTGGTGAGAGGGCTGGTGAAGGGCGGGGTGAAGCGGTGCTGGTGAGAGGGATGGTGAAAAGGCTGGTGAGAAGGCCGGCCAGCGGACTGGTTAAGCGAATGTGGTGAAAATGCGTCCGGCGGCGTGTCCTCAGCCACCCACTGTGGCCCACCTGGCGCCGTGATGAAGGACACGTTCGCGGCTGCCAGCCCGGGCTGCCCGCTCCCTTCCCGATTAAAACGTCATGAAGGATAATCGGCCCAAATCCGGCAGAGGGCAGCAGCAGCACCTCATCCCGATAATACCTCAGCAACAGCCGGGGGAAGCAAAAAAAAAGAAAAAAAAAAAAGGAGGAAGTATTTTGCGATTAAATGCGGATAAATCCTACTTGGAATAACTTGTAACAAGTCTCGAAACCAAAGCAGCAGGCAGGGTCCCGTAAATCTCTTCCCAGGCAGGCCCAGCAGGCTGATTCCGAACACCTGTTCCGTCGCTCTGTCTTCCTCGCACTCAAGCGTCGGCCCGTAGGGGTGCGAGAGAGACAGAGCGACGCAGCCGCAGCCTGCTGGCGGGCCAGGCAAGGCCACCCCCTGCACCTGCCTCTGCGAGGCATTTTCGAACGGATTACGTAAAGCCGAAGAGCGATTGATGTTCGCGAGCCAGACGGGTGCATTTTGCGTAGCGGACTCCTCGACAGGGAATAGGAAAAAAAAAGAACTAGTTGGCTTTCTCTTTGCTTTGTCTCTCAGCGCGATGTATTGACATCATGCTGAACTCGGCATCGGCTGGCTGGGGTTGCTGCCCGAGGCAAATCGCTGCCTCGCGAAAGCAATAATCCCTCATAATCGACCGGACATTATTTTTTAATCGCGGTCCAAGGGGGAAGCGACTCAAAATTTTTGTATACGTTTTACAAAATTTCTTGACACATTTGAAAAAATTTGAAATTTTTCTAATTTTTAGAAATTTCTTAATTTTTTTTTAATTGCAAATTTTTTTAAAGTTGCTAAAATTCGGGGTACCCCACTTTTTAAAATTATTTAAATTTTTTAAATTTTTGGTGTACATATGTTTGGCCAGTTGTTTTCCCCTCGTCGCGGTCAGTAGGACGGTTAATGATTGATAAATCATGAACAAACTAATACTGACGCTGACGCAGACCCCAAGGTTTTGGAAAAATCGCCTGTTTAAAGCGTTACCTTTAAATGGACGTGCGATCAGCCGCGCGGGACCGAGCCTGTTTAAAGATAACGTTGAGACCAGACGCTTAAAAAAAAAATTCACACCCGTGGCAGACCGTTATGGTGCTTTTGTGCTTCAGCTCTTGAGTTTCCTGCCTCTTTTTTCCCGAAGTTTGTACTTCAAAACTGGTGGGCGTCCACTTCCTCCAGGCGCGACCTTTTCCGAGAACACATAAACGCGGCAAAACGCGCCTGTTCGCATAAAAAGTGGCGAGGCGGTCGTCCTCCACCCTCATCCTACCAAAGTGAATTGAATAATTCAATAAATAAATAAACAACTCGATTTTTTTTTTCGTCCGCGGTGACGAGGGGTTGGCAACCGTGCTTGTAGCGACACCGTCATAGGCCACTGCTGGAGGCCGCTGGGGCCGGCCAGCCGCGATCCACGACGCGCAGCGCTCTGTCTCTCTCGCACCCATGGGCCGCGCGGCCGCGGCGTCGGGGTGCGAGAGAGACAGGCAGCGCTGCGAGCGGCAATAACAGTTTCCATCGGGCAGCGGCAGCACTGCAGCAGCGGCGCCCCCGGCAGCAGCCCGCGCCCCGGCCCGCCTTCCAACACATTTCCATTTTATTTCTTTCATGCGCTCCGCGTACGATTCGGCGCTGTCTTCCCCGCCACTACTTGCCCATTCTTCCCCGGTACCTCCCGCAGCCGGGCCCTCCGCACAGTGGGCCAGAAGACCGGCTCAGGCGGCCGGAACTCTAGACGCGTTTTGAGCTGCGTAGTCGCTGAATGGGACTCAGAACGTGTGACGCCCCACCAATGGATTGATCTTCGAACGAGGAATCCATTGGTGGGGTCACACGGTTGGTTCGAGTCCTGTTTAGCGACTCTAGAGCTGAAAACAAGTCTGGGGTTTCGACCGCCTCCACCGGTCTCATGGCCCACTGTGCTTCGGGCGGCCGAAGGTGCGAGCCTGCTTTACTGCGGGGCTAAATTACATAGCGCCTTGTTGGCTGAGCGATATATAAGTTTGCGCGATAAAGCAGTCAGGTCTGGGAGACACTGGCAACGTTTGTAAAGGTAAGGAATTGGGGGATGGGGGGAGTCGAACCCGGGTCTTGAGGCGGGACTCCACAGCGAGGCGGAAATTATGGGACGAGTGCAGGCCGGAATGAATCGGGTGGCTGAGTAACTGCCGCCTGGTTCGGGGAGAAGAGCAACGAGTAGCGTGGCCCGCAGACCCACACAGCAAAAATAAAGCAAATAAAAAAATAATAAAAAAAAAACCTTAACGTAAACAGAATTAGAGTATGGCCGTGGTATAACTCATTTTGCGATGCAGTGCTTCAATTAGTTAGCCCGTCAGCCAGCGCTAAAATACCCCCTCCCCCTCCCTTCCCTCCCCTCCCTCCCTGCGGCGTGCAGCGCGAGATATCGATGGGGATGTCAAGTGAGCCGCTGTGAATTTAAACGCTGCCGCCAAAATAATGAGCCCGGCTTATCGTCACAGCGATCGCAACATGCATTTTTCAGTCTACTCTTCCTGAAAAAAAAACAAAAAAACAACAAAACAACAACAACAAAAACACTCGAAAAAACCCTAACAACATTAACAAAAACAGCAACAGGACAAAGGTGCGACCTTTCGTTTTGGCGCTGCCCACTGTGCGCTGGCAACGGCAAGCGTTCTGCCGGACGAGTTTCGCGGTGGCGCGGGGAATCCAGCGCGACGAGGGCCAGGGCCCCTCTGCTGATCGGGGACCGGCACACAAATCGAAACATCTGCTCGCCGAGCGCAGGCAGCGGCGCAGCGGCGCACTGCCGATAGTTACACCCTTGCCCCGCCCCACCCCAAAACAACTCGGGCCGGGCCGCCGGCGCAGCTCCCTCCATGTTTTCTCATTTTGTTCTTCATACCCTTCCCTGAGCTCCTCCTCTCCCAAACATCATCCCCCCCACCCCCTCCCTGTCCTTCTCCGTTCGCGCAATCGCAGGGCTCTAGCCATCCTGCAGCCCCTAGTGAGGCCGACCGTGATCATGAGTTGTTTGTCGTCTATTTTTATGGCGATGTCGGCGCACCCCGCCCCTCTCTCTCCCCTCCTTCCTCCGCCCGCGCGCCGCCCTGTCCTGTTCATTATCCTTCCTCGTCGTTGCCTTCAAATTAGTGTCCCATACTGCGCACCCAAGCCAGCGAAGCCCCGCCGAGGGCCCCCGCCGAAGGCCCCCGCCGAGCCCTTGGGCGTGAGCCCTTCGCGAGACTACTTCCCCCTCACCCTTCTGGGCCCTCCCGACTCCTTCGCGCAGTCCTTCGGAGCCCATCGACGTGACGAATCGGTCCTCGCCGGACCGTACGCGCGCGCGCGCGGGTGTGTGTGTGTGTTTGTGTGTGTGTGTGTGTATGTTTGTGTGTATGTGTGTGTGTATGTATGTATGTGTGTGTGTGTGTGTATGTATGTGTGTGTGTGCGCGCGCGCGCGTTGGGCCATCATTGGCTGATGCTGATTGCCTGCTGGGAGACGTGCAGTGGCCCTCCCGCTAATATTTTATCGCGCGCGACCGATTTTTCAGGCAACACGACAAAACGCCCAATTTGGGGGTCGAGTATAAGGGCCGCGCACGATGCATATAAATTGCGTTATGAAATACGAACCGTTTCGGAATGAACTGCGCGGCCGTTTGTCGCTGCAAAGATATAGAGCCTGCCTTGGAGTGTGTCGGGACACCTGGCGGCCGGCCGGAGAGAGCGAGAGAGAGAGAGAGAGAGAGAGAGAGAGAGAGAGAGAGAGAGAGAGAGAGAGAGAGAGAGAGAGAGAGAGAGAGAGAGAGAGAGAGAGAGAGAGAGAGAGAGAGAGAGAGAGAGAGAGAGAGAGAGAGAGAGAGAGAGAGAGAGAGAGAGAGAGAGAGAGAGAGAGAGAGAGAGGCCCACTGTGCGCTCCGGCAGCGCCCCAACGTGTGTGCCCTTAATGGCTGGCAATCGCGCTCCGGGGCCGAAATTAATACATTTCGAAAATCGTAACAGGCGGAGCGGCTCTCCCACATGCACGCCGGCAGGATAAAGGAGGGTGCAAAAGTTGCCGCGCGCAGTTGCCGAACAGTGCTTTCATGGCTCTGTCTCTCTCGCACGCACTGTGCCGCGCGGCCCTCATTGTGGGGCCCGTGGGGGCGGTCTGAGGGGGCGGATGGGGTCTGGCCGGCGGCCCTGGCGGACGTCCGAAACCTTTGCGAAAGGCCATAACCTACTATACACTACCCGCCCCCTCCCCCCTCCGCCCTACCACGACACCGACGGACAGACACGCTGACGTGTCTTTAAGACCTTTAAGTGGCATAAAACGTTTCCTGTGTCCCAGTGGCCTTTCGCTGCTCCGCTGCTCCACCACCTCCCGGACCACTTAGGCGCCGGAATAGCCGCAGCCGAGGCAGTTTCCACATTTCCCGGCCGCCGAGTGCCACTGGAAAAGCAGGCCGAGGAAAAAGGAAAACAGCGATTCTCCAACTTCCAAGTCCCAAGGAAACATTTCTTTTTTTTCGGGGCACATTATAATAATTGTTTGGGGATTCGAACCCAGGGTCTCCGGGTCTAAGTGCTGGCCTTGTAGCCGCCTCGGCCGTCGGCGACCCGTGTCGACTCGTCGATTTAATAAGGCCTTACCGCACTCAAATCACTGCCGTTGTGCACCGCAATTCGAAGCTGTTCCGAATGGCTTTACTGGGTCTTTGGGCTTGGACCCAAAGCTACCGTCCGGGACCGCGGCCCGTGGCCTGCCTGACGTGATGAGATGAAGTGTGTGTGTGTGTGTGTGTGTGTGTGTGTGTGTGTGTGTTAGTGAGTGTGAGTGTGAGAGTTTGTGTTTGTGTGTGTGAGTGCCTCCATTTTACCCTACCGGCTCCACTCCATTCCGAATGGCCGTGCTCACTGGTCCGGCTCGGACCTGCCGAGACCGAGACCCTCCTGGACAACATACCGCCAACGCAAACGTCGATGTGTTCGCAGCGACGCTCTCGAGGGCGGTTTTCTGCGAGCAAAGCTATTTCAACTAGCACTTGTTCTTAAAACTGGAGCCGTCCGTCGATGCGACCATGTAGCAGAGCATATTCCCCTCATCTCATTTGGACGATGCGAAAGGAGAGCACATCTCTTTTGTTTCGCCCGCGTCGTTCCAGAACCCGGTGCAGCAGCAATGCAAGAGGAAGCCGCACCAGACAAACAGACAAATCCAAGCAAGCCCCCCCTCCCCGCCACAAACAAACACACACACACACAGAGAGAGAGAGAGAGAGAGAGAGAGAGAGAGAGAGAGAGAGAGAGAGAGAGAGAGAGAGAGAGAGAGAGAGAGAGAGAGCGGTGCGCTGCGGCCGGAAGGCGTGCAGCGCTTGCAGCAACCTGATTGAGTCGTTCTGTCTCCCTCGCTCCCCGTCGAACACCCCGTGAGTGGGACAGAGACAGAACGACGAAAACGATCCTTCGGCATCAGTCGCCGATACAAGCAGCCCGCCGGCCTGGAGCTGGAAAGGGCTGGAAGGGTGGTCTATTCAATCCGCAGCATCTGAACCCGGGTCCGTAGCGGAAGGGATGAAATATTCATGGGCCAGGGAGATGAGTGAGGGGCGGGGAGGGGGGGGGGGCTTTAGGCGGCCACCAACTCTTTCACGCTCAGGTCAGGGAGACCCTCACGGCCCGCCCACGGCCAACGGTGGAGGTCAGAATCTCGATTTGGGCCGCCGCGCCCCGCCACGTCTATATCGGACCGGGGCAGAGGTAGCACCGCCACCGTCACTGCCGGAAAAAAAAAGCCAAGCACTACGGAAGACTGGAGGAGGCATTCGGGACCATGACTATCGGGGCCGCCCCGCTCCGTATCTCGCATGCCGTGCTGCTGCCGGGGGAAAAAAGGAAATAAAAAAAAAGGTTACTTCCGGCGGGCGGGCGGGCGGGCGGGGTTGAACCCAGGACATCACATCGCAAACGACATGCAGGCAGCTTGAGCACACTCTCAAGTACACGCGTGTTTACTGGGTACGGAGTTTGTATAGGGTACATACGCCGGGGCCATCCACCCGTGGCGAGTTGCACATACGCCACAAGGTAGAGAGAGAGACCTAGACACACACACACACACACACACACACACACACACACAGAGCTACTAATGTGCCACAGCAACCATGCATCACCCCTTCCCTTCGGCGTGCTGCCCGTCCCAGGTCTGCGGTCCGCAGACCACGCCGCTCGCCTCCCCGAGCCCCACGCCCCTCCGGGGGCCCACGGGGCGGCCCACGGGCGGCCCACGGGGTCCACCGCACCGCAGCTGGTCCCAGAGTCGAGTCGCCCCGTCTGACCGGATCGGACCCGGGGAATTGGCGCGGCGCGGAAGAAGAGGAGAGGCGGTGTCACAGTGTACCACAGCAGCGGGCCGGCCGGGCCGGGCATCGCTAGGCAGACGCGCGCCGAAATGCCCGCAAACGGGGACCAGAGGCCGCCCACCGCGGGTAACACAGCGAGCGCCGAAGGCAGAGAAACGCGCGCCAAGAAGACCAGGGCTCAGTTTTGCGCCAGGCAAAATACGCAGACTAGGGTGACCTTAACCTTCTACCTCCACGCCTTTGCAACAACGAAAAAAAAAAGCAAAAAAAAAAAACAACCCAAAAACAAACAAACAAGAATACGAGCAGGGAGGGTGCAGAAAGAAAGAGCTGCAGAATGGTTATTCTTATTAATTTTTTGCCTCCTCCATTGAAGGGGAAAGGGGGAATGAGAAGGACTACTGCCAGCCAGGAGTGTTGCAAAGGGGCCCCGTCCCACCCCGCCCCACCCCGCCCCGCCCTACCGTGCAGAGCGCCTCATAGCGGGACTCGATCCCAGCACCATGCATTAGTAAATGTAATTTCTGGGCCGCAGCGCATCGTAAACAGGGCTGCCTCACGAAAAGGCAGTCGCACCTTCCATCCCCTCCGACGCCTCCACTGTGGGGCCTCCACTGTTGGGGGGCCTCCTGCCCCAAGCAGCGCAGCGCACCGAATTTGCGTGTCCCGTTCATTTATTCATCGACGCTGACCAGATCCGGGGCAGCCGCTACACGCGCGACCTTCCAGCTCCTTCCAGGACCTTCCAGGACCGTTCAGGACCAGCCAAGACCTGTGGCCGCCTTGTGGACACGCCCACCCAATGTCTTACTGGGGAATGCCGTGCAGTCACACTGAAAGAAGTCTTCGGAGAATCTGCTCCGTATTGCGAAGAATTGCTGTTTTGCTTCATAATACTAAGAAGCATGCAGGGTCTTTGCCGAAGGCCCAAGGCCACCCCCGGGGTCACAGTGGGTCGCACCTGGCAGGCACAAGACGACACTGCCGACCTCATTACAGAGAAATTACTGCTATCTTTAACACTCCGGTGTCGTAATGCCACAGAGCCTCTACCGCGTCCTCCACCGCGTCCTCCACCACGACCACGGCCATCACCGCCTCCTCGCCTCCTAACGACGCCTAAGCGCGTGTAAATATGTGCATCAGGGTCTTATCACGCGCACCCTTGCTTCTTATGGCGCGGCAAATACTGCACACAATGGGATCCTCGTGATAGCGGCATGGCGCGCCATGCCACGCCACGCCACGCCACGCCACGCCACGCCACGCCACGCCACGCCACGCCGCGCCACGCCACGCCACGCCGCGCCACGCCACGCCACGCCACGCCACGCCACGCCACGCCACGCCACGCCACGCCACGCCACGCCACGCCACGCCACGCCACGCCACGCCACGCCACGCCACGCCACGCCGCGCCACGCCACGCCACGCCACGCCACGCCACGCCACGCCACGCCACGCCACGCCACGCCACGCCACGCCACGCCATGGCAAGCGTCCCCATCAAGACCGCCTCCAGGCTGAGTGCTGCTACCGACAAAATACGTACGACGGCAGCAGGCGACATGCTTTGCAAGTTTGTCAAGTTTTTTTCCGAACGGATACAAAGGCCTACGGCTGAAACAATGAATTTTAAATTAACCGTGTGCCGGTTTGGTCGTCACGGTACCGGAAGTTTGAGAAACGGAAGGAGGAAGCGCGTTAAACAGGAGAAGCTTAACACCTACACTGCAGAGTGGTCCTCTGGGCGGCATAGCCTCCTTTGTCCGGCTTTTCCATAGGAGGCCACAGGCCACCGATCCCCGCCCCGCGGAGTCTTTGGCCTGCCTTTTAGCCACCGCCGAGCCGGGCCACCCGGAGGAGCCCGAAGGAGCCCGGAGGAGCCCGGAGGAGCCCGGAGGAGCCCGGAGGAGCCCGGAAGAACCCGGAGAAACCCGGAGGAGGGCGGGTAAGTGGCCGAGCCTCAGCGCACTGCTTCGCACTGCCTGGCACGTTTTATGAAGACACAAATGAAGACGAATGGTAATCGCAGGATCAAGCTCCACCGTCCAGGCGGCGCGCGGGCTTCGGCGAAGCAGCAGCCTTCGGCCACCACCACTGCTTTCTTCGCCTCACCGCCGAAAAGCCCTCTCTTTGCTTTCGGAATTTGGCTTTGCTGAGACTGTTTCCTGCACCGGCCCGGCTCCTTCTCTCTCTCTCTCTCTCTCTCTCTCTCTCTCTCTCTCTCTCTCTCTCTCTCTCTCTCTCTCTCTCTCTCTCTCTCTCTCTCTCTCTCCCTCTCTCTCACTCACGGGGCACCCCTTCCAGGGACAGAGCATGTAAATTTTTGCAAGAGAAAGCTCATTTGGTGCAGGACCGATCCCCGAACCGGAAATGGGTCGCGAGCTGAGAAAGGTTAAGGCACTGGCCCCGGGGTGCATTTCGCCGTCCCTGTTCTACTCCAATGACCCGAGATTTATCGTTATCTTTTCTCCTTATTTAATTTCGCCGCGGTCCGCCGGTCCGCCGCCCCGTTCGTCTTGATATTCCCCGACGGGCAGCCCGGTCCGCATGCTTAGCCCCAACGGCGCGGCTCGGCGCGCGGCGCGGCACGATATGAAATGCGAAATGCGGCCAGCCCGTCTAGTTTTACTGCTCAATTCCTTCCTAAGGGACACGCGGCGCGGGAACGAAGGGGCGGGAGACCCCCTCCCCCTCCCACGTGGTCATCGCGTGACGCTCGCGGTTGCCATGGTGACGCGGGGCGCGCGGCCCACTGTGCCAGCGGAGGCCCCGCACCACCTCATCTCTCGGCGGCCCGGAACACGGCAAAGGGCAGCGAAGACCGCAAAGTTGGTCAAACTGTTGGCGAACGTATCGAAATCGGGAAAAGGTCAGGTATCGCGCGGAATTCAACCCGGGAGATGAAGTGTGGCAGTGCTGTAAAAAAAAAAAAAAAATTCGCAAGAATGCCTTCATTATTTGGTTGCTGACAGAAGTGACCACCGCTCGGCCGCCACACACATGACTCCAGCGCAGCGGAGCAGCTTCGCGCGGCGTTGGAACAACACGCATAGGGACAGCGAGAAACTTTGCCACTTTTTGAGCGAAAACAAAAGTCAAACACAGACATGTTGAACCTGCTGCCTGGTGCCGCGGCGGCGTGTGACCCGCGCCCCTTCGTGAGCCTAGTGGGCCCGTCGCGGCGGCATGGCGGCGGCACGGCTGCGTGCTCCAGGGCCGTTGGCTGCCGTCGGCTGCCGACGGCTTGCCGCCTGCAGACTGTTTTCGAAAGTCGTTTTTGCCGCTCTGTCTCCCTCGAACCTACACGGGACGCCCCATGAGTGCGAGAGAGACGAAAATAACTCTCGAAATCAGACTGCTGCTGGGTGCTGATGGCGCCGCTCGGACACGCCGCCCCCTCACCCCCCCCCCCACCACGCCCCCCTCGGCCCCCAGCCCCCGCCGCCCCTTGCGTCGTCTCTTTGTAATGAGTTTCCTCCCCGAACTGCTGCCGCTACTTCTACGACTGTTCTACAGGGCTTTTGCATGGGAACCAATAACTGAGGCTTCAAAAACACCACCGAGCCGACGCGGCTGACTCAGAAGGCAAACGGTCGGACGAGCGAACGGACAGGCACACAGACAGACAGACAGACAGGCGGACAAACAGACAGACAGCGACTGCGGTTTCCACACGCAGCGGCGCCTCGCCAAGTGGCCTACTAACTGTAGCTCCTCATTTCATTACGTCTTTCGCTCCAAGGAGGAGGAGAAGGAGGTGGAGGAGGAGGTGGAGGAGGAGGGGGGTTAATTTGTGCCATTATTGGTGCTGGGGAAGGAAAAGCCTTCAAGTAATTCGAGTTAAATCCGACTCGTGTCGGTCGGGGCGGCAAGGCGCGGCGGGGCGCGGCGGGGCGCGGCGGGGCGCGGTGGGGCGCGGCAGGGTGCGGTGGGGTGCGGTGGGGCGCGGTGAGGCGCGGCGGGGTGCACCAGCCGGCAGCGCGGCACGACGTCCTGCAAAAAGAAAGGCGCCAATTACTTCGTTTCTCGGTTAAAACACAACACTGGTCGAAAAAAAGGGACAGAAAAGGTAGGGAAAATGTCGGGTCGACAATTTATTTCACTGTGAAGAATTTCATGCGCGTGGACACGCTCAACTTTGTGGATGCCAATTTTTTCGAGCGAATTTGTATGAAATTTTGCAAGAGGTTTTTGTTTGAATTTGTGCGAAAAATTTCGCATGCACAAAATTGTGTGAGGCCACGGACAAAATTGTAAAAATACATTGACTGTGTGGTTTCACAGATAACGATGTGGTCAGCGGGCTGATGGAAGAGGGGTGGAGGGGCGGGCGGGTGAACGCGTCAGTGCAGGCAGTGACATTTACAGGCTCAACTTGCCCTTTTCATCTGCGAGTTAATCAAGTAAATGGATTTGGCAGGCGGGGCGGGGCGGGGTGGGGTGGGGCGTGGCGCGCGGGGCGTTTAGCGAGTAACCCATCTCTCTCCTCCTGAACCCCACCCTCCCCCTTCCCGGCCGCACCAAGGACACCCTAAAGCGCGCGAAATTCATACATTTTCGAACCAGTTTTTCGCATTTGTTTGCACCTACCTCCACCAGAATGAATTGCAATTGGAATTCCTCTCTACAAAAGTTCCAACTTGAAGCACGTTTCTAGCCTCATTGATATCTACACTAACATAAACAAAAAGAACAAGAGAACTTTTTTTTTGCGAGTGGGTCGTTTTTGTGACGATAGGCCGCACGCGCACGCAACACTCGCTGGACATGCTAATTATGTTGCCGGCTTCCGTCAATGAAAGAACGCACAACGCAACTCGATTTGTTTTTTCAGCTCGCGTGCTGCCCACTGCACACGGCACCGCACCGCATATGGCACGTGTGTTCCTCGAAGTCCCCCTGCCTGCGAGGCTAGCCAGAAAAAGAGGCGCATACTAACGGCGGCCTTCGTGGAACTCCGTTTTATTCCGTGCCCTCGTTCGGCCGTCGGAATCTCCGATTCAATAACGACACGACCGCTGCGACATCCAATGTGTGCTTAGAACACAGCTGTGAGAGTGTACTTGGAAGCACGCCCCAGTAAGACTGTGCTCGAACAACGCGCGCTCCACTTGGAAGCACACTCCTACATGGGAAGAGCGCCAACAGCACATTGGACGAGCACATTGCGTTTTGTAGTAGTGTGCTCGCCGTCCGTCCGTCAGGCTGCTGGCCACCCTGCCGCGGCCGTTTGAATTTTTCACAGCGAGACACAGTATCGCGTTGCGCTGAGCACAATGCGTCTGTGACGGTGACAGCTGCTGCCCCTGCTCCACGCACAGCAGTGCAGCGCGACCACGGCAACCACCACGACAATGCCGAGGGCTCCATGGATGGAGTGAGCACTGCTGAGCAGGCCGTCGCAAGATTGTATTAGGAGCCGACAGCGCCCCCGGCGGGGAAACAGAGGACCAGCCCCACTAGTCGGACTACATGGATGCGCAAACGTGCTGAGCCGCTCTGATCACGCGGCGGACTTAATGCGATTCGTTATTCCACTGTGACGACCACCGGCAGGCCGCTCTGTCTCTCTCGCACTCACGAGGCGTCCCGCGGCGGCGCGAGAGAGACGGTGGGTCGGTAGCCCCGCAGCCAGCCTCCCCCTCCACGTGATTAACTGCCAAGTGGACGGCGTCCAGGCCGTAGTAATGGCATGCGCAAGAAATAATAACGGAATTGTTGGCGTGTAATATCGGGTGGGATCCAGTAGCCGGCTGTGCATGAGTAGTTTTAATGCCGCTTATCTGCGCTCATCGGAATAGATTGGATCTCCATCCCTCTGGCCGCAAAGCCGCGAAGCCCATCGGGAAACCCATCGGGAAACCCATCGGGAAACCCATCGGGAAACCCATCGGGAAACCCATCGGGAAACCCATCGGGAAACCCATCGGCCGCGCGCAGTGGCCACGGAGAACCCGGTTTGCGTAATCGACGCCTCGCCCCGATTCATTCAAGAAGTCCATTTTGTGGGAGTGCATGAAAAAATTACCCCCTGAAAAGAGCAGAGGACCTTTCGAGCGTCGTGTAACGCCTATAAGGTTCACCCTGGATCGCACCAGTGGAAAAGCCCAGTAGACGATAATCTCTAGGAAAGGAAACTTGTGTGTGTGGCAGAAACATGCTAATATATTCGCAGCACAGAATTCATTACAGGGACCCGGAGACAGCAGCAGCAGCAGCAGAGCTCCAACAACACAATCGGGAAGGATATTGGAAATCTAATATGAGGGCATGGCGGGGCCCGGCGCGGCCCGGCACGTCGGCCCAAGGTGGGGCCTCTGCAGCGCACGGGGTCCCCCGAACCCCGCAGTCATGCAGACAGCGACAAATCTTACTCGCGAGTTAGACACGCCGTTAAACTTGGCCGACGAGGATGTAAGTATGCATGCAGTGTGATGAAGCGAGTCCAGCCACTGCAACGCTCTCTGTCGCCCTCAGCCTGCAGTGGGGCGCCTAGGCCACCCGGCGAACGCGCGCGTGCGCGGTTTGCCTATCCACGGGTCTGCCGGGCGCCTCCCCTTACTCAGATAGGACCCGTTGGGCGACTGTTTCTAGGAGGCTCCACTTTTTGAGAGCCTATTTGGCTGAAGTGGATAGCGCACTTTGCTAACGAGCTCCTACTGGGAGGTTGAGAGGAAAGAAATTAAAGGCGCAGAAGAATGGGAAACGGTGTACCCAGGCGCTGGCGATCGGGTTTAACTAAAAATAATTTTTTTAAAAAATGGAACTCTACACCACCTCTCCAGTCTTAATGGGGAGGCCTCCTGCTTTACTTCGGTGTTCGGGATGGGAACCGGTGCTATCAGGTAACTGGGGGTAATCCCGTCGGCGACTTCGATATCGTACGCCGGGGGACCCAGTAGGACCCGAGCCGCTCCCCACGGCTCAAACATGGGCAGAGTAGAGTAAGGCAGAGACGATAGAGAGACAGAGAAAGAAAGAAAGAGAGAGAGTAGTTTTGGGAGCTTTTGTTTGCGCAGGCTGGTCGGTACCCACAGTGGTACACCCGCTGTCCGGCGCTCCCAGACCCGAACATGCAGTCAGTGGGCCAGCTTCAAAGGACTTATCAACTCCATCCGACGAATCGGAATGGACCCACTCGCGACCAATTTCGAGTGGCTGGCACGATCGGGGATCGAACCAGTGCCGAGGCCAATCCGCCTGAGCGGACTGCTTTTTAGACAACCGGGTGAAGTGGCCTGGCATAGACGACCTAGACCACTACACCACCCTGACTTGCACGTCTGCCGAGTGTTGGACGACGGGTTTGAGTCGCAGTGGGAGGAAGCCAGTCGAAAAAGAAAGGAATTATATAGGCATTCGATCCCCCGACCTTGTAGTTGGGGTCGGACGCCTTAATGCCCGCAGCCACCACGGCTCATGTCTTCATCCGATTGAAGAGGGCTCTTGACGTGACAATGAGCAGCGGTCAGAGAAAAAAGTTGTGAAGGAACAAGATTTGAACCGCCGATACTTGTACCAGGAAACCGATGCATCGACAGCTCCAGCCACCACGGCGGATGATGGACACAGCCCATTGCTGTGGATTTGAAGCACACCGGGGAGGGCAGTAAAAAATAAAGAAACAGGGTTTTTTTTTAGGGGGTGGTGGTGGTGGTGGTGGTGGTGGTCATGATTGAATATCACTAGACTCTAGATCAATTGAAAAGATCACCGAGTCCCGGAGTCCGCAGTCCGGTATTATTTCGTTCATGCCTGGGCGCTTTTCGACTTGGACTTGTGCGTTTTGAGGCTTAGCGGTCGACACAGCCATATCGACTGGCGTGTTTACAATGTGGGCGTGGCATGGGCTGAAGTTCTCACCGGAAGGACGGGGAGGGAGACGGGAGGGGAAAGGGGAGGGGGCGTAAGTCCCGAGTTTGGCAATACGCCCCAGGGGGAGCGAGCGAAGCGGTTAGCCCCGTGTATACACTCCGGGCTGTCTGTATTGTCCCCTTGAAACGCGAGGCCCGGACCCGGGAATATTTCTGCAAGCAGGAAGTGGCTTCACTGGAGTCACTCTGGATCCCTCCGGAACACGCCACGTCACGCTCACTCCAGAGGTGTGTCTCACGCCCTCACGCACACTCGCAGAGTATTCTGGACTGCAACAATCAGGTGGGCAAACTCTTCACAATCCGACGTGACCACACCACTGGCAGAAAAGTTCATCCAAATCGCCCGTCATTTGGTAGCTCGAAAAAAAGGCGAAAGACTAAGCTTCAGTTCAGCTTCATGATCAGCGTGCCATTTTGGCCTTGGTTTACTGCACGCGACAAAGATTCGTGCTGAAACACGATACTCTGGATTGCTCTCATTTTTCATGGCACAATGAGTGAGGAAAAGCTTTTCCGGGACGTTGTGGCGTGGCGTGGCGTGGCGTGGCGTGGCGTGGCGTGGCGTGGCGTGGCGTGGCGTGGCGTGGCGAGGCGTGGCGTGGCGTGGCGTGGGAACCGGGGGCGTTCGCGCGGCAGAATATATCCTCTTTCTTGGCGCTCCCCGTTCACCGCCCCCCTCGCGCCTGCCTGGAGCCCTCTTGAAAACGCACACACTCCACTGGCATTGCACTGCACACACCGTCACACTCTTTCAGGGCTCGTTCGGTGTGTGCGCGCGCGTGTCTATGTGTGTGTCCGTCCTCCGTCAGTGTGTTCGTTTGAGTTCTAGTAGCAACAGTCCAAACTAGAGACTGCATGGATAATAGATGTACTGAAAACATGTCTAGTATGGATAATTTTAAAATGAAAAGAAAATAGAACTGTACAGTCTCGCATTGGCGGTGGCAGAAGAGAGGGCGCCCATCCCTCTCGGCGTGCGAAGCGTGTGGGCAGTGACGGCGGGCTGGTTCCGGACTCTGCTTTCGGCGCTCTTCTCTCTCTCTCTCTCTCTCTCTCTCTCTCTCTCTCTCTCTCTCTCCCTCTCGCATTCATGGGGCGTCCCGGCGGTGTGCGAGAGAGGTAGAGTGTCGAAGGCGGTGCTCGGATCAGCCGGCTGGATGCAGCCGTGCAGTCCCACCCCACTGAGTCCCTCCCAGCTGACGTCAAAAAGACTCCCTTCCACCACTCTCTCGGACAGCCAGGGAGCCCCCCGGGGGACGGCGGGGCGGGGCGGGGCGGGGCGGGGTGAGGCGGGGCGGGTTGGGGCGAGGCGGACCATATGTTACATAACGCCATTCCGTTCTGGTTTGGATGCGACCGCTTTCGGGCTGCTGCATGCTTGCCTGGTTCCAACTGGCCCCGCCTTAATCATATCGCGGCTATTCCAGGGAAATGACGTCACATTTTTCCTGAGCGCACACCTTATCACGACCGTTTAAATAAAGAGTCTCCGAAACCAGTGGGCTGGATGGCCATTCATCGAACCGAGCGAGGGGATTGGGGATCTGTGGCCGGGGGGGATTTTCTGTGGATCTGCTCTGCTTTCTAATTGATTGCGAATAGGAAGGGACGCGCCATTGGAACCAATTAGAGGCCAGAGAAAAGTGCCATTAACTTTGCTGCAGACCGCCTGGGACAAGGCCTGGGATATCACTGCGAGGAAGAGACTACTCTAATAGCCCCGGGACGATTCAGGGAATCACCTAAGGAAAAGAGAAGAAAGAGACAGACAAGTCGTGTGCGTGGAACTCGCGCGTTGTGCCAAGGTACAGGTGATGAAGCAACCCCCATTGTGACGCCATGGTTATCGTCACCGAAGGACAACAATGGACTCGATAATCGCAAGCTCTACGAGCAAGGCTTCCGTCGCGCTGTCTCTCTCGCACTCGTGGGCCGTCTCGTAGTTCCGCAGGGGTGGGACAGAGACAGGCGGCTGTTTGGAACGAGACCGCACAGGAAGGACGGGGGGTCGGGGATGGATTCTCTGGCGACGAGTTTCTGTCGTTTCTCCGCCATCTCTGCGCGTTATTGGCGTGAGGCGGTAGGCTGTACAGGCTGTGGGCCTGGCTGCCCTGCCTGGCTGCCCTGCCTGGCTGCCCTGCCTGGCCGCCGCTCCGTCCAGACGTCGGCTGGCTGGCTGGCGCCAGGGCGGCCGCTACAGGCGCCACGGTGGCGCCGCTGAGCCCACAAGCCGCGCCAGGCCGCCGCCAGCACCCTCGTGCAACGACCGGCCGCCCCCACCCCTGCAGGATGTAGTAGGCCGGGCGGGGCGGGGCGGGGCGGGGCGGGGCGGGGCGGGGCACCCTGGGGGTGCGTCAGCTCGCCAGCGCGGCCAGCTGGCACTCCCCGGGCACCCCCAGCGGGGCCCCTCGATGAGCCCCTGCCCCCTAGGGCCCCGCCCGCCCGGCCAGCCCACCAGCATCATGGTTGTTTCGGTTGCGTAATTGTTCCACAGTTGGGATTTTTTAAGCCCCGCTTGGATTCCACGAGTCTCCTCCAAGAAGGTCCCGTGATTAGGAAGAGGCTCGGACGGCGGCGTCAACGCTGAGGCGGCAGCCCCGACCCCATTCCGACCGAGCAGGTTAATGTCGTCGCGCTGCTGGCGGACGCGGCGGCCGGCTGGCGCTGCCTCTCGCGAGGCTGGACGGACGGCTTGCTTGGGGTGGCGGAGGACGACGCCGAGGACGACGTCGAGGACGACGTCGAGGACGACTTCGACGAGGAAGGGTGCGCGCGGCACGTCCCGGCGGCACCGCCGTCTGTAAACATAAACAACAGCCCCGCGCCTCGCTCCCGCCCAATTTTGTTTTTCAGGAGCGGCGGCGACGGCGGCGGCCCGCTCCGAATTAGGCGCGCCTTCCCGACCGATCCGGGCGCTGACGATCCGTCCGCCAATGGCAGCGGCCCCCTCCTCACCCCTTCCCCCTTTGCGCCCAATTCGCCCAGGCCGGGCGCAGGGCGCAGGGCGGCGCAGGGCGGCGGCGCAGGGGCCCCCCGCTCGAATAACACACTCCCTTGGAGATAACGAAATGTCGCCGAGGAAAATAGGGGCGCGCTGTGAGTGGCAGTCGGGCCGAGACGCCGCGACGCGTCCGTGCCCTTCTCGGCGCCTCATCGCTGCGCGCATGCACACACACACACACACACACGCATAAATACTGTACAATATATACATATTACACATAGTAAATACATCTCCTGCTGATTTAGTACCAGCGGAAGAAGTTTTCTTAACCTTGGGACCGGCAGTAAACTCCTTTCACAGTGCCATCGGGCGTAAACAAGGGGGTAACACACACACACACTAACACAATCGGCATAAGACGAGTGCGAGCAAAATTTGCGAAGCGAGTTCGAGAGACCTGACCAACCTTTGGCTAGCCGGCCTTTTCGAGCGCTTTCACGCAGCACTGCAGTATTTTTCTCACTTGTCCCCTCTTCTTCTCTCCCTCCCGCCGTGCCCGCGCCTCTCCCCTCGACCCCAAGGGCCCTAACTAACAACGTCCCGGCAGAGAGAGAGAGAGGGAGGGAGAGAGAGAGAGAGAGAGAGAGAGAGAGAGAGAGAGAGAGAGAGAGAGAGAGAGAGAGAGAGAGAGAGAGAGAGAGAGAGAGTGAAAGGGAGAGAGAGAGAGGAGGGAGGGGAGAGGAAAGTACCCGCTGGAAAGGGACTCAACAAATTTATGAACATCAGTTGCTAACTTTCGCAGGGCGGCGTGGCGTGGCGTGGCGTGGCCTGGGTGAGTTAAGCGTCGCACGGCGGCCACCCTGCCCGGGGACACCTCGGGAGGGATTTCCCGGGAAAATACGGAGCCGAGCTTCGTGCTCGGTTTGAGCAAATTTCTCGCTCAAACAGAGAACGGAGCGCAGGGAGGGAGCATGCCGGGCTAAAATGTTCTTCGCCGAAATGTTTTTCTGTTTTTCTGCGCGCAGCTCTTAACGGCCGTCGCGGGCACCACTTACGGAGAGGCTAATGAGAATTAATCCTGCACCCAGGAAAAAAAAAAAGATGGCGCACGGAAAGTTTTAAAACCGTACGAAAAATTTTGCTACAAAATACGAATGAGGAACCCGTATGCACGCGTCACAAGAAACTATTGCAAGATGGCTAGTTTGTTTTTCTTTGCAGCCACTGTTGTTGCTGGCGTTGTTTTTGCTGTTGCTGTTGTTGTTTAAATGCCAACAGTGCTACTCCGTGCGCAACAACGAACCTGCCGCAGCAGCCGACCTTGCCAGAGCCAGCCGCCGCTGGCAGCCTCTCAGCCTCGCAGCCGGTTGCCAGGGTGGATTTCACGGCAGAGCGAGCTGTCTCCGGGTTCGGAGTGGCCCAATCAGGCCGTGGGCCACGCCGTGCCGTGCCGCGCTGTGCCGCGCCGTGCCACGCCGGGCGCCAAATGCGCTACTGCGCTGGCCGATCACCATACGCTCCCAGTTCGTTCTCGTCAAAATTTCCCACTCCCCGACTTTTCTTTTCGTTTTTATTTATGTTTCTGCAGTGGTGTGCGGTGCGAACACCGCCCGGATTACCCATCTGAATCTGGTGGCCGCCCTCCCGGAAACGAGTGGGAGTGAGACAGATGCACGCCTGGCGCGCCCTGACGGCGGGGGCGTGAGGCTACACTTGTTGCGCCACGGCGGCTGAGGCTGACGGCCTACCTGCAAGATGAGGACCTGCTCTCTTCTCCCCTTCTAGATCTAACATGATTGACACCAGAGGACCTGTTTAACATTCGCGCCTATCACTTACTTCAATTATGCGCAGTGTGTTATATTCCGAATGGTCCGCCGTATTCGCGTCTCGATGCGGACACGACCACGTCGAGGTGGCCCTCACTGCCATGGGCGTCGTCTGGGCGCCACCCAGGTCCCTAATGCTCGGAGATTACTCTCTTGTCGCCTCGCGGGGCCGGCTGGCCGGGCCACACCCTGCTGGACGAGGCCGAGGCCGCCGAGGCCGCCGAGGCCGGCCGGACGGACGAACGGCCCGAAGGGGTTGAAGAGGCCAGCCGGGGTGCGGCTGCTTACCGTCCATCGTTTGTCACGACGCCGGCCATTATCGTAACTTGACCCCCGGCCGCCACGCCCCGCCACGCCCCGCCCCGCCACGCCCCTGTCCTCCGGCATAATATATTTGTCACGTTTTGATGGAGGCGAGCGCGCGCGGTGGCGCGGCCAGTGAGTGGACGCCAAACACAGACGTACACGCACGCACGCACACACACTCACAAACACACACACACACATACATACATACACACACACACACACACACACACACACACACACACACACACACACACAAACGCGACAGAGTCTCGCGACACCGCGTCAGCCCTGCGGGCGCCCCCCGCGCTGCATCGATTATTTGGCGACTTGCTACGGCATCAAACCGAAATAATTGCGACCGTTAACCGTGTCCCTGTTTGTGGGAAGGGGAAAGGTGAAGGTGTGTGTGCGGCGGGGTGTGGGAGTAGGGCTGGTCACACGGCCACAGAAAAGAGCAAAATTTTTTAAAAAAAAAAAACAAAAAAAAAAACGTCGCACTTTTATGCGAACTTGTTCGTTCACCTTGTCGTGCGGCGGCAGTCCTTCGGGGTGCAGTTAACCGCGCGGCATGAGGGGAAAGGAAAAAAAAGAAGAGGGGGAAGGGGGTCATGCAATTCCGCGGATAAAACAGCGCCAGCAACAACAACAACAACAACAAGAACGACGAGGCTGAAACCTTATCTGCCGGAAAAGCAATAAAACACGAATAAAAAGAGCGGGTGATGAGGGGGAAGTGGTGTGGCCGCGTCACGGGCTGCGGTCGCCGGGACTGAAGGACAGACAGACAGACAGACAGACAGACAGACAGACAGACAGACAGACGCGACGCGCAGGTGACACTAACACACCCCAATCTTGACAGACAGCAGCAAGCCACTCTACCGTGTGCCACCACCTGCTCTTCACAGGCACACGCGAAATTTTACAAATTGTTTGTGTCGTGCCACGCCACCGGGCCGCCGGGCCGCACTCCTGCTTCAAAAGGCAGCAGGTGCAATCATCATATTTCTTTTTTTTTTTTTTTTTTTTTTTGTTGTTGTTCCGCCGGGATTACAGCATTAGTTTGTATTCCGAACCACGCTTCGTCGCTCTGTCTCTCTCGCCTCCCTGCGCCGCGCCCCGTGAGTGAGAGAGAGAGAGAGCGAGAGAGAGAGAGAGAGAGAGAGAGAGAGAGAGAGAGAGAGAGAGAGAGAGAGAGAGAGAGAGAGAGAGAGAGAGAGAGAGAGAGAGAGAGAGAGAGAGAGAGAGAGAGAGAGAGAGAGAGAGAGAGAGGGGGGGGGGCCTGCGCAGCGGGTCGGCCTACCCTCGGCCTTGCGGGCGCATAGGGCATAAGGCGCGCGGGTTCGCGTGAAGCACGAGCCGCCCCGCCCCGCTCCGCCTCGCTCCGCCCCGCCCCGCTCCGCCCCGCCCCGCTCCGCCCCGCCCCGCCCCGCCCCGCCCCGCCCCGGCCTTTGAGGCTGGTCGGCGCGTCGTTGACACGCCAAGTTACCTGCACCCGCTTTGCAGCGCGGCACCGCGTGACCGCCTGGCGAGGTGGATGGCAGCCAGGGAAGGCGGAAGTCTAGTCCACTTGAAGGTTTACATGAGTGTACGGGAAATTTTCTAATTTCGGCGTGATGTTTTCTTTCTTTAAGTGTGGTTGTGTCTCGTCGTGGGTGCGCAGCGAGTGGCGGCTGAACGACGTTACAAGTCAAGAGAAACAGTATTTGCAAACGCTATTGGGGTTGCCTACCTCCCGGGCTGAGCAAACTCCTGCTGTAACTCGATGAGGGTGTTTCCGACTTCCTCATGCAAAGTTGCTTACTTCGACGCCCTCGGCCGCCTCGCAGGATGTCGTGTTTCGAATGACGCACACACACGCACACACACGCACACACACGCACACAGACAGACAGACAGACAGACAGACACACAGACACACTCGACTGGAGACTCCAGTCGAACAGACACTACATGCTGCTCACCACGTTTTCCAGCCAGACACTTTTTCTTCTCCCCGCCAGGTGGCGCGGTGGTCGCAGCAGCAAATAACTACCCCCACCCCCCACCCCCACCCCCCACCTCTCTTTCTCGACATGCAATCAAAGCAGGACGGTAGATCCCACGCAATTACCCCCCTCGCTCGCGTGCGCTCTCTCTCTCTCTCTCTCTCTCTCTCTCTCTCTCTCTCTCTCTCTCTCTCTCTCTCTCTCTCTCTCTCTCTCTCTCTCTCCTGTCGTGCCGTCTCTCTCGCACTCATTGATCGGGCCTGAGCGTGCGAGCGAGTGCGAGAGAGACGGGCGACCTTTCTCAAGTTCCGCGCGCGACAGCTCATTATCACAGCCGGTGACGCGGTGCAGCGCGGCGGGCGGGCGAGCGGACAGAGACGGGCGGACAGACAGACAGACAGACAGACAGACAGACAGACAGACAGGCAGCGGATGGGCGGGCGAGACCAGATCCATTTCCGGCGCCGGATTCTTTCCCCGATTTCCGTGGACGTCCAATCACTTGGTTTCCGGCCGCCTCGGCCGGAATGGAGGCGCTAGCCGACGAATTAGCGCTCAAAGGGGCAGACATTCCCGAGAAGGAACGCACTTTATTTTGAAAACGCGCGCCAAAATACTAACATTTTCACTCGTTTTTCACCGGCAAGGAATGAAGGTTGGCGAATCACCGGTGACCACCTCGCCCTGCCGCGTCCACTCGCATTGAAGGACAAAGGGATTAATCAGGGTTTCAATTAGGTAGGCATTCAGATGCCGGGACACTCAGCGCAGAAAAGAAATAATTAGCTTCCTGCCGAGACTATACACTATATTAGCTGTGAATATGGCCGGTCAGTGAGTCCATAGAGAGGCGAGATTTCCCGTAATGCCAGTAGAAGAAGGCCCCGCGGCGGGAAGCCTTCGGCAACTTTCCCATTTCCCTTTGGTGGTGTGCGTTGCGGGAAAGCCCGGAAAGCCCTCGGGAAGCAGGAGCACCCGGCCGTCCGCTCCGATGTAAAAGTTTTAAGAGGTGACGAGGAGGTGGAGCGTCACGTATACACACAATTTGGGAACAACATTTCCCTTCCAAGACGAGTGCCAGGGCGGGGTGGGGCGGGGTGGGGCGGGGCGGGGTGGGGTGGGACGGGGCGGGGCGGGGTGGGGCGGGGTGGGGCGGGGCGGGGCGAGCGTGGTATGACGAGGCGCCGCCGCGAAGCGCAGCTGGTGCGGCGCACCCAGAAGTCCTAACTTCATTGCGAGGCGCGGTGGGGCGGGGTGGGGCGGGGCGGGGCGGGGCGGGGCCGGGCCGGGCCGGGCGCTGGTCTCCGCAGCTGGTTCGAGCGCGGTGCTCGGCTACGGTGTTGGTAACAGTCCGAGTACAGGGCGGCGTGGCCGAACCTCCACGCGCCGAGGTGAATTGTGTCAATGGACGTACTTTCGGCGCGCGTGCATGCATGCGCGCGCGCGCGTGTGTGTGTGTGTGTGTGTGTGTGTGTGTGTGTGTGTGTGTACTGGGGAGTCTCGCTGGCGAGTGCCGCACACAGCAGCAGGAAGACGACCCTCGGTAAGCAGTCCACAAAGGAGCGGCCCAAATTACAAGTATCTTATTACGCGAAATCCGCGCCGAAACTACGTGCGTCGCGCCGCCGCGCGCGACCCGCTAATTTCGAAATTAGTGAGTCGTCCACGTCGGAGGGAGGCGGGGCGCGGAGCGGTGCGCGGAGCGGTGCGCCGGTCGGCGCTGTGAGTCGCGACGCGGCGCCCCAAGTTCCGACTTTCTTATGTACCGCGCGGCGCAGCGGCGCACCAAGCGCGCGGCCCGAAGCCGACAGAGCGGAAAATGAATGTGGCAGTGCCGCTGCGCCGCACAGGTCGGCCAGCTCGCCGCGAGAAATGTGCAAAGTTAGTAGCCAAGTGCGCGGCCCAGGCGGCGCCGGGCCTGCAGGCTGTTGCTCTGTCTCCCTCGCGCGCGCCCCTGCCAGACGCGGCGCGAGCGCGAGACAGACAGAGTGAGCTTTTTTTTTTCGGAATCGGCGTGCAAGAGAGTGTCGTAAACCGAAGGGTAGGTATGAGAGCCAGCCTGGCAATAAAAGTCGAGTGCCACCCCGGTGCCACTGCCAGGGTGCCTTGCCTTTTCCGGCCTACCCGAGTAGCTTTCCCTCTCTCTCTCTCTCTCTCTCTCTCTCTCTCTCTCTCTCTCTCTCTCTCTCTCTCTCTCTCTCTCTCTCTCTTTCTCTCTCTCTCTCTCTCTCGGCGCGGTGGAGCGCGGTGCGTACTACACGAGAAAATGACAGGATGCAGTAACGGCCGTAATGCGCGTGCATGGCGAGCGGCGATAACATCGCGCTGCGAATAGGGGGCAAGGCGCCGCCTGTCGCCGCACGCTCTATTCGCAGAACGAAGCGGGGGTGAATCATTCACCGCGTGTCTCTCTGCCTCTGTCTGTCTCTCTTCTTGTCTCTCTCTCTCTTTCTCTCTCTCTCTCCCTCTCTCCCTCTCTCTCTGTCTCTCTCTCTCTCTCTCTCTCTCTCTCTCTCTCTCTCTCTCTCTCTCTCTCTCTCTCTCTCTCTCTCTCTCTCTCTCTCTCTCTCTCTCTCTCTCTCTCTCTGCTGCCATGGAGTGGTCTTTCGTGCCAGGACTGGCACAATCAGACAGTCGCAGGGCGATTGCATAGGACGAGGACAACGATGATGTTGCTGGCAAACATGTCGCGGGGGCAGCGGCTTGTCAGGCGCGCGCACCCACGACCGCGCGGCCGTGTAGCGAGCTGTAATTGTCAAATAATAACAACATCAGTGAGTACAGAAGGCCGTGACGCGCTTTGGCGGCGCGGAACGCAATCAAGAAGGCGCTGAGACGGATGGGGGTGGGGGCAGGGGGAGGGCTTCGCGAATTTGCATGGCGGTGATGTTTAATTCATGGGTGCTGCACGTTCCCGATGCAAGTCGCCTTCCGACGAGACGCGACGCGACATGAAGGGGCGCCGCGCCACACAGTGGGCCAGAAGACCGATGATGCGGCCAAAATTCTAGACGCGTTTTAAGCTTCAAAGTCGTTAAATGGGACTCGAACCGAACGTGTGACCCCACCCATTGATTGCTCTGCGAAAGAGGAATCCATGGGTGGGGTCACACGTTCTCTTCGAGTCCCAATAAGCCACTCTGGGGCTCAAAACGCGTCTGGATTTATTTGTCCGCCTGCGCCGGTCTTCGGGCCCACTGTGCGCCGTGCCGCGTCGAGAGTTCATCCCTGCATTGCAGTGGCGTGTCGCAGCCAGATGCCTTGGCAGGCCTTTGTCGCCTGCAATAATTAGTTTAGCCACCTCGATGCAAACACTATCCCTGCACCGCCGTATACTCGAAAAAAAAAAAAAAAAGAAAAAAAAAGGCCCGGTCGGCGGAGTCAAAGGGGTTGACTTTATACATAGGCATTTTTTTTTATGCCCCCGCTATTTCTTTTTGATTTTCTGAAAGTCTAATTTTTGGAGCGCCTTTGGTACACCTGCGGTACTTCCTGGGGTAAGTCTGGAGGTGCGACGGCCCCGCCTGGCCCCGCCTGGCCCCGCCTGGCCCCGCCTGGCCCCGCCTGGCCCCGCCTGGCCCCGCCTGGCCCCGCCTGGCCCCGCCTGGCCCCGCCTGGCCCCGCCTGGCCCCGCCTGGCCCCGCCTGGCCCCGCCTGGCCCCGCCTGGCCCCGCCTGGCCCCGCCTGGCCCCGCCTGGCCCCGCCTGGCCCCGCCTGGCCCCGCCTGGCCCCGCCTGGCCCCGCCCACCACGTCCCGGGCCGCCCCAGCCGCCCCAGCCGCACCGCTTGCCAGACGCATTCTGCATACGTAACGGCCGGCACGCCGCGGCAGCAGCAGAAGGATCTCCAGGCGGACGGGGAGGACGGCTGCTGCTTTAGCGGCCACAAAGAACGCGAATCCATCGTCAATTCAAACTACGAAAAACGGGAGCAGATCACTGCTGGACCTACCTACACTTTGCCGGTTTGTGTACTTGGCCCCTAGGGATGATGCACTCCCCCATCAGCAGGGGAGTACTTGGTCCCTAGGGATAGTGTACTCCCGGGGGAGTATCTCATCCCTTGAGTCAAGGTACTCCCCCCAGAGGCGGGGGAGTACACCATCTCTAGGGATGATGAGGGGTGGGGTGGGGTGGGGTGGGGTGGGGTGGGGTGGGGTGGGATACGGTTGCAGCCGTGCACGGCGGGGCCCAGGCATGCTCAGTGTATTACATTTCGCGCACATAAGCAAATAAATCACACCCGCTACGCACACTCACAGACACACACACACACACACACACACACACACACACACACACACACACACACTCCCTCACACAGAGACCAGGCACGCATATCGATGTCAACGCGATGTGGCGCGCCACATGCGGGCAAGCGGGCAGCCTTGCGAGATGGCCAGGCGGCCAGGCCCACGACGAGACCCCACCAACCAATCACTTCATTTCCCTGCTTGCACAATGGAAATAAAGGCTACTTTGTGCCCCCCCCCCCCAAAAAAAAAAAAAAAAAAAAAAAAAAAACCTCCTTCGTGATACACAGAGAACGTGCCAGATCGTTCGAAATCTGCAAAGAATTCGTCATCATAAATTACGAGGCTCAACCGACATAGGACGAAGGGTTATTACTTATCGCACCATGATGGGAATTTTTTTTTTCACTATAATACAAGAAGCCTCTTCGTGAGACGTAAAGAGTGTGAGCAAAATGCCACACAAGGAAAGCTTTAGGGTCGGTCGCCGAGACGGCAGCCACGCCGATCGGGTGGCTTCGGCTCGAGACCCGATGCACAGGTGGCGCCGAAGCATATCGATATAAATGGTCCGCAGCGTGCCGCGCTGACTCCGGGATTTATACGGCAGCCTCAGCCTCGGCCGCCTCACTGGCAAACCAACAAAAACAAATTCCGTCTTCTGCGTCCCACTGTGATGTACCGCACCAGAACGCGCACCAAATAGCGGTAATGTTGAGCTGATCAACGTCTACAACGTCAGCAGTAAATATGTCAGGATACTGTATTATTATTTCCGCGCGGCAGCGCTGCCCCACCCACACTGCACGCGGACGACCAAAACTCTAGACGCGTTTTGAGCTCCAGAGTCGCTAAATGGGACTCGAATAGGACTTGTGACCCCACCAATGGATTCCGCATTCGCAGAGCAATCCACTGGTGGGGTCACACGTTCTATTCGAGTCCCATTTAGCGACTCTGGAGCTCAAAAGGCGTCCTGGATTTTGGCCGCCTCAACGGTCTTCTGACCCACTGTGGGGCGCAGGGGCGCAAGAGAGACAGCCAGCCGGCCGATGTCGACACGACCGAGCGACAAGGGGGCGACGCCTTCGCCACGATTTGGCCCGCCGGGTCTCGCACCGCCGTTACAGACCGTTACCGCCTTACGTCCCGACCGGTTTTTGGCCGTGTCGGCCTATAACGCGTTCGCTTTTCCGTTCACGTAGCAGCGCGTGGGGCGCGGCCATGGGGCAGACGGAGGGGCACACACACACACACACGCACACACGCACACACACACACACACACACACGCACACACACACACACACACGCACACACACGAACATGTCTTCCCATCGGAAAAGAACGCGCCCGATGTTCCGCTGTAGGGGTCGAAAACTAAGCGGAAGTGGAGGCCCGAGGGTGGGGGGGGGGGGCAGTGTCGTGGCGGTGGGGAGGTAAGTGGAAAGTGGGGGAAGAGCGGTGGGAAAGAGACACGTCGGAATGCCGGCAGCAGTCTATTATCTGCAGCGAAGTGGTACGCCCGCCACGGCGAATGACGCGATTGGACCTTCGGATCGAGCAAAGCCACCCGTGAGCAAAGCCTTGGGCTCCACCGGACTAGAGCCGACTAGTGTGGCCGAGGCATTCAGTCCCTTGCTTTAATAGATGATCGGTCCTAGTAAAACACGACAAAGTTTTTACCGCGAGCGGCACGCTGCAAAACCGTTTCCAAGCCAGCGGCGCACAGCAGCGCGGCCACCCAGAGGCAGGCAGCAGCGCCGCCGCCACGTCGGCTTCAAATTGATAGATGACTTTCCAGTTGAGAGTTTATTTTCCAGCTTGCTGTGTTCGGCGAGGGGAAGGGAGCTGGCTTTTTATCCGGGAAGGCGGCACCAGCCATTGTGTGCGTGCGTGAGTGGCGCACACACACACACACGTCCTACCTATATGTCTATGTATCTGTTATACACATATGATGCACACGTGTGTGTGTGTGTGCGTGTGTGTGTTGGCGACTCCGTGCATACGCGTATACAGCGTATAAATGGGTCGCCAGCTCTTCCCCCTTTTCAGTAGTAGTACGTTGCGTGGAGTGCCATCAATATCGCCCCCCTCCTCCCCCTTGCCCCTTCCACCACCTCTCCCCTGTCTGATAAGCCCGCGAGTGTGAAGCGCGTAGCCCCCGGCAGGGGGTCGGTAATGTTCCACAGTGGACCACATTCACACATAGTTCAGTTTGTGTGTGTGTGTGTGTGTGTGCTGCGCGAAAAAGGTGGAAAGAGGTCCGGGGATGAGACCGGATCGGCGCTCGAGAGCGAAAAGTTGAGTCGGCAATGCAGTGACTTCCCCCCCCCCCTCCCCCCCCCCTACCTCCATTTTGCGGCGCGACAGCATGCGGCAGTCCCAGGGCGCGGCGGCGGCGACGGCGACGGCGGCGTGGGTGTTTGACTGTTGTTTCAATGCAGAGATTTATGCATTCAGCGAGCTGAGATAAAATTCGTGAGAATGATAATCAAGTGCGGAAAATGGAAGGGGGTGGCGGCGGCGGTGGTGGCGGTCGTGCGCCGACAGCGTCGTGAAAAGACGAAGAAGAAGAAGAAGAAGAAGAAGAAGAAGAAGAAGAAGAAGAAGAAGAAGAAAGTGATAGGGATGTGGGGGTAACGAGAGGGCAGGTGGTGGTGCGGTGTGGGGATGGCGTGGGCCGCCGCCTTGGCGCGCCGCTTCCGCTGGGCGCCGGCAGAGTTCGCCACGTGACGAGACTGCCATGATACCGTCTTTTTCTCTCTCTCTCTCTCTCTCTCTCTCTCTCTCTCTCTCTCTCTCTCTCTCTCTCTCTCTCTCTCTCTCTCTCTCTCTCCATTCGCCATAGCACGCAGTCCACGTGGGAATGTCTTGGCCCTAATAATGGACTCGGCGACTGGATTAGAAATCGCGGCCCCCACGGCGTGGCGGCGCGGCGCGGCGCGGCTCGGCGGTATGTGGGTCAGCCGCCATTATGGTATTGGAGTGGTTCGCTGTTCCGGGCAGCGGCGACGACCCCAAACGCAGTAACCACAATAATAACAAAAAAAATGTAATAATAGGAATAAAAACATTAAAAAGAAGTCTGCTGCACACCGCGCGCACCGCGGAAAAAGTATAGGCGGCCAAGGCGTGTTTCCTTCGTTCTAGTGGAATGGACGAGGAGCGCGGCTTGCGAATAAAAGGACCTTTTCGTGCGCACTTTGCAGCGCGAAAACAAAACAAAACAACAACAACAACAACAACAACAACAACAAACAATTAGCATTGCTTTTTGTTGGTATGCCGCGACGACAGCGGCCCTGCGATGGCGTCTGTGTCGGTGGAGGCGCTAGGCGCGCTTTCCTCGTCTCATCTCTCCCGCACTCATGCGGCGTTGGGGCGCGAGAGAGGCAGAGAGAGCCTGCTGGCTAGCGGCAGACCGCATGCACAACTCATATTGCTCGACGTCACACCAGGCCGAGGCATTCCTGGGGGAGGAGTTGGCCGCCGAGGGAAGGGGCCGGCCAAGGAAATGACGTGTTTTTTTTTTTTTAATTGAATGGAATGGTCATACCCAGTTTCGAAAAACGAAAAATAGGCGGAAGATTGGAAACGTGTGGAAATCTGAGGAAAGCCTGGAAAAGGGTATTTTCTCGGCGGGACATCGCATTAATGGAGCAACGAGCCCCACAGGGGGGCCCGCATTCCAGGCTGAGCCACAGGTCGCGCCAAAAGCCAGCGGCAGGGTGGGGCGGGGCGGGGCGGGGCGGGGTGTGGCCGGGCGGGGCGGGGCGGGGCTGGGCGGCGGACTTGCCTGGAAAAGAAGAGGATCCAGAGCGGACGCGCTGGCGGGCTAGAACCCTCCAGCCTTCGGGCCTCCAGGCCTCCACCGCGACCTCTGGAGAACATCGGCACGCGGGCAGAATTTCATTCCGATCTGTCTGTCTGGCTGTCTCTCACCCCCGGCCAGAAAAAAAAACAAAACAAAACAAAAAGAAACTCTAAGACGACCGCGTGCAGAACAATCGAGGGGGATGCAACTCAAAATTTTTGTGTGCGTTTTAAAGCACACGCTTTGAAGCACACTGGGAAGGGCAGTAAAAATGCATTTTTCGCAATTTAAAAAAAAAAAAATTCTAAAATAATTCAATAAAATATTGTTTTAATTGTTCTATAAAATTTTTCAAATCTTGAAATAAAATTTTTCATATTTTTCAATGAATTCATTCAAATCTTTAGACATTTAAATTTTTGGTGTACATGTATTTGGCCAGTTGTTTCCCCTCGACAACAATTCAAAATGTTCCCCAATCGTCGCGTCCAGTCGACCAAAATGACCGCCACTCTGCAATTTGCGGTCGTTTAAGTTACTTAGTTTACGTTGCGTCGCGGTTTTTTTTTTGTTTGTTTTTTTAAGTTTTGTTTTTGTTGTTTTTTTATTTTTCTTTCCCCGCGCTGGACTTGGAAGTAAGTAGCCTCGGCGGTGTTGTTTCTCACGGGGTGCTCCGCGGCGCGGTCACTGACGCGAAAACCATAATCCACCCCCCACGACCCCTGAGTGACCGCGCCGGTAAGTGCGAAACTGCATTAGCTCCACGCGCCCGCCCCGCCCCGCCTCGCCACGCACCGTGCGTGCCTCGCCACATCAGGTGTTGCGTGCGGACTCCACATCGCCACCACAGGGCGGGGGAGGGGAGTGGCTCTGGAGGCGCGGGGGAAGGGGGGGGGGGGTGGAGGTGCAAGTGGAGGAGTGAAGCACTCGACCTGTCGACGGTCACCACGCACCGCGCGTTCTGACCGCCATCCTGCACGCCAACAGTCTAGTCTTGGAATTTTTAAAACGTCCACTCGAAAGTCCTTTCAATCTGCTACAGGCCTTACGAGGAAAATTTGTAATATGCTTTTACAAAGAATTCTCAAACGCACCAAACGCTTCACGGATTTAAGGGGTTTTTTGACAGTGTCCGCGGCGATTTTCACCGTCCTGTAATTACAAACGAGCACTTACTGACTGCAAAGCCGTCGACTAGCCGGCCGTTGGCGTGCCCCACTGATGCCGACGCCACGCCACGCCACGCCACGCCACGCCACGCCACGCCGGGAAGGAGTGCGGGCAGCGACGGCAGCAGACAACAGGACCAAGATGGCGGCCGCGGCTCACTCACGAGGAAAATTGCACTCACGTTGTATTAGGCACAAGTCCTGAGAATATATGGATACATCGGGGGTGAGGCCGGCCTAGCCAGAGCCAGGCAGCAGGGACGGGGCGGGGCGTGGCGGGGCTCTCCTTCGCCACGACTGCGACGTCTAGCCTATCCCCCGGCCTCACCCACCACCCCGCCCTGTCTAGCTTGAATTCCTAATTAGTTTTTCTCAGAGCGCATGAATGCTCCATTTTTTTTTTCCAGCCGCCAATTCGCATTGCAAAAGTTTGGGCAGCAGGACAGGCCTTCCTTTGTGGGCGGAGGCTTCAATACAAGTTGGGCTCATTGCCCGCGCGACGTCGTGTCGGACCTCCTCACCTCCTTCCGAAGGAAAGCGCCACTTTTTTTGTCTCATTTAAATCTTTTTTTTAAACTTTTTTTTTGGGGAGGGGGGGGGCACCACCTCTACTGCTACGCATAGGAACCGTTGGTTGAATAGCAGAGGACGCGTTAGGAGCCAGAAACAAGCAGAATGTCCTTGGCAAAGTTCCGCGTCACTTTGCCGCGTCACGGACGGCACGACATGACTCACCAGTAGCAGAAGCCCACTGGCGTGAATCAGAGTCCGTTGACAACAATTATTTTGGAAAACGGCCAACCTGAAACGTGTCCAAAACGCGCAGCCAGGAACTACTACTCGAAAGTTTCTGGAGCCTTGATGCCTCTCCAGGCTCACTTCCAGCAGGGTTCCAGCAGGCTCTCCAAGGCCCTCCAGTGCTGGAGGGCTGATGCACAATGGTGCTCGTTTGGGGCAGCGGCTGCTGCAAAGGGGGCAAGGGCCGGCCCAGTGCATCCCCATCCCCGAGGAAAGACCCGGCCAACTGCAGATTTTAAAACATTTAGCGTGGCCGACCCAGATCGCCTTTGCGGTGCCATTAGGAAAGGAACCCGAAAAAGAATGATCATATCCGAACAGATTCCACACAAAGAAAGAAAAAACTCAAAATTTTTGTGTACACTTTCAAAAGTTTCAAAATTTTTAGTTTTTTTTCTTCTTCGTGAAATTGGCAAAAATTTTGGAGTTCTTTTTTTGGCTAGTTGTTTTTCCCTCGATTCCACACCTATTTTTGGTTGTAGAGGTTGTAAATAGCGTTTTAGCGCCGGAAGCAAGTCTGCGAGGGTCTAGAGAAGGGAGACTTAGTACATGTCTTGAGAGTGAGTTGGCGCCAAAATGGGTGGCAGGGCTGAGAGCGGCGAGGCGGCGGCGCTGCGGCAATCCTCTAATTAATAACTACAAGTCTCACCTAGCCTACCGACCTCCAGGGAGCGCCCAGGCTAGCCCCAGCGCCGTCCACACACTTTGCGGCAAGGCGCTTTTGCGTAGCATCGCCCGTAGGGTACAGTTTTGTTGCTCCTCTTCTTTTCCCTCCCTCTTCCTTGCTTTTGCTTTAATTCGTTCCTTCTTCTTCCTAGGTGTTGCTATCATTTTTTTCCCTCTTCTTCTTCGGTTTTGCTTTTATTGTTTCCCTCGCTTGTCTCGGTGCCGCTCTTATTTGTTTTTATTTTTCCGTCGAATCTTTCTGGCGCTGGCTTGCATGTAAGTGCGACGAGCGCAACAAGACTGCCGTAGGAGGGCCGATGCGCGGACTACGCCCTCCAGCAGGAGGAGCAGCGCGGGGCCCCACGGAGCACGCCAAAAAAGTTTCTTCTTTCTAATGTTCGAAAAACTCGGCGTTTTGGCGAGCGCAGTCGACAAGTTTGGCGCGCAGTCGTTGTTTTTGTTGTTGTTTTGTTGGGAAGGAGCGTAGTTACGATGCTGATCACGATCGCGGGGTCCGGGACGGTGTGTGTCCTGCGTGGTGGAAGGACAGCCAAGACGAAGGCAAGGGCGCAGACAGACAGACAGACAGACAGACAGACAGGCAGGGAAAGACGGCACTAATGTTCTTTACTCTCTTCCCGCACTTTCCGACATTCTCTTTGGGGGACTTTCGTGGCTGGTGGTTGGTAGCGCTGCCGCACCCTTTCAGCGATTTCGCGCCCGAACAATGACAGTTGGCTCACCTGCGCCAGCGCTGCAGCCTGATTACCGACAGTGCTTTCGTCTCGCCCCTCCGTCTCCCTCGCGCTCGAAGGGCGGTCCCACCAGCGCGAAAGAGACAGAGCGACGAGAACCAGATAATTGCGGTGCCGGGCGGAAGAAGGGCCGCACAGCAACAACAGGGGAAGGGATTGAAGGGCCGCCCCGCCTACCGATAGTTACCACTTGTTTGCGCAGCGGGTCAAGCAAGACTTCCATTAGACAAGGGATAATCGAGGCAGGCGGGCAGCTCGACTCCTAAAACAGCGCGCTTTCGTCGCTCTGTCTCTCTCGCGCTGGTGGGGCGGCCCGGAGGGTGCGAGGGAGACAGAGGCAGTGTCCGGAATCATAGGCCTGCCGCCGCGAGGGCGGAGGCGGCCCAGGACGGCCTTATCTCTATGCAGTCCTTGACCGCAGCGCGCTAGCTCAGGCGCAGCGTGACCCCCTGCCTGCGGCCCTACCCACCCCACCCCACCCCGCCCCGCCCCGCCCCGCCGCAGAGGGCCGCCAACTGAGCCGCTGTCATGGAGACCCCGCCGGCATGGGGCGCGCCGCAGAGACATGTTTTGCAGTGTGCCGGCGGCAGCCTGACTTACTTGCCCGCAACAACAACAATGTCCGTCCCACTCGGCAAAAAGAAGACGATAAGAAGACGTCGTCGTCTCGTCCTTGTGCAAGTTGGCTTGCTGCGTGAGTGCGCCTATTTCAAGCGGGATTCGACATTTTCAGTGCCGGCAGTTGCTCGCTGGCTGTGAAGGCTTCGCGGCCGTCCGTCCGCTGGCTGTCCGGAGCCACTCAATCCGGTCCCCTGGCCGGGGCCAGGCCGGGGCCGGGCGGCGGCCGACCGCAGCCGCAGGCCAGGCAGTCACTCGCAGCGACCAGCGGTGGATGCAATCTGAGAGCTCCTCCCTTTTCCGCCCATTTTTCCTCTGTCTGTGAAGAAATGAAGGATGAAAATGAAGGTGACGCGAAAAGAGTGGGCCGTCCGTGAGGCCCGTCGAGGGGGCCTCTGCCACGCACCGCCCCGCCGCGCTCGTCCCCACGTTTGCTTTAATTGGATTACTTCTCGGAGGCAGAGCAGGCAGGGGGTTGGAGGGGAGGACGCGAGGGGGGGGGGGGTGCGGACTGGCCGCCTATGTCGCAGCGTGTTAGGACGCCCCGAATCGGCCGCGCAAGTCTCCTCCCCACAGCCTCGCGGACCGCACTGCGTTCACCGGCTCGCGCGCCAACACACTCGCCTGCGCTGCTTTTTGCAGTACCGCTTGTGTAGTGTATCCTTGCAGGGTTTGCGTTCCCCATGTCGCAGGCTCGGGTCAGGGGAGGAGGGGAGAGAGGGAGGGGGGAGGTCGTGCTGCTGCAGGGTGGCCGTGTGGTCTGGACGTCTCTTGAGTGCGGCTGGAACAATCGAGTCCATTCATTGTGGGGCGTCCCTTGACGGCCTGTTGTAATCAACTCATTACGGGGACATCCCCCCCTCCAACCCCAGTACCGCTTCTCTCTCTCTCTCTCTCTCTCTCTCTCTCTCTCTCTCTCTCTCTCTCTCTCTCTCTCTCTCTCTCTCTCTCTCTCTCTCACTTCCGTACCCGTCCCGGCTCCTGCTTCCTTGGCCGTCTCTTTTCTAGTCCTTCCGTTTCTTTCCGGCCACGCCCCGCCACGCCCCGCCACCACGCCCCGCCACGCCCCGCCACGCCCCGCCACGCCCCACCACGCCCGGAAACGCAAGGGTTGGGTCGCACTCAACACGGCGCGTGTGAGGCGCAGGCACTCGTTGGCATGGCGACCGCCGCCACCACCGACGCCGACGCCGCACTCAGACCAACAGCGACCGTCATTTGTCGAGAATGCAGCAGCCGCCTTATTTGGCCGCGTTCCCAACGCACTCAGCGCGGCCTGACTCACTCAAGTACTTCACAAGTAATTTCCTTAATTAGTTCTTTGCTTTAAAAAAATATTTAATTGTTTTTAACTGTCTTTTTTTCTATTACTGAGCTGTTAACATCGCCTGGTACTGTTACAGCGGCCGTTGTTGTTTTTTTCCCGCCGTTTCTTAATCAACTGTTCGACACGGTGCGCCCCTTCCTTGAACGTCCTCACGGCGGTCGCCGCCTCGCTGTCCGTCGGTCCATCCATCCATCCATCCATCCCCCGGTCCTCCGCGCGTTGAGATGCAATCATCTGTGACGATATGAAATTATTTCGCCCCATAAAGGCGGAAGCCGTTTGTAAACGTTCCCCTGGCCGCCGCCATCCGCCGTGCCTAGCTGCTGCTAGCTACCCCCCCCCCCCTCTCCCTTCCTGCCAGCAGCTTTGCGACGCAATTTTGTGGACTGGAATTTCTCATCAAGAGCTTAGCCGTTGAGTGACGACTAGGGGTGGGCGCGGAAGGGGTGTTGGCGTCTGGTGGCGACGGGGCGAGGTGGGGCGGGGCGGGGCGGGGCGGGGCGGGGCGGGGCGACAAGACTGTCCCGCACGCCGCATCCCAAATGGAAAAGGCGAGAAAACCGCCAAGAGTCACTGAAATGCCGTTCCAGCAGCCAAACGCTCAAAAAGGCAAAAACCCAACAAAAGTCCGGCTTCACCTGTTCCATAGCGAAGTATGAACGCGTCGGGGACTTTTGTGCCTTTTTTTCCGCCCGGCTGCGTGGTTTTCCCGTTGTGTCATGATGGCCACAGTAGAGGCCCAGAGAAGCAGAGGCCTCCAGGCCGCAGCAAGTGCAACATAAGCGCCGTGCCCACAATCCCCAGCGTCCCCCGGCCCCGCCCCACAGTGGGCCAGAAGACACGTTGAGGCAGTCGAAATATTCCGGTCGGGTTTCAGCTCTAGAGACGCTAAACGGGACTAGAATCGAACGTATGGCCCAACTGATGGATTCCTCGTTCGGAGAGCAATCCATTGGTTGTGTCACACGTTCGGTTCGAGTTCCATTCCGCGACTTTGGAGCTCAAAACCCGTTCGGAAATTCGACCGCCTCCCTCCACGGGTCCTCGGCCTCGGTCCGCTTGTTCCGGCGGGCGGGGCTGTCTGCTGCATGGCCCGAGGCGCCGCGGCCTCGAGGGCTTGCCTTGCCTAGCCTAGCCCCTGACCTGCCAAGGGCCGAGCGAGCAGCTCGGGCTAAATGCTAAATCACCACCGACGTGTTGACAGAGCAATCAACACTGCCCCTGATGGCACCACGCATACCGACGAGAACGAGACGAGAACGGCTGCCCGGAGGATCACTTCATCGCTCTGTCTCTCTCGCACCCCTACGGGACGCCCCATGAGTGCGAGAGAGACAGAGCGACGAAACGATCCACCGGACGCCAGAGCGCGCTGATTTTCGTCCTGTGGGACGAAATAATATGTTGGTTTTAATGCCCTTTCCCTTTGCATTCGACTTGAATTAATTTCGGGGTGGCCGCGCCTGCATACGCATCATGCAATATTCATTTGATAACAGCGTCTGCAACAGGTAAAGAGAGGAGAAATTGTCCGAGAGGGAGGAGTGGGGGAGGGCGGGGGCGGCCAAGTGTGCTCGGTGCGACGGGGCGCGGCGGCGGAGAGAGGCCTTGCTTGTTTTGCAGTTTGGCGGCGTGTCGCGAAGCGGCAGAATCGACGATTAAGCGTCACCGTGCGTGTGTTGTTGTTTTCGCTCCAAGTTCCCGCTGCGGTGCGGCGGCTCCAACTCTGCATGCATTTTGTACAAAAATCGTTGTACTTAGAAAGTACAACAAAAAATGACTAAAAAAAATTGCCACTATTTGTTGCACTCTTGCTCTGGTCTTTTCTTGCAGTGTGTCTTATCGGTGATTTGTCCAGAGCGTCCGAAACATTTACAAAAATAACAACCCTTTCTTTCAACTTTCTTTGTCTTTTTTTTCCCACTTTTTTATTTTTTTTTTTGTTTTGTTTTTGCCTTGTGAAAAAACGTAGCGGGACGGTGACAAAGGCTTCATTTGTAAGCCGCGCCGCCCGCGCCGCCAAATGCAGGGATACATGCCAGCGACGAGCACGGCGCCTTCCCGGCTGACGCGCTTAACGAGGACCGAAGCGGACGCAGGGGCGCAGGCCAACGGGGGCAAAAATATGCATATGTATTCATAGAGTTTATTATTATTTTGTCATGCACCTGCGCGAGCATTAACAACCAGTTACAATTTATGCCTTCATTTTCCGCGCCAGGGCACCCGCCTTTGGCGTTCGGGAGAACCCCTGTGCGGGTCACACTTGTTATTCAACGGATGTGACGCCAGATTCGTTTGAATGCGACCACTATCACGCATGTCTGGGATCAACAGGCAAACGAATGTGACATCATGATAATGACACGAACGCGACGCAAACTCCCACCCATCCTCTCGAATCTGACGTCACATTCGTTGGGCAACAAAGACATTCCATTCTTCCGCTTCCTGCTGCATCATTTGTGGCGTGTGGGGAGGTCAAGGGTTGGCAAGAGGAGCCCAGCCGTCTGTTCCGGCCCCGTTCCACCAGCAATCAAACAAACGATAACGTTTCCTGTGGGACTGCCGCCCGCTACCGCCCGCTACCGCCCGCTACCGCCCGCTACCGCCCGCTACCGCCCGCTACCGCCCGCTACCGCCCGCTACCGCCCGCTACCGCCCGCCACCGCCCGCTACCGCCCGCCACCGCCCGCTACCGCCCGCTACCGCCCGCCACCGCCCGCTACCGCCCGCTACCGCCCGCCACCGCCCGCTACCGCCCGCTACCGCCCGCCACCGCCCGCTACCGCCCGCTACCGCCCGCCACCGCCCGCTACCGCCCGCTACCGCCCGCTACCGCCCGCTACCGCCCGCTACCGCCCGCCACCGCCCGCTACCGCCCGCTACCGCCCGCTACCGCCCGCCACCGCCCGCTACCGCCCGCCACCGCCCGCTACCGCCCGCTACCGCCCGCCACCGCCCGCTACCGCCCGCTACCGCCCGCCACCGCCCGCTACCGCCCGCTACCGCCCGCCACCGCCCGCTACCGCCCGCTACCGCCCGCAACCGCCCGCTACCGCCCGCTACCGCCCGCCACCGCCCGCTACCGCCCGCTACCGCCCGCCACCGCCCGCTACCGCCCGCTACCGCCCGCTACCGCCCGCTACCGCCCGCTACCGCCCGCCACCGCCCGCTACCGCCCGCTACCGCCCGCCACCGCCCGCTACCGCCCGCTACCGCCCGCCACCGCCCGCTACCGCCCGCTACCGCCCGCTACCGCCCGCTACCGCCCGCTACCGCCCGCCACCGCCCGCTACCGCCCGCTACCGCCCGCTACCGCCCGCCACCGCCCGCTACCGCCCGCCACCGCCCGCTACCGCCCGCTACCGCCCGCCACCGCCCGCTACCGCCCGCTACCGCCCGCTACCGCCCGCTACCGCCCGCCACCGCCCGCTACCGCCCGCTACCGCCCGCCACCGCCCGCTACCGCCCGCTACCGCCCGCTACCGCCCGCCACCGCCCGCTACCGCCCGCCACCGCCCGCTACCGCCCGCCACCGCCCGCTACCGCCCGCTACCGCCCGCCACCGCCCGCTACCGCCCGCTACCGCCCGCCACCGCCCGCTACCGCCCGCTACCGCCCGCCACCGCCCGCTACCGCCCCGCGCCCCCGCTTTGGCCGCGTCCCAGATTTGAGAAAGGCTTTTGCGGTTGTCTGCCGTAAGCCTGCTGCGGGCCGCACGGTGGGCGGGACCCGGGCCGGCCGGGGCCGGGCACTCCACGGTTCAAGATTTGGATGGGAATGGAGGCGGCCGCTATGAAAAATGTTCCGGCCGGCGGCGTTCAGAGGCGCGCGCGACCCGTCGGCCCGAAATTTCCTTACCAGAGTCCGTCTGGCCCGTCACGATAGGGATAGAGCGCTGGTCATCTATCATGCGCGCAACAGGGCGGATAGGAAAGGCCGCAGCCCGGCGGACGAACATAGTCCAGCGTTCTTCTGGCAGCCGAGGGCCCCCTTCACACACACACACACACACACACACACACACACACACACACACACACACACACTCACACTCACACACACACACACACTCTCACACACACACACACTCCCACTCCCACTCTCTCAAACTCCCCTTCCCCCTCCCCTCTCTCTTTCCCTCTCTCCCACTGTGCAGCGCGTTCGAGTTTCAAACAGGGAAAATAACGGGCGGTGCATTCTTCCTCGGAGCAGATTGGGTTGCGGGGGGCCGGGATTGTGCGGCGTGTCGCGTTCCCGGGGGATCCTCCCCGCCGCGGCCACCTCGCCTCGCATGCACGCCCCTGCAGCGGCGGGGCCAGGCAAGGCCGGTGGGGCGTAACTAGGTTCACCCTGGCCGGGCCCTGGCGGCCCAGGGCCATGCTAAGCAGCTGGCGCGGTCCTGGCGCCGCCCGACCTGGGTCCGCCCTGCCTGGCGCACCCATCCGATGAAAATCTTTACGCACACCATTAATACCCTTCACGGGGCCACCTGGAGGACACACACACACACACACACACAGTCTCTCTCTCTTTCTTTCTCTCTCTCTCTCCCTCTCTCTCTCTCTCTCTCGCTCTCTTTCTTTCTCTCTCTCTCTCTCTCTCTCTCTCTCTCTCTCTCTCTCTCTCTCTCTCTCTCTCTCTCTCTCTCTCTCTCTCTCTCTCTCTCTCTCTCTCTCTCTCACTCTCTCCACGCATCACACTAACGGAGGCACTCACAAAATTGGTGCCCGATCTCGAAGGAATAGGGCTGTTCCGCCATTGGTTCGCCGTACTGTCCCCAGTACAGTGGGCCGTGCCACTCGTTGCGCGCCTAAGCAAGCCGGGATAGGCCACACGCTCGACACGCCAGTCCCGCGGGTCGGCCCACCTTGCCAGGGGCTCCGCTGCAAAGCGAATTATGCGCTTGTTTGCTTTCTTGTCTGGGTGCTTCCGGAGAGGGCAAAAAAAAATAAGTGTTTTAAATAGTGTAATTTTTCCGGAAATATTTGCAGTGGCGTCCAAAGGCAGAAAGAACGGGCAACGGGGGCCTTGTGTGGATATCGGCGGGGGGCTCGTAGATCGAAAAACGGGCCTTGCGGGTGCGGGCGGGGGCCTCGTTGTGAGTGTGTGTGTGTGTGTGTGTGTGTGTGTGTGTGCCGCGCACCGGCTGGCCCGACCTAGCAATAAGGGACGCGGCCAGACAACAAAACTTGGGCTCGGCCCCCTCAGCCTCTCCCTCCCGTCCGTTCGTCTTTGCACGCATGTGGCGCACCGAGGTTCCCACGGGCAGTGCGCTCTGCAAACGCCCCTCCTGGCGCCATCCCCTCCCTGCGGTCCCTAACAAGATTACGCGTTGCACACGCAGCCGCTGCACCGGCGCATCCGGGTCCCCGCCCATACAGGACCGCAGTGTAACGCCGGGGAGTACACGTTAAACGCCTTGCTATTGAATCCGAGCCATGTTGCAGAGAATTCGGCACATCGAACACAGTGTAACCGAGTGCCATTGGTACGGCCTGCTTGAGGCACACCACACAGTGGGTGAGAAGACCGTTGAGGTGACTTCGGAGGTCAGCCTAAACTTAAACGGGCACGTAGAGTTGATTCTGTGACGGTCACGCATCCAAATCGCTGTTGCTAAACTTCACACGGCACACGGTCACCCATCCATGTCTTGGACGCACTCGCCGCTGCTTAACTTCGAGCGGTCACCCATCTATGTCTTGGACGCACCCGCCGCTGCTTAACTTCAAACGGTCACCCATGGACGCACCCTCCGCTGACTTCAAACGGTTTTATTAATTGTTAAATAATTCCCAAACCGTTAATTTTGTCGAACTCTGAGTCCGGGGGACCTTGGTTCGACACCCAGTGCGAATGTCATTTTCGACAGACTGTCCCGGGGAGTCGACCGCCAAAGGTTTGTGTCGGCGGACGCTTCCCTCGCGGTGGTGACTTCGCTTACTCACATGCGGTATATATACAACCTCTCGGCGATCCACTGCCGTCCAACCAGTGATGGGTGGCGAGACTCCGTTGTTCCATGCAGTGGCCTGCCGAGGGGTAAGGACGCCATGCAGAAGGGTATTGAATCCCTCTGCACCTGCATGGGAAACGTCGCAATCTGGCCCGATGACCTGGGTGGATGTCTCTCTGCGCCGTGGCAAGTGCTTGAGCTTAGCTCGCCGGCGGTTACGATGTGAGGTAGAACTGCGACAGCACTAACCCAGTCCGGTTCGGGGATCGGCCTCGCACCAAATAGCCTTTCTCTTGCAAAAATTTACGTCATTATTTTTGAAGTTCCCTAATAATCTTGTCTCCAGATGAGGTTTATAATTTTTTCTATTTGTCTGGCGACCCCAAGTACCAAGCCGCGACCCCAAAATATTTTTCTGCGACCCAAAGTGGGGTCGCGACCCCAAGGTCGGGGACCGCTGGCCTAACTTCCAGGGGTTATATGCCAATAACTGCCTTATAAGTAAACCGCTTTGCGCCTTTTTGGGGTCCTTGGGAGGGGGGGTCCCCCCTTATGCACGTCCCTGCTCTGGAGCTCCAAACGTGCCCGGGATTTCGGCCGCCTCAACGGTCTTCTGACCCACTGTGCACCACTCGGCCAGGCCGGGCGACGCTGCCCGTCACGGCGTCGTCACGGCGTCGTCACGGCCCGGCAGAGCCCCGCGAAGCCCCGCGGAGCCCCTCGCGGAAACGACGAGGGGAGTTTTGCAAATTCGCGAGGGAGCCCATAATGCAGTATCAAGCATGCCGGGCACGGTTATTTATGAGCGATCCCGGAGGATTACGAGCGCCCGGGCAGCCTGCAGGGCTGCGTGCGAAGAGTCGCTCGCTCTCTCTCGCTCTCCGTGGGGCGCCGCGCCTGGGAGAGACCGACTCTTTGGAACGGGCGCGCTGGGGCGCAGCGGCGGCGGAGGGCCGAGGGACGCGGGAACGCGAATGAATTCAGCGCGGATCAACGACGAGCGATGGCGACTCTGATTCCCAGCAAGGAGTCTAGAGGGGGCTGCTTCCCGGGTTCAACTCTCGGTCACCCCATCTCTAAATTTTTAGTTTGTGTTTTTTTAAAATTTGTTTAGCACTTGTCACTCGACTGCTTTTTTGTTGTTGTTTTTTTTTTTTTTTTGTGATAATGAAGACCAACGACATGCATGGGATCACTCTGATTGTGCCCGGGCCTCCCTCTGTGTGTCGTGGCGGGGCGCGCCAGGGCCGCCGTTTTGCCTTCATGAATAAAAGCCATAGGCGGGATGGGAAACGACTGGGGAAAATAAAAAAAAAGGGGCAGAATAATGGAACGAAGCAAATATGCACTTGAGAGCACGGTAGTAGGGCGTGGCGGGGCGTGGCGGGGCGTGGCGTGGGGGTCGCGGCCCCGACCCCTTTTGGGCGCTGACCAGTGGCCAGCGTGACGGTGCAGCCGGAGAAGGGCGACAAGAACGAGAAGGGAATGTCGACAACTCTGCAAACCCAACAGTGTGTTGATGGAGTACACTCTCGTGGGAGCGAACTCAAATGGGCACACGCCGAAGAGAGCGTGCTGAGGGCGCTCTGTTGAGAGTGTAGTAGAGAAATAGCAGGAAGCCGCTGGGGCTCGGCTGCTTTCGGGTCGGCGAAGCGAAGCGCCGCGCGCAAGCCGGGGCCACGCCGGGGCCACGCCGAAGCCACGCCGGGACCACGCCGGGGCCTCGCCGGGGCCACGCCGGGGTTCCGCGACCAGGCGCGCATGATTTCGCCATTCTTCTGCCCATACGTGTTCGTTGGCCGATTTGTGAGGAAGGGGTGCGGTGCGCGTGCACGGCGTCGTGGAAGTAGTAGTGGCGCACGGGGCGAGGTACAGTGGGCCAGAAGACAGGCGCAGGCCGTCAAAACTCTGGACGCGTGTTGAGCTCCAGAGTCGCTAAACAGGACTCGAACCAAACGTGCGACCCTACCAATGGATTGCTCTCGAAACGAGGAAGCCATTTAAGGGGTCACGCGTTCGGTTCGAGTCCCATTTTGCGAACACTGCAATTCAAAGGGTGAGACGTCTCACCCATTTTCGGCGATACAAAAAGTCTCACCGAAAAAAAGTCATACACGAATGTATCACCGAAAAAAAGGCCGTACACAAATGTATCACCGAAAAATGGTCAGACATCAGTGAGATGGGCCCTTGTTTTCCTGAGGAAGTATCACTCTTTTTCGGTGACACATTTGAGTACGACCTTTTTTCGGTGATACATTCGTGTACGACCTTTTTACGGTGATACACTTTAGTATCACCCTTTTTCGGTGAGACAGTTCTGTCTCACCCCTCAGGTGGTGAGATGTATCACCATTTGATTTACAGTGAATTAGGAGCTCAAAACGCGTTTGGAATTCTGGCCGCCTGGTCCGGTCTTCTGGCCCACTGTGCGAGGCCGGGGTGGGGCGGGGACGGGCCGCGACCCTGTCATTTTCACCCTTTGTGTTGCACATACTCCGGCGAGACATTTTTCCGCCACGCGTGTCAGCAATCAGTTGCCCCTGGCGTGCGCATCAGTGGCCTACGCTACAGTGCGACAGGCGCTGACATATTCGCGGTGTCCCGGTCACAGCGAATTTAAAGCGAGGGACAGAGAGAGAGAGAGACATGAAAGTACACCCAAAAAAAGTCGTTTCTTGAACCAAAAAAATTTGCATGCACTATTTACTTGAAACACACAAGTATAGCAACTAGAGCCCTGTGACTGCAGCCACGGTGATTGGCCACTGCCTGGAGCGACATCGAGTTCACTTCGCATGCTAACCAAGCACACAACTAGAAGCACCGGTTTATAAATGGATGGGGCCGCCGCGCCGCAGCCGTTCATTGTCCTGCATTCAGAGCCCGCACGGCAACACGGCGAATTACGAGGCAATGAAACGGAGCCAGCAGCACGCACCGCTACGGCGGCACGCCCCGCCGCCCCGCCACCCCGCCACCCCGCCGCCCCGCCGGCAGAAGCTGCACAGTGGAGGTGAAGGACCCCGTAAAGCTGCCTTTCACTCAGACGGTCGTCGACAACGATTCGAAAAATCGCGGCGGCGACGACGGAAACCGAGACCTTCCCGACGACGAGCGGCGCCGAGTGCGAAAATAAGAGTCGTGCGCCGGCCGGAAAGGGAGATGAAGGAAGCCGGGGGGAAATGGCGAGGCCTGGTGATATGCTGCGCCGAGACAAGGTGAAATGGAATGAAAACATAAGAAAGGGAGGACTCCCCCCCCGCCCCCTTTTCCACCAACGCCCCGCCTTCGTATTACAATGCCAAATGGGCTGCCATAAATACCTTGAGCCAGCTTGAGGCAATACCGGCGCAACGAAGTGGCAGGGCAAAGTGTAAAGAAGAGGATGTCGCGCCTGCCTGCCTGCCCAACTTTAAGGTGGGGATGACTTTTTCATACAGAGGCGCCGCGCCCTGCGAGAGCTGCTGCTGCTGCTGCTGCTGCTGCTGCCGGAGCCGCCAGCGCCGAGGCGCCCCGGCCGCGCCAGCCACTCCGAGCCTGCAGACCGCCTGCCTGCAGCGCGGCAGACATAACAAGGAAAAGTTGCGGCCTGCGGTTCAAGTACAGTCGTGACCAAAAGTGCGTGCGTGTGCGTGCGTGCGGAAGGGGACGAGGTGTGGCGAATGGGTGCGACACTGTGGCGTTGCGCGCGCGCGCGTGTTTGAGAGAGAGAGAGAGAGAGAGAGAGAGAGAGAGAGAGAGAGAGAGAGAGAGAGAGAGAGAGAGAGAGAGAGAGAGAGAGAGAGCTGGGTGACGGTGTGTGCGAGGACGTTTGGCAGATGAGGGCCGCACAAACATTGACCCCCAAAACTGGCCGGAACTCGTTGCCGCAGCGCCCCCATCAGCCGTCCTAGCGGCGGGGCGGGGCGGGGCGGGGTGCGTGGAAAAAACTGTGAGGAGGACGACGAGCAGGCCCTGCCGGCCGAGGCGAGGAACACAATTGTGTTGTTGAGAACAGCGGCAGAACTCGGACCGCAATGTCGCCGCGAGCGAGGAGGAAGCCGTTGGACCGGTGCCAGGCGTCTGTCTCTCTCGCTCCCCGACGGGTCGCACCGTGAGTGCGAGAGAGACAGAGCGACCAAAGCAATGGGTGGAATCGGCCAGCAGGGCCGAACGCGGGGACGGCCTCGATCGCTATGCATAGCGCATATGGCGCCGCGGCCCGCCGCCCCGACTCACTCTCATCCTTGGCACCTTGTTTACCTCCTCCCCGGCCTCGCCAGGCACCCCATATAATTACGTACGTGGTGCCAAACACAAGACCAATCTCCCGGGCCAGGACGTGTCGGGGCCCCGAGTAGTCTCACCCCGGCTAACACCGCCCCGGCTCTGTCTCTCTCGCACCCAGCGCCCCGTCAGAGCGGGAGAGACAGAGGGGCTCTGTTCGAAAGCAGATCCTTCCCCCGCCCCCCCTATCTTCCACGCCTTGTTCGTCTCCAAAGACAGGCAAGAAGAGGCGGGTGGGCCGGTAACGCCGTCGCCGACGGACCGCACACGGCGAGGGGTTGTGTGTGAATTTCCGGCCGGAGATCCACTTTTCACGGCGTGAAAGCACAAGGCGGTGGCGATACTCCCTGCGACGGCCCCGCAACGCGCGCGGGGTAGCGGCGCGGAAAGAGGTGGCGGCGAGCGGTACACTACACCATCGACACAAGACCAGCGGACAAATTGTACCGCGTTTACAAGGAGGAGGCGGCCTGGCGCCCTGTCGGCTGCTTCCAAACAGTGGCGTCAGCTCGCCGCTCTGTCTCTGTCGCACTCGTGGGATGTTCCGAAGGAGAGAGAGAGAGAGAGAGAGAGAGAGAGAGAGAGAGAGAGAGAGAGAGAGAGAGAGAGAGAGAGAGAGAGAGAGAGAGAGAGAGAGAGAGAGAGAGAGAGAGAGAGAGAACGACTCTCCTTCGAAATCACCCGACTGGCAGCCTGCGGGCGCGGTGTGGTCGCGTCGCCGTGCCGCGTTGACGGCCAGCTCCTTTTTGTTGCCGGCCGGCCGGCCGCGGCTCCAGTAGTGTCCGGGGCCATCAAACCGCCCCGCCGCAGAGCCTCCCTTCCCTCCCCTCTCGCCGTGCGGCTTCCGTTTTACGCCGCCTGATCCCCATTTACTCCCCTGTTTGTCTCGGCCCGAGTTTTATCCGGCGCCTTTTCACTCTTGCAACAACACCGCGCGGTCAGGGCGAGGCGCGGCGAGGCGCGCAGCGCGGCAAAGCCACCGCCCTGTCGATTTCGGGCGTGTTGCGTGTTTACGGGGCCAGAAATCAACATGCCGCGCCCCAAGCCCGCCGCCGCGGCCTCGAGCACGTCCCCGTCGTGTGTGAAGCACCGCTGCTCCGTGTTCCTCGCACAGGCACTCCGCACAGTGGGCCAGAAGACCAGTGGAGGCGGTCAACATTCCAGACGGGGTTTGAGCTCCAGAGTCACTACATGGGACTTGAACCGATCGTGTGACCCCACCAATGGATTGCTCTCCGAACGAGGAATCCATTCCATTGGTGGGATCACACGATCGGTTCAAGTCCTGTTTAGCGACTCTGGAGCTCAAAATAACGCGTCTGGAATCTTGGCCGCCTCAACGGTAGTCTCCTGCCCCCCTGCGCTCCGTTGCACAATGGGTCCAGTCAGAAGACCGTTGAGGCGGCTAAAAGTCTACACGCGTTTTGAGCTCCAGAGTCTCTAAATGGGACTCGAATCGAACGTGTGACCCCACCAATGGATTCCTCGTTTGGAGAGCAATCCATTCGAGGGGTCACACGTTCGAATTCGAGTCATTCAGCGACTCTAGAGCTCAAAACGCGTGTAGAATTTTGGCCGCCTCTGCGGTCCTCTGACCCACTGTGCGTTGGGCCGCGAGAGAGACAGAGCGATGAAATCACTGTGCGGCCGCCGAGACGCCCACCGAGGGTAGAAGCAGTTGCGACGGAAATCGATCCTTGCAGTGTGGGTGTGATTCAGCCGCGGTGTCCGAGTCGGTCCGCGTACAGTGCCGTGACGAGGCGCAGCCGCCCAGCCGCGCAGCACGGCTGACTCATCCGGGGGAGTCACGCGTGGTGCGTCACGGCAAGCTACTGAACAAACAAAAAAAAACCCAGCTTTAAATTCCATCTGGATTTTACTCTGGATTTCCGGGTTTCCATCTGGAATATTCTTATCCATATGGATTTAGAAATATCCAGATGGAAAAGAGAAATTCCACACTGGGCTTTTGTCTGGAAATTATGATTCCAGATGGAAATTTAGTTTCCATGTGGAATTGTCAAATCCAGAATGGGAATCATAATCCACTATGGAATTATGAAACACCAGAGTGGTTTTTTAAAGGACCAAATCCATAATGGATTTCCAAATTTCCAGAGTGGATTTTGTTAGCTTCGTCCGCAAGGTGGCGCTAGTGTCGCTTTTTCTAGTCAGGCAGTTAAAAGAGCTCCCCAAGCCGGGAGAGAGTGTTCCAACACTTCGAAGTAGACGGAAACTGCAAGGTCTACTTGAGACTCACGTACCTACGCATGATTGAACTCTGTATGATAATTGTAGCCTTAGCTATTTAAAATCTTAGGTGGCTCTCGCTTGTCGCTACGGGTCGCGATTTAGTTAGGTAAGCGTGCTCTCTTACCCTCATGTGTGCGACGTGAACTGCTAACCGCACATCACATATTTTTACGGCTTGCCTGTACGCCCTCTGGCTACTAGCCTCTGCATAGCCGATCAGGTCGGCTATCAAAGCTCAAGATTTTAGCCGAATCTATAACCAGTATGCACCTCTCATGCACCACTATGGATCTTATTGTTTCCAGAATGGATTTTCAGTTTCCATTATGGATTTTTTTTCCAGAATGGAATATGAAAACCCAGAGTGGAAAAATGTTCCAATTTACATATGGATAATAAAACCATATGGATATCAGAAACCAGAATGGAAAAATTCCAGACCAGATATCCATATGGGATTTAAAGCTGGGAAAGTACAGTCAATAAACTGAGAACTGTAATATGGAGGTGCAGCTGCCTTTGTAACATACCTTTGAAAATTCTTTGTACCTCATATATATTTGGTGGAATTTTCCTTGTACTATGGATAGCGCAACAAAAATTACAGCTAATGGAACGATGTCTAGATTTTGCCTCTTCAACTAACTTTTTGCTCCGCCAACGGATTGTTCGTCGTATCAACAAATTATTCATCAGGTGAACAAATTTTGTTCGGTTGTCACGGAGGCAACAAATTTTTCGTTGGATCAACGAATTCCTCTTTTCCGTGTTCACCTTAAGACATTTAGAGTATGAAGGTCCTGTTTGGATTGTAACCCCGCCCCACCGCGTGACAGTCTGACAGTGAAGGCAAAGCTCTCATGACATGTCGAACTGCGGCCACTGCAACTCCACGGTGAGCACCTGCTGCCTGCACCGGGTCGGCCGCTGTCGGAGCTCAAAGCGTTTATGGGGTAGTGGAGGAGTTTCGGCGGGTCTCCAGAGCGGCTCCCCAGAGGGTTGCCGGGGTTGCCAAGGAGTTGATGGCACTGCCGAGCGGTTCAAGGGGTTGCAGGAAGAGGTTTGCCGCCGCAAGGAAGGGCTCCAGGCAGATTGGTGGTTCGGGTCGCTCACCAGGGGATCATAACTCAGGACGGCGGGCTGGACCCGCGTGTCCAGGCGAACTCCCCCAGCCGCACAGATTCGGCTGTGCGGCTTTCTCTCCCGCTAATTCACTGAGCCCGCTAGCAGTGTATACTACTTTGGCTAGATTTTTTTTTTTAAATCGACGTTCAAGCAAACATTTTTGCACACCTATTTTTTTTATTGAGACGTTTTCCCGCACACTTATTTTTTTTTATCGGAACCGGAATGGCTGCATCCGCCACCGTTCAGCAGAAGTAAGCCCTGATGCTACTGTCACACCGAAGGGATATAACTTTGGTCATTTTCTTTGCGAAGTCAAAAGACCTTAAGACCACTCCCTGGCGGGGATCCAAGTTGCATTAGCCCTTCTGTGCATCCGGGGCAGTTGCTTTCTTGTGTGTGTGTGTGTGTGTGTGTGTGTGTGTGTGTGTGTGTGTGTGTGAGTGTGTGTTTGTGTGTGTGTTTTTGTCTCTTTGTGGCGGTCTGTGTGAGAGAGAAACAGAGAGAGAGAGCTCTAAACGGAGAGGGGGGGGGACGCGCAGTGGAATCCTATCACGATGCGGGGCGGGCCGTGCTGCTGGTCGTGGGCAAAGAATTAAATGGAAATCGACATGGTGGCTCGGTGTAGCGCCGGCCTCACTTCGCTCTCGTCCTTTGTCGCTCCGCTGCGTCACACTGCACGGCCCCACGTGGTTCTACGTCACTCCCATTGCGTGTCGCTCCACCGGTCCTCTGGCCCACTGTGCGTCACTCCGCGTCGCTCTGTGCAGCTCCGCTATCGGCAGCAGCTGTTTGCTTATTCGCCGGCCGGTGCCGCGCGTCGCTCTGTTTTCATTAGCGCGGGGCGTGACACCCATTCGCCGGGATTCGCTGCTTGAATCGGGCTTAAGTGTGAATCATATGGACCAAACTTGCCAACAAAGTGGCATTAGCAAGCGAGGCGGGACGAAGACGGACGCAAATAAATTTAAATTTTGGAACCGGAAGTTGGGCGCCCCTACTGCGAGGCTAGCAGCGAGGCCCCGGCGTTGAACCCGCGAGCCATTCACGGATCTATCTTGATTCCCGTCACGCGTGCGTCCGGGCCTCGGGCCCATTCTCGTGTACAAGGGCGTTTATTTACTGCGAAACGTGGAGCAGATGGTTACCTCTCTGGCAGCGGGGGTCGAATCTTCGGGTTCAACTCCCGGCAGGTTTTTTTTTTTGGAGCGGGGGGGGGACATTTTTGAACATTTTTCCAATATTTTATGAAATTTCCCACTCTTTTTTGAAATTTTCCAATATTTTTTTGAAATTTTCCAATATTTTTCATAACGTTTGGGGGCAGTGACGGGAAGCGGAAAACAAAGAGAGCTGCGCTTATCGCCCACAGCTGACGTCTTGTCGGTGCAGAAAAGTGTTAGGCTGGCGCCGCACGTGACGAGGCGCAGCGAGCCCGCCTCTCTGTCCCACCCGTCCGCGCCGCGCCGGGAGGGCGAGAGCGACGGACGCACCGTGATTCGGAGTCAAAGGGCCGCCCCGCCGCGCCCCGCTGCAGAAAGGTAAAGTCACAAACTGTCGATAGCAGGACGAGGGGCGCTGGGACGTGCCGGGCCCTGGGCCCTGCGCCCTCAGCCGGAGGGATCGCTTTTTAGGAAGCCTTATCGCCTGTAAGCGCGCGTCCGCCGGCCCCGGCCACCCGGCCCACCCAGCTAGCCCCCCGGCCACGGCCACGACCAGCTTGGCCACCGCGGAGGGCAGGCCCGCCCGGGCGCAGCAAGGTGGGTTCGGAGCGCCGCCCGACGACCCGCTGGAAAATTTGTGTGCAATGATCGTGGGAACGTGTAAGATTCCTGGCGTATTTGCGACACATGTTGCCTACTTACAGGCGTTTTCGCCACCTGAATGTGAGAATGGGTTCACATTTTGTACAATGAATGTGGGAAGTTAGTTGTGTTCCCGCCCTCGGCGCCGCCAAAGTGTGTCCGAAAGTAAGTTGTTGGCCAACTGAGTGCCGCTCCGTCCACTCACGGACGGACGAGCGCGCGTGCGCCGCCGGGCTCGGCATTGTGTGACGTGTCCGTGCGTCACTCGGGACACTCCACCCACCTCGCTACCCCCCCCTCCCCCCCCCCCTGAGTGAAACTGGACCGCGCTGCCCGTAAAGCAGTGGCCCTGCATTAAGGAGCAAATTAAGGCGAGTAACCGTTCGCCAGTAAACGGGGAGAGTTACGGCCCCGCGGCCCATATCATAATTAGCAAAGCTTGACGGAGCGCCGCCATTGGTCGGCGCCGCGGAGGAGGGGGGGGGGGTGTCATTTGATAGCCCCCGCCTTGAGCCCCTCGTGGCGTAAGGCAGCACATGACATCGTCATCCTCATTATCAATCTCGAGGGAAGGCCAGCCGCGGCTGCAACCATGTCTCCATGCATCCGCCGGGGAACTACAGGGCAATCTGCAGGAAAATTGCTTTTCTCTTTTCAAGCGCAAGTTTGATGCCCCGCCTCGCGGAGAGCGTCTTTTGGCGGACGAACCAAAGTGACTGTTTGGTCGGAACGATCCCAGGCGGAGCCAGTACTTATCTCTGCCTGGCATCCGATTAACAGGCGAATGCTTCTTGACCCCGCTCGGCCAGCAGACGGAGTCTCTCTCTCTCTCTCTCTCTCTCTCTCTCTCTCTCTCTCTCTCTCTCTCTCTCTCTCTCTCTCTCTCTCTCTCTCTCTCTCTCTCTTCCTCTAACTGGCTCCGACTGGAACTAAAACTGGCAGTGGAGGGCGCGTCGCGGCGCCCCGATCCGTCCCAAGGTCTCGGTGACGGCGACGCGGCGACGTGGACGTGGCGGCGACGTAAAAGCGGGCGAGGCTAGCCAAGCCAAGCCGCGTCCAAACCTCCTCCAGGAAGTCGACTGCTGGTTGCCGTTCAAGGCCGTCTGTCCGCCCGAGGACACACCCACTCTGTCGGGGAAAAAGGGTAAAAAAAAAACAAAATAAATAAATAAATAAATAAATAAATAAATAAATAAATAAATAAATAAATAAATAAATAAATAAATAAATAAATAAATAAATAAATAAATAAATTAGGAAAGCAAGTTTAGGAAGATGAAAGTGTTTCTAGCAACTAAGGCCAACACTCCCTTGTTGATGAACAAAATTTACCTCCGATCTTTGAAAAAATCCCAAAACCTTCCAAATTAATGTTTCTATTTGAGTTTCCAGCCGTTTCCAGCGCTATGCGGCTGGAGTGCGGCGATCGACGCGGCCACTGCAACGGCACAGTGGGGCCTGCACTGCCGTTGCGGCGTGCTAACGAGAGCAACGCAGGGCCATTCGCGTCCCGCGGGTCACATGCCTGTCGCTCTGTCTCTCTCGCACTCATGCATTCAAAATTCCCTCCAAAAACACGCGATATTTATGATCGGATCCTCCGCGCGTGCGTCCTTGGCTCCGCCGCGCGGCGAGCGGCAACATCGCCGATACTTTGTAGCAACGGCACTGGTCGGCGGGCCCCGCTACGTCCGCCGGCCTGTCCGCCTTTGATGATGATGTGACTTTACAGCCGAACAAGATGTGTTCTCTACGACCGCAATATATTGTTGCAAGTTCGGCGGCCTTTCCGGTCTTTGTGACGTCGCGCTGCGTCGTGCTGCGTCGTGCTGGGCTCGGCCATCCGAGGCCGCCTCAACGGTCTTCTGACCCACTGTGCAGTGACGCCGCCGGGCAGGGACAGGAGTAGGGGTTGTTGGGATCCCACATGGAAAATACAAAAAATGGCGCTTTTTAAAACGTAAGAAGGCACAATAATCGTCTTTCAAGTTTCTCCTAGGGGTCTGTTGCGCGGTCGTATGTAATTAAGGGGTGACTGCGTCTGTCCCGCTGGCCACATGCTGGGAGCTTGTACTAGTGCGTGCGTGTGAGTGTGTGTGTGTTGAGAAAGAAAGAGAGAGAGAGAGAGAGAGAGAGAGAGAGAGAGAGAGAGAGAGAGAGAGAGAGAGAGAGAGAGAGAGAGAGAGAGAGAGAGAGAGAGAGAGAGGGGGTCGTGTGTGCGTGCGTGCCCGGAGGGGCTACTGCGAATGCCATTGCACGCCTCCCTGTGCAGATAATCGTGGCAGTCGCACCGTAGGGGTGGCCATTGCCAGGCCATTGGCGTTCCCACTCCCAAATGGAAACCAATCCGTCCATTTACTTCCTTTTCGGTCACCCCGCCGGCCTGGGCCCACCGGGCCTGGGCCCACCCGGCCTGGGCCCACCCACCCGGCGGCCTTGCCCACCACGGGCGTTGCTTGCAATGCCACTCCGCTGATGAGCCGCTCTGCGAGGAGTTATCGCCAAGCGTATTCCGATTGCCGGCCCCGTTAACGTCCCCTCTCTCTCTCTCTCTCTCTCTCTCTCTCTCTCTCTCTCTCTCTCTCTCTCTCTCTCTCTCTCTCTCTCTCTCTCTCTCTCTCTCTCTCTCTCTCTCGCAATCATGGTGGCGCCTCGCCGTATATGACTGCATGCAGAGCGACAAAACGCTGCCAGGAATCAGTCTGCAGCCGAGTCGACCCATGATCTGGTCAGAAGAAAAAGAGAAAATAGAATCTGGCGGTACTAGAACCCGCGCGGCCCGCGCTCCCCTGGACAGTGGATGGCGCCTGCGCGCGCACACATGAGTGTGTGAGTGAGTGAGCTGGTAGGGCATGCGTCGTGCATTGCAGATGGCCGCGGCTGTGCCCGAAGTTGACAAAGTGGCGTCATGGACTGCGGACGTGAGTGTCGGGAGTGTGTGTGTGTGTGTAAGTGTCTGCCGTATATGCGGAACGTGGCGGCGACTACACAGGCCTCACTATACATGTCCATGACCCGAAATAAATCCGCTTGCGATGAATTCCGTCGGCCTGTTGTTCTGCACAACAGAGGGCGCTCACGGACACACACACACACAAAAAAAATTCAGAGCGCCACCCGGGCTAAGGACTAATGTTTCGCGTCTGGAGCAAGAAGGCAGCCAATTGCCTCCTCTTGCATGCGTGAATATGTGTGTGTGTGTGAGGGGGAGGGGGATGTTGGAGAGAGAAGTTTCGAGGCAGCTTGGCAGCCGCGGCGTCATGTCATGATTTTTGCGCTCTCAATTACTGGCTGCTTGTTGTTCACCCCCAGGCATTGCCTCCTTGGCGGGGCCTCCAAGGCGGGGCCTCGTCGGCGGCCTCGAGACCGGAAGGACAACGTGCCTGTCACCCCGACGCAGCGCCGCCGCGACTGACAGCCAGAAAATGCATGTAAGATTACGGACGGCGGAGCGCGGCGTGGAGAAGTGGGGCGGGGCGGGGTGCGGCGGGGCGGGGTGGGGTGGGGCGGGGTGCGGCGGGGTGGAGCCTTCCTCTTGGAGCCGAGACGTGGGCATTGGAGGATAGAAAGCACATTTTGCCCATACGGGCAAATTGTTGTTGCATTACAATTGGAGTCAGGTTCAAGAAAAATACAGAATAAAATTCACGGATTTTTTTTTTGTTATTTGGGGTTGCCTTGACCTCTGGGCTACGCCGACCACTTTCAGGGAGAGTGTTGGGCAACACGCGACAGACCGTCAGCATTGTGGGTCAATGACTAGTTTAGAACGAACGAAATAAGAAGTCCGTGCATAGACCTCCTGGCAGACGAGGGCGATGAATAATGCAGTGGGGCCGCAAAGAATTGCATTAGGGCCACGCAGGGCCGTGTAGCGGCACTCCAAAAGGCATCTCTCTCTCTCTCTCTCTCTCTCTCTCTCTCTCTCTCTCTCTCTCTCTCTCTCTCTCTCTCTCTCTCTCTCTCTCTCTCTATCTCTCTCTCTCTCTCACTCAGATAAAAGGAAACTGGAAAATCCTGGAGAGTACCTTCCGAAGTTCCTTCGGTCCGGAAGCTTCGTTTTTCAAGTTTGCACTAAACCGCCTGGAAACGCGTACCAAACAAAGGCACTAGAGTTGTCGGATTTTTTTTCCTCGCAATAAGAAGCTCATGTATTTGAAGGATCTTTTTGACAGTGCCCTTTTGCCTTCCCTTCGCCCTATCTCGTTTCTCGTTTTCTTCCCTGCCGTCGCCCCGCCCCGTGCCCACATTGACCTTTATGACTTATCGCATACCGGAGTCCGACTCTGGGTCACGAGTGTACCCTTCGCCCGCTCAGTCCCTTGGGGACCCGTCCTGCCAAACCACCCTTGGAAAATGCTGGGCCTCAGGTTGTTGAGTCGAGCGGAAGTCACTGTTATTAAAAAAAAAAAAAAAAAAAAAACTTGAAATTGATGCGAAAACAATTGCCAAATCTTTGGATAACATTTTTTCAACGTTTTTAAATTAATGTTTTTCTGTGCTCGTTTTTCCGAGCGGGAATCGCTGTGTTCCGACGGTTCACTATAGCTCTGCAAATCGAACGCATCGGTCGCTAGCTCAGCCACGTAACAAACTTTACTCTCACCCCATTTATTTTCCTGTGTCGGATATACTTCGTCAAAAAAAAAAAGTGCCTGCTCTCTCCTCGTGAGAATGTTATCCGGAAAAATGGTCCGTGTGGATGACCCGACCTCATCATTCGGATTGGAGGGGAGGTGGAAGGAAGCAAGCCGGGCCCACCTCAAGACAGAATACAAATGACAGCGCGCGAGGCGAGACGGCGGAGGGAGGGAGGGAGAGAGAGAGAGAGAGAGAGAGAGAGAGAGAGAGAGAGAGAGAGAGAGAGAGAGAGAGAGAGAGAGAGAGAGAGAGAGAGAGAGGGGGGGCACGCCTGGCTACCAGATTGATGGTGGAAGTGCAATAATACGATATGGATTCGCCGAGAAGCCGAACGGCAGTGGATATTATATGAGCAGCACCAGGGTGCGAGAGAGAAAAGCAGGGAAAAAAGGAAAGACGAATGGAAGGGGAAAAAGTACGTGGTATAGAAAACCACGCAACCGAGAAAAATAATAAATAAAGGCACGCAAATATGACGCGGCGCGTGGCCGTGGGTAAACGCGGCGGTCTCGTTGGCGGTGGGGCGGGGTGGGGCGGGGCGGGGCGAGGCGCTCAATCATGCAGTCATCTGCACCGGGGAGGAGCCGAGCATTGTCGGAAGCGAACGAGACGCGTTTAAAGTGAAGAGCGGAGCAATCGTGTTTCCCCGCGCGTTTTCACTTTCATGCCTCCGCAGTCCGTCTAATCAGCCAGAGTGCGGAGGAGGATGTGTTGCGCAGTGGCGAGCCTGCAGTCCGTGTGGTCGGTGTCTGAGAGAGAGAGAGAGAGAGAGAGAGAGAGAGAGAGAGAGAGAGAGAGAGAGAGAGAGAGAGAGAGAGAGAGAGAGAGAGAGAGAGAGAGAGAGAGAGAGAGAGAGAGAGAGTAGCGTGTGGCGCCACAAAGCTATACTCTGCCCATCAGTGTGTTATATGGAGCTCTTTAACGGACCCAACAACACACGACTCGAAACCATAAAGCTGTTTTGAGGATGCGGGAGGGGATGAGGTCCGAGATAGGGAAGTGCCAGAAGGAGAGCAAAGGGAAGGCGAGGCAAGACGAGGAGAAGGAGGAGGTAGAGAGAGAGTCCTGCGCGGAAAAAAGGAAGGCAAGGAAGAAGAGTGACGGGATGGCGGACCTAGTTTTAATATTGTAATACGTTGTCGCCACGGGAATGTTTGATCTCGGCAAGACGACGGCGGCGTCCGGATAGAAGATGACGTCTTTGAGCGCGCGGCGCACAGTGGGCCAGAAGACCGATAGAGGCGGTCCAAATCCCGGACGCGTTTTGAGGTCCAAAGTCGCTAAATGGGACTCGAGCCGATCGTGTGACCCCACCGATGGATTGCTCTCCGAGCGAGGAATCCATTGGTGGGGTCACACGTAGGGTTCGAGTCCTGTTCAGCGATTCGGAGCTCAAAACGCGTCTATAGTTTTGAACGCCTCCGCCGGTCTTCTGGCCCACTGTGCGGCGGTGCGCGGGAGAGGGTGAGGACCAGGCCGGTGTGGAAGACTTTCCATTACCATGCGCTGGAACACGGCAGCCACCACGGCAGCCACCTATGAATGTGAATCAGACGGCGTCTTCAGCATTTGCAAGGAAAGGAGGTGCGGCGCGCGGCGCGCCACCCATTCGCAGGAATGTTTTGCAGCGGGAGCGCGCGTGTAACATTTAGTGGCCGTTGGCGGAACTGCACTGCATGCGAACCCACGGAAAGAACCTGTATTTAGCCGGCAGTCCAGAACAGCAAGCATTCTAGTTTCTTAATGTATTCCGTTTTGGAAAGGAAACTCGTAACTCTGCCTAAACTCCAGAGGTCTCTGCCCTGTTTTAGCGCAGCTAGTTTCTCTCTCTCTCCCCCCTCTCTCTCTCTCTCTCTCTCTCTCTCTCTCTCTCTCTCTCTCTCTCTCTCTCTCTCTCTCTCTCTCTCTCTGTTTTTTTTATTATTTGTTTTTTTAGGCGGTGTACTTTGTCCGAGCCGAGGCCGAACCTGCGGATAAGTCCCACGAGGCGCCGACCATTGCCTGAAGCGGCGCTCTAAAGGCGGCAAGTCACCGGAACGGCTACAGAGCAGCTGCACACGGCACGCGCGGCGTCCGCCTGTGGATCTGCGGGTAGGCAACCCACCTCGCAGCGAGGCAAGGCGCGGCCTAGCCGCCAGGCGCTTCCCCCGTCACAAGAAAAAGAAAAGGGGAAAAAAAGGGGGCGTGCAGATAATGTAGGCCTCCGCCGTCTTGGGGCCGGCCGACCCGCCATGCTTCTCATCCCGATCCAGCTGCCGCGCGCAGCATACAAATAATATGCTGACCGGCGCAGATCATGGCGAGCCGCCCCGCCGTGCAGCCAGCCAGCCCTGTTGTTGCAATTGCCAATTTCCAGGCCGTAATGAGCCCGGGGCCGAGCCACCGGGGGCTGGCTGCCTGCCTGGCTGCCCGGCATGGCTGCCTGCCTGGCGGCGTGGTCGGGTTCGCTGATTTTCCAGTGAAAAGCTTGACTTCTGCCCGCGCCGGAGGAAACGGGGCGGAACCCGGCGTGCGGCTGCTCCGTCGCGCTGCTCTCCGCCACCACCGAATTTTCTCACCTCACCTCACCTAGGAAGTCCATAATAATCCCTTCCTTTTTTTTTCTTTTTTTTTTTTCTTGTCGCGGCGTCCGTCTTCGTTCGTAGTGCCGGCGGCCGCTCTGCTTCCGCAAAAAGAAGGCGGCGGGCGCGGCAGTGGCGCCAACCACGACGCGTAAACCAACCGATGGCAGACAGAGGAAGTTTTCGGCGAGAGGAGGCGGGCGGGGTCGTCAGGGACGTGACGACGTGACATCCGCAAAGGCGGCAGGCTTTATGAGGCCGCGCGCAACCCGATATTCAAGAAGTCTTGCGTTTATAGTGAACAACAACAACAACAACAACAACAACGCACTCGTAAATCCTCGCGCATGCAGACAAAGTGCTCTCAAGTTCGTAAAAAATATTCAGATTTTTTAAATTTAAAACAACAACAATAAAAACAACAAGAAAATCCAAAAAATCTAGAAACAAAAAAATTAACATATTTTGTAACTTACTGGTTGTTTTTTTTTTTTGTTTTTTTTTTTTGGAAGATTGAAATTTTTAAAAAAATTGAAATAGGGTAGCTCTCGATTGATGCTACACCACTTGGAACTTAGATGTGATAGGCACTTGCGTGTTCCTGGTGGCCTCGCCCCGCCCCGCCCCGCCCCGTCCCGCCCCGCCCCGCCCCGCCCCGTCCCGCCCCGCGCCTGTCCGGGGTGAGTAACGCGACAGACCGTCGTCGCGCCGACGTCGCCCATAAACTCAACTTGCATGATTGAAGGGGTGGCCAGTGCAGCGAGGATCGGCGGGCCGCTCCCCTTTGGCCGGCCGGCCATGGAGCATAAACCGGTTGAGTCACGATTCGCCGAATGCGACCGCCCCGCCCCGCCCCGCCCCGCCCCGCCCCGCCCCGCCCCGCCCCGCCCCGCCCCGCCCCGCTGGCGGCCGGACACGAGGCAGTGCTCTTATGAAGATGATCCAGCAATCATATCGCCTTAATTAATAACTCGGAAGGGTTGTCGAGGATTACCCAGCAGGACTATTATCGGCGAGTCGCGCACCAAGCGGATTGGTTGGATGACGGGGTGGCCTGGTCCGCCGCGGTCCACCGCCAACAACGCCGCGCCGCATCACACATCATTTACCAGTGTACAAGCACGAGCGGACAAGACCAAAAAAAAAGTTGACCTTTTTCAGAAGCACTTAACCTCCAACTAACAAAGGAAATTTTCAAACACTAGTGCCAATTGCGTCACCAGCAAAATTACGTTTTTTTTACAATAAAAATTTGTAATAGACACAGTGAAATAACAAACAAACAAATATAGTTACATTGAGCGAGCGGGACACGTAAATAATTCCGAGAGAAAATACTCTTGGAAACTTTTTAGTGGTTCTACTCTTTTTGGAGTGCAGTTTCTGTCAGTGTCGTCTCCAGCGAGCTATAAGCCAGCGCGACATAATAAAACTTATTCCGGAATAACACTTACTCTGATATTCGCGCCGCGGGGCCCGCTGCTCGTAAAGGGAGAAAATTTCGAAACGATTAATCGTTTAGTCGAGGGACGTCTGCGCGTCTCCTGAGAGGGGCCGTGGCTGCGAGGAGGGGAGGAGGAAGGGGAAGGGTGTGCGCACCGCACACACCTCATTGTGCACACACGCCACGTAGCGCGTGAAAAAGGTTGTTAGTTAAGAAGTCGCAGGTGACGTAACTGGGGTGCCGAAAGAACCTTCCGATTACAACGTTAGCCCTCACTCTCTTCCCCTCCTCCTCTTCTTTCTCTTTCTCTCTATCTCTCTTTCTCTCTCTCTCTCTCTCTCTCTCTCTCTCTCTCTCTCTCTCTCTCTCTCTCTCTCTCTCGTCCCCCGGGGCCGGCGCGGGTAATGAAGAGAACGGCGAGGATCGCGACGACTGTTGTAGAAGTTGGTAATACTATAGTGTGAGAGAAGTTAATAAGAATGTAATATGAGAATGTCTAAGAACCCGAAATAAACCAAAATCCGTTACGAACAGTCGGAGAGAACAGTCATTGAGTCCTTGTCTAGTCAGCCCAAATACTTCAAAGTCTGAATCAATATTAACCAATAATTATAAAGTCATTTAAAAGTACAGTGAACAAGTCAATCTAAACGTGCTCGTGATCCTAGCAAGATCATGATACAACAATGATGAGGAGGCCGCGGAAGGCGATGCAAATGGCAACAGGATAGATTTGTAGCTTGTGGCGCCGCCTGACGGCAAGTGGGCCAGACGGGCAAGTGGACCAGACGCAGCCAAGCGGCGGAGCAGGGAAGTAAATCATGCGGATGCTGTGGCCTGGCCGCGTCGAGCCCGCGCACTTAATTTTAAATTCGATTAGGGATTTCTTTGCTTTCATTTACGGGCTCGCCTCGTCGTGTGCGGGCGTGGAGCTGCCCACAGGAAAAATATATTCTTTAAAAATATCCCTTTTTCCTTTATTCCAAGTTCGTGACTAATGCTTCTGTTTGTCAATAACTGTAGTCTTGGTTGTCTAGTGACGATGAGGTTAGACGGCCTCAACATAGCATGTTGCGACATTTCAACATCGTCAACCCAGACAAAGCACATCCTCTTCCCAGCCCATGACACTCATCCACGATTTAAGAGAAGAAAATATCTTCCAAAACACTTCCTAAACCGTTCTAAAATGAAATAATTACGCACCAGCAACGCCAAACAGACAACAACAGCCTGCGAGTCTGAACGCTGGTTGTGCCAACCTTAGAAGACGAGAACCTCTAAAAGAAAGGCGGTGACGGGGAAATGGTAAAGGTAGTGGTTAGGGATTTCAGCTTCTTACGTTGGCATTCTCAACGCTCAGTGTTTTTTCTGTTTCGGATTTGTTGGGGGTATTTTTTTATTTCATTTTAGAACGGTTTCACCAGTGTTCAAGATATTTTCTCCCAAAAAATCATGGATCAATATTATCGGCAGAGAAGGGGACGTGCTTTGGGTGTGTTGACATGTTGAAATGTCGCATCATTGAAGCGCTATATCCAGGAAGTCAGGAGCCGACTAACCCTATTCATGACTGCATTGAGTTATTTTGGTGTCGTGTCTTGTGGCCTGAAACCATACACCAGGCTTAAGGAAAACTGGGAACCTATCGACAAACAGAAGTATTTGCCAGGAATTTGGAGTGGATGCAGCGAGAGATGCAGCATACACGTATGGTGAGTTTTAAATACATATCCGATCTGGCGGATACAATCGACAGCACTTGAGTGGAGCGGTGAATCTTTTCTGAGCCTTACTCAGTGTGCCCAAAATAAAATGCAAATTTTGTAAAGGTATCCAGTTTGTGAAATCCATTAGGAGATGCCCTGTTTCTGGGCATTCAAGGCGTCAAGTTTTTGGGCGACAAGAAAGCCCAGATTTTAGGTGTCCTTGTCGCCGCCGAGGTTCTGCGCACATGTTCCATATGAGTCATCAATGGTTATCACAGGAGGAGGCCAGTTGCGGGATGATTTGGGGACTCTGAAACTAGGCGACAGAGTCCAAAACGGAACTGGACCGGAAGTGACGTCATCATCTGCAGAGCATGCTGCAGCGCAGCGGCTTTTGATCAGGTGTGCTTGGCAGCAGCGGGGCGCGCTGGGCCGCGGTGGGGTGGGGTGGGGTGGGGCGGGGCGGGGCGGGGCGGCGGCCGGGGCGGGGCGGCGGCCGGGGCCCAACGAAGATAGATGAGTCCGGTGCAGGAAGTGGGGGCTGGCTGGCTGCGGAAGGCCAGCACGACCTCGGCCAGGGCCAGCGAGGGGCGGTCGGCTTGAACGCGGGTTCAAATACCGCTTCCAGGGACAGCGATTAGGCAGCATTTCAAATGACATTTCCATTTTATTTTATTTTTTTTAGGCTCGCCCACCCGGCCTCTGGTTTGGAGAGCCTAGTGCAACCGTCCGGGACAACCTGTACTCCGAGGATAGATCGTTCGAGATGCGTCGTCGTGCTGTTAAAGTAGGTAATGTAACTGCTTTCTAGGCCATGTGGCGTGGGTTCAATTCCAAAAAATTAACAACTTAAAAAAAATTATACGAAAAATCAATTTTTCCAAGATTTTGGGGAGTTTTGATGTTGTTGCTGTTGTTTTTGTTGTCATCGTATTGATGTTTTAGTTTTTTCTGACAGTGGTCTGTGTCCTATCATAATTTATGCTTGCGTCCTAAGGGACATTTCAAATCGTTTAAATAATTGTCCCCTAAATTTGTAAAAGACGACATTGCCATTTCGGACACGGCCCGCTCCCACAGGTGTGCGACGCGGAGCAGAAGACAAAGCCCATCCTGAGAGCCCTGCATTTCACTGCGCTCATTTGTCAGGCAGAGATTTTCATTCTGTCAGACGCGACATGTAGAGCATCTGCTGGCGTGATGGATGGCTGGCAGGGACACAGCAGTGGACTCCTCAAACTCAAAGATTTGTGGCCAGTTTCTTGTTTCTTTTGCTGTGCGCAGTCGAGACAAACATAACCGGCCCGGGCCGACCTGAAGGATGGGGGGTAATCTAGTTTGGCATATAAACCGGGTACTCGAAAAGCGTTCTCCCATTCGTCTTCATTTATACTGCCGTGTTATTGTGTTGTTTGTCGACAGACTCGTCGACGACGTTGTCTCATTATGAAGCAAATTAGCGCGCGAAAGTATTCAGAGCAACAGGGGCGGGAGCAGGAGGAGTGGTGACGGGAGGACAGACAGACAGGCGGACGGACAGGGCCTGGGCCTTGGGGTCTCGCCCTCCTTGGCCTGGCCTGCTCCTGCTCGTCTCAGCGAGACTCAAATTAAAAACACACCTCACGTTTCTGTGGGGGTAATTCTTGTGAGGCCAGCAGCCCGCCCCGGCCGTTTCGCTCCCCCTTCTCTCTCTCTCTCTCTCTCTCTCTCTCTCTCTCTCTCTCTCTCTCTCTCTCTCTCTCTCCCTCTCTCTCCCTCTCTCTCCCTCTCTCCACCGGTCCACCCCGCTCCTCGCTCGCTCCCACTTTGTAATTCCTTATTACACGACAATTATTTTGACCCCTCCAGGACACTAGAGTCTAAATTATTCTTCGAATCGCGGCGCCCGGCGCGGGTGTAAAATTTTGAGATTCATAAAAGAAGGGATAAAAAACGGGAGGGATGAAATAATCAGGCTCGCTGGCGAGGCGCGCCTCGCTATACTATACACTCTATTTTTTGATGGTTGTTGGGAAGGCGCAGGCAGTTTGCCACGGGGCTCACCTTCACGGAGGGCGCTTCCTGCCCGGTGCACGGCGGCTTCTTAACTTGTTAATTAGATCAATCTCGGGAACATGAGTGGCGCGGCGCCGCCGCCCCGCCCCGCCGCGCCCCGCCGCACTCCTCTCTCGGCCCTTGGCACTCGCCTCACGCGCGCCCGGCAACCGTTGTGTGTAAGCCCATCGCAGCAGCGAACAACTCTCGTTCCCCTCCCTGCACCTCGACGTCTTCCTCAGACACCTTGGCCGCGGCCTTCCCCGCCCCGCCCCGCCCCGCCCCGCCCGCTCACCGGACGGGAACAACGACGTCTATCTCCGCCTCCTGCCGGCTCACTTAGAGATGTGCCGCCTTACAACGAAACGCTCTTTTGAATCAAAGATGGAGCGGATCAAACGCGCAGCCCCTCTGTATGTGTTGCGGTGGCCGCGGTCTGTTTTCCCGGGCTTTTCGATCAGAGGCCGCGCCGCCACGTGGTCAGAAATCCGAAATCCTCTCCGTCTCTCTCCGTGTCTCTCCGTCTCTCTCTCTCTCTCTCTCTCTCTCTCTCTCTCTCTCCCCCCGAATCGACAAGTAATCTCCGTCCTTGCCGCCCCGCCTCCCTTCTCGTTAACAGCAAGTGGCCATTAAAGGGGCTGCCTATTCTTCTATCGACGGCCACATTACATACACAACACCCCCAGCAGGGCCTCGTCTAGAGCGGAACTACTGCCCGGCGGCATCGGAAAAACAACAGAAAACAGAAAATGAAATTCTGCATCCACCAGCGTTGCCGCATTGGTGGGCGCGATTGTCGAATCTTTTGCCAAATACAAGGCAATTTTTTGAGAGCCTATATATTTGCCTGGTGGGCAAGGATGAGGTAGGCAACCCTTTCAACACGGCTGTATCGCGGGGATTCGTTTTTCTAGCAACATTGGAGTACCGACCAAACGAAGAAAAAAATTAATAATAATTGAAACCGGTGGTTTTTGTAACAGCAGAACAGTTTAACCGAACAGCCGCGCGCATGCCATGTGCCATACCGCACACAGTGCCTGCAGCGACACCGAGCACAATAGTCGCGACAGCACGACAGTCACCGCAAAACACAACGACGGCGGCTGCAACACGACAGTAAACAACAACAACACCACCACCGGAGGGTGTGCGCCGGCCCCTCCCCCGCCTCCGCCGCCCGCCCCAACAACCATCCAACCTTTTACGACCGAATTACTGGCCGATGTTTTGGTCTATCGGAAAGTCGCGCGGCACAATAACAAATCCCAGTGGGACGTATCGTCCCATCGGCCTTGCTCTGCAGACGGGGCCCCTTGAGGGCGTCCGCGGCCGGGCCTCGGCCCCAGGGCGCTGCCTGGGGGATGGTCCGGCGCCACAGCCTCGGCTTGCAAGGCCGCCGCGGATGGCCGAGGTCCGTCTGGCCTCGTAAAGAGAAGGACGGCTTTACAGGCCGCCGCTGCGCTCCTCTCTCTCGCACGCCATGGAACGCCCGGAACGCCCGGAACGCCCCGCGAGAGCGAGAGAGAGCGCGACCTCGTTCCGGTATCAGCCTGCAGTGGACAGGCCGCAAATTTTGGCAGTGCTTGGATGGGTGCCGCGACGTGTCCCCGTGGTGATGCTGGCGGGGCGGCCCCCTCGCACAGTGGGCCAGAAGATCGGCGCAGCCGGACGAAACTCTACACGTGTTTTGAGCTCCAGGCTCGCTGGGACTCGAACCGAACGTGTGACCCCACCAATGGATTGCTCTCCGAAGGTGCAATCCATTGGTGGGGGTCTCGAGTCTTGTTCAGCGACTCGGCGCTTAAAACGCGTCCAGAGTTTCGGCCGGCTGCGCCGGTTTTCTGGCCCACTGTGCGGGGCGGGGTGGGGCGGGGCGGGGCGGGTGGGGTGTGGCGGGGCGGCCCGAGGGCCCCGGCGAGCAGGACGTGACGGCGGGGCGCGTTTGTGCCAAACTCATCCAAGTTGTCGCGCAGGGCGGGGCGTGAGCGGTGCCTCTCCCAGTCCGCTCGCTGCTGCCGGCGGCGCGGCAAAATAAATCACTTTGCACAATACCGGCTCACTTATTGAAGCCGGCAGCAGGTCCATGTGCTCGGGCTTTGTTGGCTTGCGCGCGGAGGTGTCCGCGTTATCCTTTTCCAAACGGAAAAAGAAAAATCCGGGGAAATCGTATTTTGGGTACTTGTTGCAAATGCATTGTTTTCATCGTTATTGGATTAAGTGTGCTCTTGTTGAACTTACCTCTCACGGGCAAACATTTCCGGGTTGGGTAGACTTTGCAGTGGAGCTTCCGGGCTTGTGATCCGCCCCCACTCCAGCCGCTCCTCTCTCGCTCCGGCCGAGCTCTTTGATGCCGTCGTTCTTCTTATCCTGGCGTGTCCACGCCACGACGCCGTCCTTCCACGCGCGCTATTTGAAAACTTTCGTTTTCCAATCTTTTTCACGGTCAGTGTGGGGTCGAGGCGCGCACGAGGCGTGGCGGGGCGTGGCGGGGCGGGGCGGGGCGGGGCGGGGCGGGGCGGGGCGCGTGCTTTGCAGAGTGAAGCCCTGCGAGGCCCTTCCCTGCGCAGGCGCGCACGTCGCCCAACTTTGGGTCCTAAGTTGCCGAGGGCTTGGCGGAGGCGGCTGTTAAAGCAAGTCGCGGCCACTACGCCCCACCGCGGCTCGGCCGGCACGGCCCACCAACCACCCCGGGTATCTGACGGCAGGGAAACCCACCAAGTAAATCTCCGGGCAAGCCAATCCCGCTCCGAGGAGTTAAACGCACTGCGACAAAATTGCCGGCAGCGAGACGGCCTCCGAGCGAAGGACGCGGGGGAAAACAAAAACACCCTGTTGCTGTGTGTGTGTGTGTGTGTGTGAGTGAGTGAGTGAGTGTGTGTGTGTGTGTGTCTGTGTGTTTGTTTGTTTGTTTGTTTGCGTGTCTGTGTGCGTGTCTGTTTGTCTGCCTTGTATCTGTGCATCATTCTGTATTAGTGTGTCCGTCAACTGCCTTTCTTGGCCTCCTTCGCGAAGCTCCATACCGCCCCGCGCTCTGGCTGGCTCGTCCTTTAGATGGAAGCGGGGGAGCGAGGCCAGCGGCCGGCCAGCCAGTGCTCTGTCTCTCTCGCACCCATACGCGACGCCCCATGAGTGCGAGAGAGACAGAGCGACGAAAGCGTCTCTGGGAATCAGGCTGCAGCGAGGCGGACGCGGCGGACGCGGCCCGGCTCTGCCATTCCGGGCCGAAGCCATCGCCGAGTAGTGCGTAGTTCCGCTGATGGCCCCCAGGTGGACCCCAGGTGGCCGCGGGCCCACAGGTGGGCCGACGACCTGCTGGCCGATTCCGAGAGAGGATGGTCTGTCTCTCTCGCGTCGTGGGCGGGCGCCCCGCTTTTGGGTGCGAGAGAGACAGAGCTCGGAACGAGGGAACTAACTCCAAGGCCGTTGGGCGCCATTCGCTGACCGGGCGCGGAGCTTCCAGTGCCCAGTGGGCCAGAAGACCGGCGCACGCGACCGAAACTCTAGACGCGTTTTGAGCTCTAGAGTGGCTGAACAGGACTCTAACTCAACGTGTGACCCCACCAATGGATTCCTTCGTTCGGAAAGCAATCCATTGGTGGGGTCACACGTTCGGTCCGAGTCCCATTAAGCGACTCTGGAGCTCAAAACGCGTCTTGAGTTTCGGCCGGCTGCGCTGGTCCTCTGGCCCACTGTGCAGTGTACTCCGTACCCGTTGCTGGGGGCGGATCAAGCTGTAAAAAGCAACTCATTCACATTTCACGTAACGCCGTCGGGTGGCGGTCGCCCCGGGACCCGCGTGATCGAAACGCCCGGAAAAGGAATCAGGACGAAATTGAGTGCCTGCGGTGGTGGCTGTGCAGGGCATCGCATTCCCGGAATGGCTGTGAGAGACCGCAGCGGATTCAGCTCGCCGTCACACTTTTGACGTATTTTTCTTTAGTTCTCATTTTATCGATTTTTTTTTTTTTTTGGTAAGTGGGGCACGGCGCCTGTGAGGTAGGCACTCCCGGGGCGCCCCCCGCTCAGTGGCGTCTGGCCCACCCTGCCAGGCGCTTGGCCTTGAAGCCGATCGGCGTGGAGCCATGTTCCGTGTTGCCAAGGCGGCCGGCCTAGCCGCTATTGAGTAGCTCCGTTGAACCGCCAACGAATTCGATTTATCGGATGGGGAACAAGTGGCCAGCGTGTCGAGTTGCGGGTTCTTGAAACCCAACTTGGCCTGCGTGTCGGCGCGCCGTCGTCGCGGCGCGCGGTTCTTTTCTTTTATGTTTTCTTGTTCTTTTTCTTTTACCGGCGTGGCGTGTGCATAATTTAGGGCGAGCCTCCCTGGATGCACCCCTCGCGTTCTGCTCGCTCTGTCGGTGCTGCAGTACTGCGCCTCCATAAGGACGTCACGTACTTCCATCGCTCACTCCACTCGTCCCGCGCTCCTGGCGTGGTAGGCAATGGCAGCAGGCTCTGGCCCTGGGCCCGCCCCAGACAAACGACCGTTCAAAACAAAAAGAGAAATAACCACTATAACTTGGGATATTTGTGAATGGAGCCAAAAAATAATCGCAAGTTCCTGTGTAAAGCTAAGCGGTTTTCCAATTTTTTTTATACATGTATTTTTTTTATTTTTTTTTACAAACATTCTTGAAAGAAAAATTGGTGCGTTGTGTTGGCGCCTCCCCTCCGCTGCCGCTCCACGACACTGCCGACCCTACGTCGCCCTGCGTGCACTGTTCGGCCCGGTCAATACAAGGAATTCAAATAAATCTGCCTGGGGCAATAAATGTCAGCCCGGGCCGGCCTGGGCGGCAGGAGGTCTCACGGAGTGTCGCTAGAGTTGCCACCCGGCCCCCCGCCGCCGCGCACCTTCGTCTTCCGAGTATCGCTAGAGTTGCCGCCCGCTCCCACACGGCCCTACCATACTCCCACCCTACAAAAAGGGCGCGAATTTGGAGGCAAGGTCGGACAGATAAAAGGATGAAAGGGAAATTTGAATTTCCCCATGGTTGTGAGCGTGAGCGCGCGCGCGTGTGCGTCGGTGTGTGTGTGTGTGTGGGAGGAACAGTGCTAGCCCGGGGCACACCGGCACGCCTGCACGCCCCAGGGGAAGACTGGCCTAACAGGGTGGCAACGGAAGGTGGTGACAGGGCGACGCAGGGGGAGGGGGTTGTAGACAAGGACTGATAACTGGTCGCCTTCTCCCGCCTCTCCTTTTTCACGCCCCATCCTCCTTGCTTTTTAACATCATCGGTAAAAAGGTCACGACTTCAATAATGGCGTATTACCGAATGGAGCGTCGTGGTGCCACCGCCGTCTCATCTCCCTACCCTCTCCCTCCCTCCCTCTCTCTCTCTCTCTCTCTCTCTCTCTCTCTCTCTCTCTCTCTCTCTCTCTCTCTCTCTCTCTCTCTCTCTCTCTCTCTCTCTCTCTCTCTCTCTCTCTCTCTCCCTCTCCCTCTCCCTCTCCCTCTCCCTCTCTCCCTCCTACTGCCTTTCACTTACTAGGCGACTTGCATCGTCGCACTTCTCCGAAGTCCAGGGACGCCGTAGAGTGGCGGCCTTGAGTTTTCGGCTCGCACTTAGCGTTAGAGGCGACTTTTCAGAACGCACGAAATTTCCGATATGCCGCCTGCGCGCGGGATTTGAGAAACCCGACGCGGAGTGTGCTCGCAGTGAGCCGTCGAGACAAAGCCTTTCTTTGTGGAGTTGTTGGGGCCGCGCTGCACCCTTGTAGTACCTCTCGGAGCGCGCGCCGCGGCCCGGCGGTCAGGATCGTGCCTCGGCCGCGCTGCATGAATCACTCAGACGCCCTGAATCATTGAGGGCGCCTCCCTTTCTTCGGCAGCCACGGCCTCGGCCGCGGAACGCGAAATGCGAAATGAACGCTGCCGTCGTAACAGTAGCCAAGCAGGCTGATGCTCTGCCCGGCCGTTGCTCTGTCTCCCTCTCACCCCCCCCCCCCTCCCCCGCCGTGAGCGCGGAAGAGACGGACCGACCGCCGGTTCGGAATCAACCTGCAGCAGCGGAGCGCCCGTATCAGAGGCAATAATTTCCCGTCGGCTCCCGAATCGCTCTCTTCACTTCCAAGATGAAGAAAGGAACGGGGCTCGGACAGCCTCGGCCCACGGCCAGCGGTTTTCTCCCATTGCCCCCCCGTCCGCCTGTACTGGTTGCGGGGGGCGGCGCGATGCGGGGGCGGCGCGGGGGCGGCGCGGGGGCCGTGCGGGGGCCGTCCGTTGGTGGTGCCGTCTCTTTCCCTCCATTGATCCCGTATTCCCCGGAGGTCCATGGTGTTTTCACAGATAAGCCACCGATGATTGCTCGCAGCAGGGCCGGCAGGGCCGGCCAGCCCTGGCGGCGCCCGGCTGCTGTGCTGCGGTCCAGTGTGAGACAAAAGGAAGACGCCCCTTTGTGAGCTGCTTTAATAGCTCATCATGGGCTTGATGGCTTGCCTCGCTTGCGTCCTCTGCGCCGCCGAACCCCAGTGGGCCAGAAGACCGGTGGAGGCGGTCAAAATACCGGACGTCTTTCGAGCTCCAGAGTCGCTAATCGGGACTAGAATCTAACGTGTGACCCAACCAATGGATTGCTCTCCGAGCGAGGAATCCATTGGTGGGGTCACACGTTCGGTTCGAGTCCCATTTAGCGACTCTGAAGCTCAAAATGTGTCCGGGATTTTGGCCGCCTCAACGACCCACTGTGCGGCCCGACCACGCCGTGCGTCCCCCCGAAAGCCGAAAGCCCGCAGACTGAGACTGATATCGCGGCCAACAGGACGATCATCTTGGCGGCATGAATCAAACTTGAAAACTGCACTCACACACTGACGCTTTCTCTCTCTCTCTCTCTCTCTCTCTCTCTCTCTCTCTCTCTCTCTCTCTCTCTCTCTCTCTCTCTCTCTCTCTCTCTCTCTCCCTCCCTCCCCCTCCCCCTCCCTTCGACCGGAGTTTGATCCGTCGCCGCCTGGACCGGCAGTCGAAACGAATCTGGAGGGCGCGGTCTGTATCACGCGGCGTTTGCGGAAGAGATTTGCGCATCGCGCGCTCTTGGCCGCCGAACCAACTGATGCGAATATTATGCCCTTTTCAGACTAGCGCCGCGGAGCGCGGACCAAACTTACTGAGCCCTGAGCCCTGAACGAACGGCAGAGAGAGAGAGAGAGAGAGAGAGAGAGAGAGAGAGAGAGAGAGAGAGAGAGAGAGAGAGAGAGAGAGAGAGAGAGAGAGAGAGAGAGAGAGAGAGAGAGAGAGAGAGAGAGAGAGAGAGAGAGAGAGAGAGACGATACCGCTGAGGGCTTTTTTTTTTTGTCTTGGCGCAAGGGAAACTCATCGGCGGGGAGTGGGACGCACTATGCCGCGCACTGCGGGGCTCTCCTGTCGCCCCCGGCGGGGTCGTCGGGGCGCTCGGTGTCCCTCACATATTCAGTTGATGGCCGCTGCAGGTGCGCGCCGCGCCGCGCCGTGCCGCCTGTCAGGCCGAGGCCGCCGTGATGCAGTGGGGGTGCAGGGTGGAGCGCTGATGATTCGCTCGCCCTGCTGCAATGCGACAAGGATTACCTCACCGGTCACGTCCCAGCCGACTGCCGCCGCCGACGCGTCGGTCGGGAGAGGCGAACCAGACGGACCAGGAGGATCTTTGTTTCGACGGTGGGAGAATCCCGACTTGTCCCCCATCGACGCCGGTGCCATGTCGCGGCCTGGGTTCGCCTCCCGGCCGGGTCTTCATTTTCGGGAGCTTACATTGATTTGCAGGGGTCAAGCCGTTCGGTCGGGCCTTCCGGCGCGTGCGTGTGGAGGGCGCTGTCAGCGTCGCCAGCCCCTCCATTGTCGCCGCCCTCGCTGGCCCCTTCCTTGCTCACTCCCAACCGCGTCGCTCTGTCTCTCTCGCACTCACGGGGTGCTCCGCAGAGGGTGCGTGAGAGACAGAGCGACGACGAAGCGCCGTGCGGAATCCCCATGCTGGGTCCGGAACTGGAGATGAGCCCCAAGTGGCCCGAATTTTCTCGCGTTCCTCTTAAACGACTCGGCCCCCGGAATTTTTCAACACTTGGACGCCTCTACATTCCGGGCGGCGGGTCTCTGCCGACGCTAGAGCGGGCCGGAGCCACGCCGAGGCCCCCAGTGGCGCAGCCGGGCGCAGCACTGTGGGGAAGGGGCGCCGAAGCCCCGGAAGAAATGGCAGAAATGTGCTGTCTGTTTGGAGAATATGACGCAAACTCCCCGAATGTGTTTCTGTGCCTCGGTTCCTCATTCAGCATTTAAGCTTTTTATTAAGTTTTCCTCACCCAACGGCGACAGTTTGTTTTTATTGATTGATCGCCTTCAGAGGTCGCGCCACTTAAAACACAACTTTGAACCGCTAGAGCCACTGTTTACTGAAAATAAAATTAACTTCACCCACCGACCGCCCACAACAAAAGGAAAAGACGCCTAGTGATGCGCTTGGCACAATTTGTCCTCCGGAACAAAGGGCCTCCCGCCCCGTCCTCGCGGAGAGCGAGGGGGGGAGGGCGAATGAAATGGGACTGCCGGCCAGAACAGGGCGTGTGCAAATTTCAACACGTCGGCGGCGGCCACGTTCGAGAAAAGCAGCGCTGGCTGCCTCCTTGGGCACAACGGGTAGGGCGCAAAACGAAACGAAAATTCCACGCGTGAGTGGAAAGTAAAAAAGTCAGGTAAAGGAAAGTACGGTTCGACTCACATTGAAGGCGGATCGTAATCTCAACTCGTACCCGTCAGCAGTCCGAGCGGTGCTGCACACTGGCAAGAAAATCACCTATTCCCGGTGTTTGAGGGTAATTTTTAACTAATTTCGGGCAAAATTTGTCTTTTATGTCGAAATAACGTGTCTGTCACAAATTTTAAAAATATGTATATATGCATATTTTTTTGTAAACAATTTTGAGTTTAGCCAGGCGCGTCGGAACAGCCCTGCTTGCTTGTTTTCGTCCGTTGCATGCTGCATGCGAGCGAATGCCCCTTCCCTTCCCCCTCCCCTTCCCCGAGGACCCTTTTACCCACCTCCAACAGCAGGCAGTCTCGCTCCCTCCTACAACCTGCCCCGGCCCGCCGTGACCCCGCCCCTTCCTCGAAACCGCAACAAGCCTACCAGTTCCGCTGTCAGCACTGCGCAACCCATACTTTTCTTGCAAACAACTTCCCAAAGGCAGTGCTACACTGCCGGAGTAAAGTTGGCAACCATTTCGCGAAAATGAGTCAACTTGTTAGTGCAGCATGTGTTGATGTGTTGACTTAAGTGGCCTGTGTCACGAAGGATCTACTGCTTTTCGGGTCATGGCGGTCAAAGTAGGAACAAAAAGGGCAGATTTCAATGGGCGTTAATATTTATTCAGTCTTTTGTTTCTGAACACTGTCACGCAGGGTCACCAGGTGCGTGACTCTTTCACCAACAGGCATTGAGGCGGACGGACCCGCTGGCGGCCAAGGCTTGTGTTACACGCTGCTTCGCTTACAGGAAGGCGCGGACCTCGTCGTTCTCCTGGTAGATGTCCTCGTTGACCAGCTTGTGGCTGGGGGTGTACTTGTGGACGGTGTGGTACTCGGCGTCGAAGCCGTTGACGTTCTTCTTGAAGGCGACGTGGCTGTAGGCGTCGGCGGAGTCCTTGTGGAAGATGACGACGTCCTTGAAGTACATGTTGGGGGTGTAGAAGTGGGCGAAGTTCTCGATCTTGCGGTCGAAGGGGAAACCCAGGGGACGGTTGTCCAGGGAGGTCCAGAGACCGTTGCAGGAGAAGACGTTGTCGACGTTGACCTGGCTGTGGCCGTGGAAGTCCTCGCTGGCCTCGACGCCGTAGGGGGTGACCATAACGAACAGGGTGTAGGGCACGCCGGCCTTGTGGCCCATGGGCAGGGCCAGGCGGTCGGGGAAGCCGCAGTGGTGGTCGACGGCGCCGGCGGAGTACATGTTGCCGGACTCGGCGCTCTTGAGCAGGCTCTTGAAGGAGTCGTAGTCGCCGACGGTGGCGGTGAACTCGCGGGAGTGGCGCTCGATCAGGTTCTCGCCGGTCTTGACTGTAAGGGTGAGGCAACAAGGCGTTAGAAACACGGCAAGGTGACGGACAACGCGTCATGAAATGGGAGAGGAATACTCACGGTCGACGGGGAAACGGTCGAGCTCGACGAAGTACTCGCGCAGGCGCTCGATGTCGGCGGTGTCGTGGCCGTAGTAGACGTCGGAGGCCTGCTCGCCGTAGAAGTTGGTGTAGATGTACTCGGTGCTGGGTCCCAGGAAGACGCGGACGACGGCGCTGGTCTTCTTGTCGGAGGCGACGTTGACCTTGTAGGTGAAGGGCTGGTGGTTGAGGCGCATGGCCTTGGCGACGTAGTTGAACTTGGTCATCTCGTCCAGGGTGGCGAAGTCGACGGCGTTGGTGACGTCAATGTCGAAGAGGTCGAAGTAGGTGACGAGCTTGTCGACGGCAACATCCTTAACCTGGACGCCGCTGAAGTACAGGTCCTCGGTGCGGTAGTGGGGCAGGTGGTCCTTGTACTGCTTGAAGAAGTCCATGATGTAGCTGGTGTAGTAGTAGAAGGCGGGGTCGCGCAGAGCGGTCTCGTAGTGGGCCATGACGCCGGGGGCGACGCCGTGCTCCGTGGTGGGGTCCATGATGAGGGCGAACAGGTTGCGCAGCATGGTGGTGTAGGCGCCGTAGTAGCGGCTGTTGACGGAGTCCTGGTTACCCTCGACGATGTTGCCGAGCATGTTGATGCCCTTGATGTACTGGGTGATGGGGATCTTGTTGCCGTCCTTGCCGTGGACGAAGCCAGAGTCGATGGCCTCCTTGATCCTGTACTCGATGGCCTTGAGGTCGTCGATGGTGTAAGACTTGATGCTGGCCAGGGGCTGGTTGTCGGGCCGGCTGGGGAAGTAGGCACCGTTGTGGTACATGAGGTCGGGGTGGTAGCCGTACTCGACGGGGGTCTGCCAGTCAAAGTCGTTCATCTCGGGCAGGTAGTTGGCCATGCGGTGCAGGTTGTAGTGGGCCAGCAGCTGCTGGTGGAAGTAGTAGAAGGCCTCGCCGCGGATCTGGCAGCTGGTGATGCCGTACTTCTCGCAGTTCATCCAGAAGGGCATGTAGAGGTGGGCGTAGGCGTAGTAGGCGTTGAGGCCGGCGTCCTCGGTGAAGTAGCCGACGAGCTGCTCGGGCTGGCTGATCTCGTAGCCACCGGTCCAGTTGGTCATCTTGACGTAGTTGTACACGTTCTGCATCTTGGCGCTGTAGAAGTCGCTGATGTCGGAGGCGTGGAAGTACAGGTGGGGGTACACCTCGTACAGAGGGGGCAGCACCACTCCCTGGCAGTCGTCGCGGTGGACGGCGGCCACGGACAGAGCGTACACGAACTGGCCCTCGTTGACGTGGTCGCGAGCCCAGGCGGCGGTCTTGATGAACGTGTCAAAGTCCTTGGCGAAGTAGAACACGTCGAACAGAGCGACGGCCTCCTTCAGGTGGGAGTCGTTGTACACGTGGAAGATCTCGCCCTTGGGGAGCAGACCCTGCTTCCACATGGACACGAAGGTCTTCACCACGTACTGGTTGGCGTAGCGGTCGATGTACTGCTCGGGGTTCCAGGCCTTGCCCAGAGCCACCAACTCGGGGTACATGTTCTTCTGGGAGACATTGCGCAGCAGCTGCAGAATGTACTTCTGCTTCAGAGCCAAATCCTGACCACCTGCGGCGGAGACAGCAAAGAATTGTTATTTTTCGTTTCCTCGAAACTCAGTCACCATGGGGCTGCTGCGGTGTGGTCGTTGGCGCTTACCGTGCTGGGTCTGGTGGACGTTGTTGTAGGTGTCGGGGACGTGCAGGGCGGCGGCGCAGGCCGCGACGGCGAGGAGGGCTACCGTCACCTTGTACATGGTGGCTGTGGCTGACCAACTGGTACCGATCGAGTGCTGGCCGTGCCTTTTTATACCCCGCCACTGCCACCGGCCGATGCATATCGGTGTTGTTGGCAGGCAAGGGCGATCATGTGCCGTAACGTTTTGCCTTATTCCTTTTTCTGATATCTTTGTTCAGTCTCAAACACTGTCCTTTTTATTATCAAAACTCTTTGCGACAACGTTATTGTGATGTTTTCGGCAATTGATGTTTATTTTTGAGGGCACTCTTTAATTTATTTAGTTTTTCTCGTGCTGGGAGGTGTTCTGTGGATGCCTCACGATAAAAATCAAGGAGTGTCATAGGCGCTTGCCATGATTTCAGAACACGCCTACTTTCAGAGCGCCCTGGATCACCAGTGTAGGCTGTAACGTGCAGTTGATGAGTTAATCGTCGGCGCCGTGACTGCAGTTCTGCACAACTCCTTGCTCCAGTTCCTCGTCGCTGGTTCCAACTGGTTCCAGCCCCGCCGGGCCTAGGCTGGGTGGGGCGGGGTGGGGTGGGTGGGGCCTCGAACACCTTTCACAAAACCATAAAAGCGGCGGTATAAAACTGTTGGCCGGGACGTTAGGGCTCGGAGTGCTAGCCCTGCATGGCGTGTGGCTCAACGCAGTCGAACCGCCCCACCCCAAGTTGTAGTGCAAGTGTAGAGGACGAGGAAAGGGAAAAAAGGACGCATTTCAAACTTCTTTACGCGGGTGTAAACCGAAGGCCCCAAGGCCGAGTCCTCGTGGTGCTTCCTTTTTTTTTATTTTCCTGTAGGCTGAAAAATTTAAGACCCTTGTTCTTTGTCGGGCTGAACATTTGATGTGGAGAATGGTTTCGCGTGAATCCGCTCCATCGCATGACGGTCCCGTCGTGATGAAGAAGTAAGGTAGAAATATGGCCTCTATTTTGGCGCTTAGAATCCTTGAACGTTTTTCACGATCGCTGTTCCAGTTTTTGGACGCCTCGCGCGGAACGCTTCCCGCCCCAGTCTTGGCGCCGAGGCTCCGGCCGCACGCACGCCCCACCCCGCCCCGCCCCGCCCCACCCCACCCCACCCCACCCCACCCCGCCCCGCCCCACCCCACCCCGCCCCGCCCCACCCGGAACGGCGCCGCCACATCCTAAAAGCCGCACCCCTGTCTTTACGGCCGTCAAACACCAGTAATGTAGCACGGAGCCTCGCGCCCTAGCGAGTCCTGCCCAAGGGCCAGCCCTAGCCGGCCCTAGCCGGCCCTAGCCGGCCCTAGCCGGCCCTAGCCGGCCCTCCAGTAAAGGGCAAGTGGTGCGTGCGCACTACACAGTGCTGAACCCACGGCACTGCGCGTCGCAGCGTCGCATAGCAGCGTCCGCAAAGACCGATGTCCCTTAATTATGTTTCGTTGGTTAGTGACCATTCCCTTCCCCTCCCCCGCCCCGCACACGCCGGCCTGGTGTCCAAGGCCCTGGGGTCGTTCGTCCGGCGTGCACCCTCCTCAAACCCTCCCCTGCGTTTGTCTCCTCTGTTTGGCCAATCGCCCTGGTGGGTGCGTGTGTGTGTGTGTGTGTGCCTGGTCTTGGCTGGGCGTACGTCACTGTTGATGTAGCTCGCAGCTAACGGCGTTCTTGTCCTTGACAACTCGTTCGTCTCGTGTGCAGGCGCCCGATGGGCAGGCAAGCCCCGGTCGGGGACACGGCTGTCCGTTGGGTTGCCTACCCGTTCCCCGGGTCGGTCTGATATGCCGCCTACGCGACCCCGCGGCGGCGATCTGCCGACTGATGCCGAACAGTTGTTGCTTGCATCGCGCTGTCTCTCTCGCACTCACGGGGTGATCTGCGGACGACGAGGCTCGGTTCGGAATGGTTGACCGCTAGGGCACAGTGGGCCAGAAGACCGGCGCAGCCGGCCGAAACTCTAGACGCGTTTGGAGCTCCAGAGTCGTCAAATGGGACTCGAGCCGAACGTGTGACCCCACCAATGGGTTGCTCGTTTGGGGAGAAATCCATTGGTGGGGTCACTCGTTCGGTTCGAGTCCCATGTAGCGACTCTGGAGCTCAAAACGGGTGTAGAATTTTGGCCGCCTCAACGGTCTTCTGGCCCACTGTGCAGGGCCAGGCTATCGTGCTGAACCGCGTGCTATCGGACCACCTTGACGTACTCGAACACGCAAGCTGCGGCACTGTGACTCGGGCCGGGTCCGCTGCCGCCGGGCGGCGCTGCCACACCTCGGGCCGGTGTGCTTCTAAACCGGACAAAAAAAAAGAAGCAACGGCAAAAAGTGGAGGTGTGCGAGGGAGAGGGGCGGCAAGATGGCGGTAGGCCCGGCGGGCCGCGGCTGCCTGGCCCTGCCTAGTCTCACGGGGGCGATAAGGCAGCGTCTGGGTCTCTGGAGGGGAAAGGAAACACCGAGACAGGCGAAGCAGCATGCAAAAAGGGCCGAAAAGGAAATGAACCGGTTGAAACAGGGTATTTTCACCGAGGACGAAAAATAAAACCTTGAAATTGTTATAACATTTTGTCTAGTATTTTTTGGAGTTCGTTTGTAATTTGTAAATTTAAAAATTAAAAAATTGATACTTTTAAATTTTACGTTGGTTATTGAGTACCTACGCTGAATTCCCCGGCATCGCAAACCTTCGAGACCGAAGTCATTTTCCGCGGAGCCGCGTCCAGACAATGAATTGCTGCCCGTTCCTGGAAACATTTAACAAATTCCAGGCCAGCTTGCCTGGAAGGCTGATTATTCCGTCGTATGTTCCCTCCCTCTCGCTCCCTCATTGTGTTTCGGCTGAGGTCATCAAGGAGAGAGCGGACGGCCCTCGTCTGGCATTCCGGTCAGCTAGGCCACGGCTAGGCCGGCCTGCCGGGCGCCACAACAAGAAAACGAACCCAGCCGCAGGGCGCAGCCGCGCAGCCGCGCAGCCCACACAAAGTTTTACGTCGGTAAGCGCGCCGCACCCCCGATGGGAGAATCCGCCAACCAACGGTGATCACCTCATGGCCGTGCGCGCAAAGGCGCCGACCTTCGACCGATGAGTCGTGGGTTCGATTGCCGACGACTGCGTGGTTTTTCGCCTCTAACTCTAAAAGCGCCTTGAGGAAACTCGGGAAAAGGACCGATAAGCCGTTGTTTTCTTTTCCTCTGGCTGACGGCCGCCTTTTTGCAGCATCGTTATGGCGGCGTCGAAAGGGCAAAAATGTAGACAAAGAGGGTTGAGACGTCACACGGCACGGCGACGACACAAGACTGCCTTCGGTTCGGGCCGGGGGATGCGCGTGGGGGCGGGGGGCGGGGGCGGAACCGCGCGTGACCTGAAAGCTGAGCATCACTGCCATGTCGTGCAGCGCAGTAAGCTATCCTGGCGGGTCTGGCAGGGTTGGCAGGCACGCGGAGGACACGAAGTACGTGTCTTTGAACGCGGGGTGCGCCGGGTTGGCGCGGCCGGGTCCTCAAACCGAGCCGGCATTAAACATAGAGGGCCAATCAACACGCGCGCCTGCGCCAAGCTCCGCGAGGCGGCCGATTCGCCCAAAAAAGGGCCGCGAGCAGTTTGCGCCGTCGTCGCTCTGTTTCGCTCGCACTCTCACATGAGTGTGAGAGAGGCGCAGAGGAAGAAAGCCCAGCAAAGGCTGCTGCTTGAACCGGATCGCTTCACCGACCTAACCTAACCAGGCTGTCCGCCGCACTGCGCGTGCATTTGCCCTCCCCCACCCCCTTTTTCCTCCATACGGAAAACACGGAAAAGCGTTTACAAGAGTGGCAGCAGGAACGCCGCCGCTCAGTGGCGGGGCCCTGCGGGGGGGTCAGGGCCACGGACCGACTGGGGCGTAGCGGACGAGCCGTGGCGGGCTGCAAGCCAAAAAAGGGAAAGAAAACCTCTTTCTCTTTCTCTCTCTCTCTCTCTCTCTCTCTCTCTCTCTCTCTCTCTCTCTCTCTCTCTCTCTCTCTCTCTCTCTCTCTCTCTCGTGTCCCACCCTTTCTGGAGTAGAGTTTAAAATTAAGCGAATTTTTTTTAAAAAAATCTGCCGTGGTGGTAGTTGAACCCCGGCCGGCGATGACAGCACGAAACCCATCACCCATAATTGTCGGCGCTCATGAACGTGCGCGTGCATACCCCGCCTGCACTGCGCTGCTGTCTCGTCGAAATGAATCGCCGGACTTGGCGATTTATCGGGTTATGAAAGTGGGTGCTTCGCGACACCGCGGCCTCTAAATCATGGCGGGGATTGGCGGCGAGGCGGGCTGGTCCGGCTAAGTGGGCCGGGTTTGATTATGTCGCTAGGCACTCCCCGGATGGCTCCATCGGGCAGCGCCGTCAGACCAGAGGGGCGCGAGCAAACGGGGGATTTGATGTACTCCCAAAAAAGCTGTCTCTTGAACAACCAAGATAACATACTGACCGAAATTAAATTTTCCTTGGTTCAAAAAACATTTTTTTAAAAATATTATTACTTTTTAATTTTTTGTTTTGTTGTTGTTGTTGTTGTTGTTGTTGTTGTTGTTCCCCTCCCTCTAAATCGGGATGAGATCGGTCCGATGTACTCCACCCTGTCACTCCTCCACTAAGTTTGTTCCTCTCCTTCAAAAATCTTGCTCTCCATTCGTTCAAAATGATTCACTGACGCGAGCGCCGCTGGCGCCGCACCGCTGAAAAAGCAAAGCAAATTAAATGCGCCTGCAAAATGATTCACTCCGCGTTCCGCGCGCAATTAGTTGCGACTTAGGACGCGGGCGTCGAGCCGCGCCTTGCAGGCCTGCTGCCTGCTGCGCCGGTGCAGCGACCCGGCTTGCGCGGCTGTAGGTCGGCAGGCAGGCAGCCGCCCAGGCAGGCAGCCAGCCAGGCCGCATCCCGCAGCACTCAATGTGATTGCGCGGCCGCCCACCTCCCGCCTATTCTTTCCCCGGCTAATTTCAACAAATTAATTTAATAAATCACGCCTGCGGGCTGACTCCGGACAGTCGCTGTCTCTCTCGCACCCCTGGGGGACGTCGCGTGAGTGCGAGGGAGGCGACGCGGCGGCGCAAGTTGTGGAGCATCCGCAGCAGCGGCGAAACAGGCGAGGCGCGCTCCGATGAAGCTAACCAAGACTTCCCTCTCCGGCCGCGCGATTCCGAAGCATCGTTCCGCCGCGCCGTCTCTGTCGCACCGCCGCGGAACGCAACACGACGGAGAGAGAGAGAGCGACTCTTCGGAACGAGTCTGCAGGCGCGCACCACCGCAACCGCAGCCCGTGCAAAAGCTGAGCCGAGGATGCTGCAGCCGAGCCAATATTTCGCCCGTCGGTTTTAAGACGCGTCGCTGGGCGGCTCGCGGTTTGATAGGGCAGGCTGTGGTTGCTGGATGTTCTCCACGGCAAAACTTTCTGGTTTTGCGAGCCTTTATTTTGCGAGCAGCGCCACCTATGACCACACCTCCCGACTGCGACCCCGTGCGCTCTGACCCATTCCCGTTGCCGAGGCGCGAGGCCTCCGCCTAATCGCTATCGAATGCACCTCGACCCGCCATGCCCTCCAAATCCCTAATACTGATCAACAGTAAAATAAAAAAAAAAGGGGGGAAAAAAAGGTGACCACTGGGTGTTGAACCCACGTAATAAAGTGGTGTGACAAGCTGACCCGCTGACCTTTCGGCAAATGCTATAAAAAAAATCAGTTCGTTCAACCAATCACTTAAAATCCTAAATATTACGTTCTGTGCAATTACAAAAGAAACGACGGTTTTGAAGCTGGAGGCGCTACTCAACCCTGATTAAGACAGGTAAGTCACTATACCATCGCACAACATTTCTGTAAGTCACAAACCCGCGAAGAAGACGTATAAAAAACCGGCAAAATAAAAAGTGAAAAAACGCGGTCCGCGATACCGAACGTTGCTGGGCAGGGCCGATCGGTACATGCCATAACGAACCCAAAAGAAAGCAAAACCGGCAAAGAGTGATAGAACCGAAAGGGCGGAAAGCTGACCGAGAGTGGTATAAAACCGTCGGGCCGGCACTCGATCGGTACCAGTTGGTCAGCCACAGCCACCATGTACAAGGTGACGGTAGCCCTCCTCGCCGTCGCGGCCTGCGCCGCCGCCCTGCACGTCCCCGACACCTACAACAACGTCCACCAGACCCAGCACGGTAAGCGCCAACGACCACACCGCAGCAGCCCCATGGTGACTGAGTTTCGAGGAAACGAAAAATAACAATTCTTTGCTGTCTCCGCCGCAGGTGGTCAGGATTTGGCTCTGAAGCAGAAGTACATTCTGCAGCTGCTGCGCAATGTCTCCCAGAAGAACATGTACCCCGAGCTGGTGGCTCTGGGCAAGGCCTGGAACCCCGAGCAGTACATCGACCGCTACGCCAACCAGTACGTGGTGAAGACCTTCGTGTCCATGTGGAAGCAGGGTCTGCTCCCCAAGGGCGAGATCTTCCACGTGTACAACGACTCCCACCTGAAGGAGGCCGTCGCTCTGTTCGACGTGTTCTACTTCGCCAAGGACTTTGACACGTTCATCAAGACCGCCGCCTGGGCTCGCGACCACGTCAACGAGGGCCAGTTCGTGTACGCTCTGTCCGTGGCCGCCGTCCACCGCGACGACTGCCAGGGAGTGGTGCTGCCCCCTCTGTACGAGGTGTACCCCCACCTGTACTTCCACGCCTCCGACATCAGCGACTTCTACAGCGCCAAGATGCAGAACGTGTACAACTACGTCAAGATGACCAACTGGACCGGTGGCTACGAGATCAGCCAGCCCGAGCAGCTCGTCGGCTACTTCACCGAGGACGCCGGCCTCAACGCCTACTACGCCTACGCCCACCTCTACATGCCCTTCTGGATGAACTGCGAGAAGTACGGCATCACCAGCTGCCAGATCCGCGGCGAGGCCTTCTACTACTTCCACCAGCAGCTGCTGGCCCACTACAACCTGCACCGCATGGCCAACTACCTGCCCGAGATGAACGACTTTGACTGGCAGACCCCCGTCGAGTACGGCTACCACCCCGACCTCATGTACCACAACGGTGCCTACTTCCCCAGCCGGCCCGACAACCAGCCCCTGGCCAGCATCAAGTCTTACACCATCGACGACCTCAAGGCCATCGAGTACAGGATCAAGGAGGCCATCGACTCTGGCTTCGTCCACGGCAAGGACGGCAACAAGATCCCCATCACCCAGTACATCAAGGGCATCAACATGCTCGGCAACATCGTCGAGGGTAACCAGGACTCCGTCAACAGCCGCTACTACGGCGCCTACACCACCATGCTGCGCAACCTGTTCGCCCTCATCATGGACCCCACCACGGAGCACGGCGTCGCCCCCGGCGTCATGGCCCACTACGAGACCGCTCTGCGCGACCCCGCCTTCTACTACTACACCAGCTACATCATGGACTTCTTCAAGCAGTACAAGGACCACCTGCCCCACTACCGCACCGAGGACCTGTACTTCAGCGGCGTCCAGGTTAAGGATGTTGCCGTCGACAAGCTCGTCACCTACTTCGACCTCTTCGACATTGACGTCACCAACGCCGTCGACTTCGCCACCCTGGACGAGATGACCAAGTTCAACTACGTCGCCAAGGCCATGCGCCTCAACCACCAGCCCTTCACCTACAAGGTCAACGTCGCCTCCGACAAGAAGACCAGCGCCGTCGTCCGCGTCTTCCTGGGACCCAGCACCGAGTACATCTACACCAACTTCTACGGCGAGCAGGCCTCCGACGTCTACTACGGCCACGACACCGCCGACATCGAGCGCCTGCGCGAGTACTTCGTCGAGCTCGACCGTTTCCCCGTCGACCGTGAGTATTCCTCTCCCATTTCATGACGCGTTGTCCGTCACCTTGCCGTGTTTCTAACGCCGTGTTGCCTCACCCTTACAGTCAAGACCGGCGAGAACCTGATCGAGCGCCACTCCCGCGAGTTCACCGCCACCGTCGGCGACTACGACTCCTTCAAGAGCCTGCTCAAGAGCGCCGAGTCCGGCAACATGTACTCCGCCGGCGCCGTCGACCACCACTGCGGCTTCCCCGACCGCCTGGCCCTGCCCATGGGCCACAAGGCCGGCGTGCCCTACACCCTGTTCGTCATGGTCACCCCCTACGGCGTCGAGGCCAGCGAGGACTTCCACGGCCACAGCCAGGTCAACGTCGACAACGTCTTCTCCTGCAACGGTCTCTGGACCTCCCTGGACAACCGTCCCCTGGGCTTCCCCTTCGACCGCAAGATCGAGAACTTCGCCCACTTCTACACCCCCAACATGTACTTCAAGGACGTCGTCATCTTCCACAAGGACTCCGCCGACGCCTACAGCCACGTCGCCTTCAAGAAGAACGTCAACGGCTTCGACGCCGACTACCACACCGTCCACAAGTACACCCCCAGCCACAAGCTGGTCAACGAGGACATCTACCAGGAGAACGACGAGGTCCGCGCCTTCCTGTAAATAGCCAGTTATTTATTTGCGCCTGTTGTATAGTGAACACGATGTGAAATATAACAACACTCCTTCACACAGTGAATTCGTCCTCTTTCCTCGTCACCCCCTGGTCAAATCATTTTGTCAGCCAACGGCAGCGGGCTGAGCCGCAATTTTTGATCGGCTGAAATTAATGTTCGAGGAGTGACGGTGGCGAATCTCGGTTGTCCTGCCAGGATTGACGACTGGATAGGGGTGGGCTGGGGCAGGGCCCTGCCGGGGGGGGGGGGGATGGCGCCGGCTAGTCGGGACGGCCGGCTGGCGCCACCCGTACGGTTGGTTATTTCATCCCCCTCCCTTTGACACTCCCTCCCTGTCCCTCTCTCTTTCTACTCAGCGCGTCTTCGTAAAATTTGTCGCCCACTAATTGATCTGCTGCAGCAAACGGTTGCCGGGCAACGCGGGGCTGAAATACGGGTTGGAGGGTGCGGCGGTGGTGTGGGGGCGGGACACTTGAATTTGTATCTGGGTTTCAGAGCGCGGCGTGGTTAGCCTCAGCAACGCCTCCAGCGTGGTTTCATTCTTGTGGGAGGAAAATGGGAAGGTGAGCATCTGGGCGTCGCCAGGAGGTAGACGGCGAACAAAGCAGTGAGAAAGGCGGCGAGCAAGACGGCATGCAAGGCGGTGACGAGGGCAGTTTGGAGGCCTTCCGGCCCCACGCCCTGGCCGTCGCCGTGCGGGCACACTGGCCGCACAGTGGGCCCGGGGCCGTTGCGGAGGGCCCGGAGGGCTTGCACGATCCACACGGACTCTGTTATAAATCGCGTGTAATTTTGTTGGGATTACGGCGGGGGGCAATAACTTTGCAACCTCCTTGATTGAGATGTTGATGGTGCCGGGGCGGACGGGGCGGGGCGTGCGGAGCCGGTCGAAGGGCGGGGCGGAGGGCGCACTGCTGGGCTACAACAATTAGGGTTTACGACACTACCGAGCGCCCCCTTCCCTTTGCACCTCACACGCAGCGCACGCCTCCTCTCTCCGTCTCCTCCTTCCTTGTTTCTTTTCCTCTTTCATTGTCTTTCATTTCGTCGTGGAGATGAGGTGCTCAGGGTAATCTCGGTTGGTCCGCGTTTTTTTTAGCACTCCCTTATCTCGGCCGCCTCGTCGACGTCGGCGCGCGCGAGCCGTGCCTGTGCTTCGTCTGTGTCTGTCTGTCTGTCTGTCTGTCTGTCTCTCTCTCTCTCTCTCTCTCTCTCTCTCTCTCTCTCTCTCTCTCTCTCTCTCTGTCTGTCTGTCTGTCTGTCTGTCTGTCTGGTGACAGCACTTGCAGCAGACGAGCCAGCTCCCTTTCTCCCCTCTTATTTCGTCGACGAAAAAGTTGTAAATTGTCCGCGAAAGTAGTGTGGTTTACAGTGTGCTCGCATCTCGAAGGGTGATCTGCTTTTGGCTGTGCTGTCGACGCAGGTCACGGCGTATATGAGGCCGCCTCATGTTTGCTCTGCTCTTGGCGACGTCGTATTGCATTGTAGGCCCTCGAAGGCTGCTGCAACGCAGCGGGGCTTGCCTCCCACACTGTCGGATGAAAACATTTTTGACCATTGATTGAAGTGCCAGGATTCACGCTCGTGTTTTGACTGCAGTTTCCGCTTTTTCTCGCACGACTGTCTCCGTGCCACTGCCACCGTGTTGCGTGGTCGCCAGGCCTCGCCACTGCCGCCGCTAATCATGGGATTTGAGCAACTCGCCGCAGCCCGGCCTGCCTTTTACGTCTGTGAAACAAAGAGGGGAAAACACACAGCCACGCCGACAAGGACATTATCATAAAGTTTCGCCCCACTGCCGCGCTGCTGTGTCTCGAAAAAGAGTGTCTGGCACCCAATTTGTACCGAGGGGAACAGGGGGTCCTCTGCCGCGCCCCCAGTGGGGCCCCCAGTGGGGCCCCCGCTGGACGGACGGCTGGGGCGAGGCGCTGGGGAGCGTCCGTCGCGGCGATGCGACCCAGTTGGCAGGGGCCCCAAACTACAGCGAGGCCACCCAGGAATGCGGGGCCCCGGTGACCCCGGCGCTGCGGGGGTCTAGAGGTCCCAGGCCCCCCGAGGGGACTCTGAAAAACAAAAGTTGAATTTGGTGCGAGGTCGTGTACCTTGAAAGCTGGAGCCGGGGCACAGTGGGCTAGATGACCGTTGAGGTGGCCGAAATTGCAGCCGCGTTTTGAGCTCCAGAGTCGCTGGATGGGACTCGAACCGAAGGTGTGACCCCATGAATGGAATGCTCTCCAAACGAGGAATCCATTGGTGGGGTCTCATGTTCGGTTTAAGTCCCATTTAGCGATTCTGGAGCTCAAAAGGTGTCCGGGATTTTCCCCGCGTCAACGGTCCTCTGTGCCACTGTGCAGGGGGCGTGGGGCGTGCAGGGCGGACGGGCCAGTGCGCCCGTGGAGTCGTGCATAGGCCAGCCGGCCGGCGGCTGTGCGCTCTCGCTCCAGCGGACGCCTGCACCGCAGGGGCAGCGCCGCGCCCGCTCGCTCGGCCATCCCCAGCACTTGAAGCGACTGTCAATAACCGCCTCTGATTAAAGGCAGCTCCGTGATTGCTCCGGCATTGGGCGCGGGCAGCCTGCGCCCTGCGCGCCCTGCCCCTCCCCTGCTGGTGTGGTGACTCGGTAAACATGCAAACTCGGTTTTCTTTTTAGTGGCCCCATACGGTCGCGCTCCAACCTGCATGACTTTCCGAAGCCCTCCCTCCGCGTTCTGTACCTTTAAAAAATGTTCTATTTTCTCTTTCTATTTCATATCTTGACTGCTCCTATTCGTTTTGTCTATCGGCGCAAATCTTCATCCTTTCCTTCTTTCTTATTTTCTTTCTTTCTTTCTTTCTTTCTTTCTTTCTTTCTTTCTTGCTTTCTTTCTTTCTTTCTTTCTTTCTTTCTTTCTTTCTTTCTTTCTTTCTTTCTTTCTTTCTTTATTTCTTTCTTTCTTTTTTCTTTCTTTCTTTCTTTCTTTCTTTCTTTCTTTCTTTCTTTCTTTCTTTCTTTCTTTCTTTTTTCTTTCTTTCTTTTTTCTTTCTTTCTTTCTTTCTTTCTTTCTTTCTTTCTTTCTTTCTTTCTTTCTTTCTTTCTTTCTTTCTTTCTTCTCTCTCTCCTGCAGGCCCGTTGGAGCCGTGCCACTTCCTCAGAACTACTGCTGGGTTCCTCTCCATCCTCCAGGGGAAAGGGCTGCACGGTTCAAAAACCTGTTTAATTTTTAAAAACAATTTATTTTTTCGTTATTCCTTGTTATTGCTTCAATTTATCGCCATCGGGCGCGCTGGCCATTATCGCCTCTCCCGTTACCGCGCGAAACAGCGATAATGGTGAAAATTTGATGAAATAATTTGGCCATGTCGTCGATGGTTCGATTCGATCGCTGGGATGGGGCCCCGGGGGGGGGGGGGGAACCGTCTCTTCGCAGTCAAGCATACACGACATAAGCCCACTCGGGCCGTAATTTTAATTTTTCAGTCCATTGGACCGCCCAAATGGAAAACAGCATGGCCCCGATTGCTTTCCTTTGTTGTGAGTTTACAGCTGTCCGATGCCGGGCCCGCACGGGTGGAGAGGTGGAGTGAGCCGAGCGGGTGGATGGAGGCACAGTGCGCGTGGCTGGGGGGTGGGGGGTATGCACAAAACCGATAGTCTACTGTCCCACGGTGAAGGCGCACAACATGCCGGCACGGGCAAAGCAATAAGGATAGCAGCCACACAGCGGGGAACCTGAGCCACTGAGAGCTCAAATAGGAGCCCACCTGGCTGGATAAGCTTGGAGTGTTTCTATTGCCCCAAAATTTGAAATTATTATAAAATAAGTGCTTAAAAGCCATATCGGCGACGCAGCGAAAACAAGGTTCTTTTCTTCACGTTTTTCTTGGAATGCGCCTTCAGTCTCTGTGCGGAATTTTTACGCTTCAAAATTATCAAACGATGCGGCTTCTGTCATCTGGCCACCTTCCACTCGCCGACCGAGCGCCCCTGCCTTCCCGACCACAATGGAGAACTAACCCTGTCTAATGGCAGCCAATTACATTGTGTTTTACGAGACAGACATTAGCGCCCCATAAGGAACCATGCCAGCGCCTCTCTCTCTCTCTCTCTATTGTAATTAGGTTCTGGGTGGTAAATCAAAAATGACCAAATGTATATTTAAGCAGAAATAATCAACCGATTTATTCTCTGAGGTTTTAACACATTAAAGTAGAACTCAACTAGACAGACAGACTCATCTCACTCCGCGCACTCGTATCACACAGACACCGTAGACCTCCGCGCATACAAAATAGTTCGTAGAGATATGAGAAGTTGAATAGTCATATGAATATGTATGTATGAGAAATTGGGTCATTACAATACCCCTCCTCAATTTCGCAATACATAAACAAAAAAATTTAAAAAAAAACACACACATAAACAACAAAAACGAAGTAACATGAAATGCAAGAATATATATCTCATGTAAAATAATAATAATGATGGAAACATGATTAATGAATCAGCATAGTAAAATAAGTAAAATAACATAGGATAAATTGCTTATGACAAACTAATACAGAGTAAGTCTAATTAAGCTGAAAAACAAATAGTTATTATAGAATAGGAACACTTTAGTAGGAACATATTATTTAGTTCAGTCATCTCTTTTCAGGTCACACATTCCCAAAGTTTGTCTATGATATTTAAATACATCATAAGCCAACCCTTTGGTAAACACATCAGCCTTTTGTTCTCCAGTAGGAACATATTGAACAGAGATCACATCCTTATGATATAAATCCTTAATGAAATTATATTTAATATCTATATGTTTAAGTCTCTTCACATTCCAGTTATTCAGTGCATGAATGCATGACTGATTGTCTTCAAAGACAGGCATACTTTTGTCCACTTGTACACCTAATTCATTTAACAATTGTCTTAACCACAAAAGTTCAGATGTAGCAGTTGCAAGTGCAACAAATTCTGCTTCTGTTGAAGAGAGTGCAACACATGTTTGTTTCCTGGTCCCCCATAATACAGGATCCCCAAACATTTCTATGACAAAACCTGAAACTGACTTCCTTCCTGGATCATTAGCGAAGTCTGCATCTACATATAAACTTAGAGGTACATCAGAATTTGCTTTAAACCACAATCCCCAAGATTTAGTACCTTGAATATATCTCAACACTCGCTTCAGACCTTTCCATTGAGTTTGTGTAGCATTTTCCTGAAATTGACTAAAGAAGTTTACCGACATACAAATATCTGGTCTTGTTGCCATACATCCATACATCAGGCTACCAATCAATTCCCTGTATGGCTTTTCTCCAATAATTTTAGGAGTACTAGTCACATCATAACTTGGCTTTATCTCCAAAGGAGTCTTTACTGCTGCACTAGAATCCATTTTAAATTTTTCCAATACTTTTTGCAGGTAAGCTTCTTGACTCAAATACAATCCATGCTCATTCCTTGTTATTTTCACTCCAAGAAAATATGATGCCTCTCCTAGATTCCTCATCTTAAATTTATTCATCAATTCTGTTTGAAATTTCATTAATAGTTCAATCAAATTACTGGCAATAAGAATGTCATCAACATATAGTAGCAAATAAACTACTCCATCCTTTTCTTTCTTTATGTACAAGCATTTATCTGCCAAGCACTGAGAAAAACCCATGGATTTTACTGTATCATCAAACTTTCTGTTCCATTCTAATGGAGCTTGCTTAAGACCATACAAGGACTTTTTGAGTTTACATACTGTATTTATAGGAACTTGAAGACCTTCAGGTGGATACATAAATATTTCCTCCTTTAGGTCACCATTCAAGAATGCATTTTTAACATCCAATTGATTGACAAATAAATTCTCTTTGTTTACCAAACATAAGAATGCCCTCAATGTTACAAGCTTTGCTACAGGTGCATAAGTCTCACTATAATCCACTCCTTGTTTTTGAGAACACCCTTTTACTACTAGTCTTGCCTTGTACCTGTCAACTCTTCCTTCACCATTGTACTTTAAGGCAAACACCCACTTACATTTAATTGGAGATTTATGATCAGGCATTGAAACTAAATCCCATGTTTCATTTTCTCCCAACGCTTGCAATTCTTCTTTGATTGCTGCCAACCACATGTCTTTATCAGGTCTATGCATCACATCTTCAAAACACAAAGGAACATCATTACAGTGGTCCATTGCACTTACTGAAACTTCTGTCTTCAACAACTCCCTATAATCTAATTCATTAGTACCAGACTTAATTGAAACACCATTAACATAGTTAGCAACAGTAACAAGTGTAGCATAATCTTGTAAATATGCAGGTTTTATTCTAATTCTAGTGCTCCTCCTAAGTTTACAACCACTCTCATCTTCATCAAATTCTTCAATTTGTGGAACATCAACATTCAGATTTTCAGAACTTTCACACATATTTTTCTCCTGGACATAATCTTTGTCATTGAAATCCACTGCAATTGGTTCAAGTTTCTCCATCATCTTCAAATACTATTGGATCATACACATCTGTTGGACTGAATTTTGTTCTTGTTTCATCAAATACAACATCTCTTGCTACAATTATTTTCTGTTCTTCAATAGACCATACACGATATCCGTTGTCACAATATCCTAACAGAATACACTTCTTACTTCTTGAATCAAATTTCCCTTTCAACTGTTCTTTTGGTTTTTTAACAAACACAATACACCCAAATATTCTCAATTTAGAAAGATCTTGCTTGCTGTTGAACCACAGTTCCGCTGACACCTTATTCACATCAATCGCTCGAGTTGGACACCTGTTCAACAAATAAACAGCAGTCAATGTAGCTTCGATCCAAAACCTTTTGCTCAGACTACTACCCAATAACAAACAACGAGCCTTTTCCAAAAGACTTCTATTATATCTTTCTGCTACTCCATTATTTTCTGGCGTTCCTGGAATAGTAAGTTCAAACTCTATTCCTTTTTCAACACACAGTTCTTTCATAGCATTAGAAACAAATTCTGTCCCATTATCACATCTCAGATTGCATATCTTACGTGGAAACCGATTAGTAACTCTAGCCTCATATTCTCTGAAATATTTAATCACTTGAGCTTTTCTAACTAAACCATAAACGACAGCAAAATGAGTGTAGTCATCTATGAATGTTAAAATATATTTTACTCCTCTCATGCCAGTAGGTGATATTGGACCACACAGATCAGTATGTACTCTTTCAAGAGGTCTTGTAGCTTTAACCCTACTTCCACCAAATGGACGTTTTGCTTGTTTCCCTTGCACACATACATCACAAACACTACTCTTTTCACACTCCAATTTTCCAATTCCTTCAACCATACTGCTCAGTTGTAACAATCTCTGATTACCAATATGTCCTAGTCTTTTGTGCCAGATATTTAATTTTTCAGAATCACCTGTCAACATTGAAACATCTGAATATTTAATATTTAACCACAAGATATACAAATTATATTCTCGTTGACCAAGTGCAACTATAACTTGACCATATTGTACATAACCTTTCCCTTCCCAAAAAGTTATTCGATAACCTTGTTTCTCAAGAGAAGAAATTGAAATTAAGTTGTGAGATAAATTTTCTACTATCAATACTTCTATTTTCAAATTTCTGACTTCACCATTGACTTCTGACTGGCATTCAATACTTCCTTTAAAACATGCCTGCAATTTAGTGTCACTCTTAGCTACTTGAATGTGAACTGGTTTAAGCAACCTTTTCTTGTTCAGTACGGGTACATCGGTTTTAACCAGATGTTTTGATGCTCCAGAATCCATAATAAACATTACAGCAGACCCCTCCTGAACCTGTCCAAACAATACATTTTTCTCATAAATCGGACTTTCAACAGTAATAGTTTCAGTTACCTCAGTTACAAGACTGTAGACTACAGCTGACTCGTCAAAATCATCTTCACCAGCTTCTGTGAAATTTGCAGTTTCAAATTTCTGTTTCTTCGCAGGAGATTCTGTGGCCAAGTTTGCATGACCATAACCTCGGTCACTGTTGTTTTGGTTGCCGGTGTTGCCACCACCACCACCACGATAACCTTGATTTCCACGGCCACGGCCTCCTCGAGCCCACTGGCCCCGACCACGGCTATCTTGATTCTGATTTTGATTAGGCATTCTGGAGTAGCCACCATCTTGATTTTGGTTCTGCGTTCCTCGCCAATGACTTTGTCCACGGCCCATATTGTTCCAATTTCCTCGAGCTCGTCCACCACGACCTCTAAAACGTCCTCTGGGGTTAAAGGCACCCCCTCCTTCTAAATAACAGTCAGTCTTTTTGTGACCCCTCTTGCCACAGTTATTACAATTATTAGGAAAATAGGGAGCTTGTTTTGTCCCTCTTGCAGTAAATGCAACACCTGGCAATTTGTTTGAATTTCCAGATACATTTCCAGATGCTTTCTTCCCTCCATCTGTACGAATTAAATCAAATTCTTCCACTCTCAATCTCACCATGTCCAATTTCAATTGACTGTGATCCAATGCTTGCAAGGAGTTCACCACAGGTTCAAACTCTGCTGGAAGTGACCACAAAAATTGCAAAACAATTCCAATTTCATCCATGTTATTTCCACATAACTTCAACTCCCTGACCAACTTGTCAAATCTGACAGAATATTCCACAAGTGTTTCTTCTTTTGGCTTATACTTCAATTGATGGAACTGTTTAGACTTAACAATTCTTGAACTGACTTGCGTTTTAGAAAACCTGTCATTTATCACCTGCCACACTTCAAATGCTGATTTCTTTTCTTTCACAACTTCCAGCACTTCATCTCCCAATCTTTCAATAATATTATTTTTGCACTTTTTATCCTTTTTAATCAGTTCAACCAACAGCTCTTCTTTTCTCTTTCGAGCATTCCCACCATCTGTAGGTAAAATGTCAAACTGCCTTGATAATTCTTTAAAATCCTTCTCCACCAATTCCAGCAAATCTTCCTTATCCAAATAGATTTCCATTCGAAACTTCCAATCATTGAAATTTCTTCCATCAAACAGTGAAATCTTTGTCTTTTCATCAGACATTTTTAATCAATCTAAACCAAGATTAAAAAAAAACAGTTATATTAAAATTTGAATATGTACTGTTATCAAAAACGAAAAACTAAGTGCATAGCATATTTAAACAAGTATTTCTTATAATTCTTATCCAAGGAATTATGACCACACTCACCAGTTAAACTGGTATTACAGCGAATTATGTCCACCCCTATAACCTCTGGAATTATGGCCACACCCACCAGACAAAGCAATCTGGTGTTATAGTGAATTACGCCCACCAGATCAACAAACTGGGACAATCTTTGGTATTACAGCCACATCCACTAGATATTTCTAGTATTACAATGTATTACGCTCACCAAAATCATCCTTTATACTCTTTATGGAATTACGAGCCACATCCACCAGAGACTGGTATTATAATGAATTATGCCCACCATACTTTACTCACATACTTATTAATATTCTTATTTATTCTTAAATTTTTTTCATTCAGTACACACTCCATAAATTATAAGAAATACTTTTATATCAGGATTTCCTTTGTTCTGTCATATGAAACAAAGGATGGGAGGGAAGACCCAAAATGCACAAGCTGCACCAGCTCATTTTGCATTTCATGTTTTTAAAGACAATACTTACTTCTAACACACACCTCCAATGTCAGAGTTACCTGGGCCCATAACCTATTGTAATTAGGTTCTGGGTGGTAAATCAAAAATGACCAAATGTATATTTAAGCAGAAATAATCAACCGATTTATTCTCTGAGGTTTTAACACATTAAAGTAGAACTCAACTAGACAGACAGACTCATCTCACTCCGCGCACTCGTATCACACAGACACCGTAGACCTCCGCGCATACAAAATAGTTCGTAGAGATATGAGAAGTTGAATAGTCATATGAATATGTATGTATGAGAAATTGGGTCATTACAATACTCTCTCTCTCTCTCTCTCTCTCTCTCTCTCTCTCTCTCTCTCTCTCTCTCTCTCTCTCTCTCTCACACGCGGACCGCCAGGAGAGCGAGAGAGAAGGCGCTCCCCTCCGACCCGAACGCGCCCCCAGGCCAGCGCCAAACGATTGCTGAGGCGGGGCCGGCGGCCCGAAGCCCATTTCCACACGTAAATATCGTGCCTGCAAAGCGGTGCAGTGGAAACGTGCAAATTTCCCTCAAGATGAGCTTACCTTTCTCATAACACTCCAATTATTTTTAAATTGTATTTTAAAATTTTAAAATTGCAATCAAGCTGCTTTTGTTATGCGCATCATATGGGGGGGGGGGCGCCTCGTAGAAATCAAAAAAGACATTTTCCGAGGTCTGTTTTGTTTCTACGAGACCCTTTTGGTTTCCGCGAGGCCGGTGTGATTTCTGCGAGGGCCTCGTAGAAGTCAAACTTTACAGTGGGCCTGCATTTTACTTTTGTTTGGAATTTTCAAAGTTTAGTGCCTGCCGGCTTAACTGCACTGGGTGCTCCAGTAATTACTTCAACCGAATCTCAAGTTGTCCGCGCGTGATTTCGCTCGCAAGACTAATCTCGCCACGTTCGCGGTGTCGAGTCTGCCAACTGCAATAGCAGCACGACAGAGGCTGCCGCACTCACGCCCCGCCACGCCCCGCCACGCCCTGGCAGGCAACAGCTGCTCCCACGCAACTTTCCAACACGTGTTATTTTCAATTATTCTTTGGAAACTTTGGAAAAGGAGGATAAGCCGTGGAGGATACAAGGATGAAGAAGTCGTGGTGGCGGATGAGAGGACGAAAAGAAAGAAGAAGAGCTTGAGGGAGGAGACAGACGTAGAAAGCGCAACGTAACGGTCTCTCTCTCTCTCTCTCTCTCTCTCTCTCTCTCTCTCTCTCTCTCTCTCTCTCTCTCTCTCTCTCTCTCTCTCTCCATTAAACCGCTCTCCTATCTTCATCCGTTCATTCTTGCCCCCTCCCCTCCCCTCCCCCTCTAAAATAGCTTTTTCTATCAGCCTCTCGCGTGCAACACACTGTGGCGTTATCACTTGGCTATCCCCCCGCCTTCTCCTTCCATCTTCCTCCGCGGAAAACTTCCGCTGTGATAACGAGAGAGAGAGAGAAGCCCCGTCCAATACAAGGCGGTGCATGGCGTTGTGACCCCACCGAGAGGGGCTCTTCAGGTCCGCCAGCACAGAGGCGTACACCTGCAACTTCTCGACTGCTTGCATGCCTTACTTTATGATTACCTTAAAAAAAAATCTCAAAATGTTCCAATTTGAGTTAAGTTGAGGTTGTTGTTGTTTTGTGTCTTTTATCGTTGTTTTTTTTAAATTTTTGTTGTTTTCTTTTTGTTGCAGAGCCCGTAGGGCGCGATGGCGAGGCGCAGACGCGATGAGGTTAATCAGTAAACCGACGCGGAAAGACGCCCTTGCATCACGCGAAGCGTCTGCCTGCCTGCCGCAGCCCGACAGCCCAGCGTGAGGCACGCACGCGCACACACGCGCACACACGCGCACACACACACCCACACACACCCACACACACCCACTCACACGCACTCACACGCGCGCGCGCACAGACAGAGCCTTCGGATTCAATAAGGCACGCCTGTTCCCCGGAAGGGAAAGGGACTCGGGAGGCATCACGCCCTTGGCCGAAGCTGGCGGCATTCGACAGGCCGGGGGGGGGGGGGGAATAGAGAGAAGAAGTCAGGCAGAGTCAAACTAATCCACGCGCAGCTTCACGCTTCACCCTTCATAGGCGAGTAAAATTGGGGGTCCCAATGTCTCTGCCATTTTTCTCAAGCGTTTTTACCCTTTTCTAAACGGTCTGCGGCGCGCACCTTGCGCTTCCGGCGTGCAACGTCGCACTGCTGCACACAGTGGGCCGGGTGAAGGAAGCGAGGCGGCGTGGCGCAGCGCGGCCACACACACACACGCGCGCGCAGAGAGATACACTGGGTGCGCAATCTCGCGAAGCCATTGGCCAGCCATTTGGCAGCAATAAGCACAGCAGGCCGTGCCAGCGGCAGCCCTTAGCAAGGGCGGGGTGGGGTTGCAAGCCAACGCAACGCGTCTCTACGACGCCCCGCCCCGCCCCGCAACGCAACGCCCGTCGCGACGTCTCTCCTTTATTTTGCTGTTTACCTCCGACCTCGCGGAGCACGGATTTGCCGCCCAGGCGAAATGAGGCAGACCGACGGGCGGACAGACAGACAGACAGACAGACAGGGAGTGGGATCACCCAGGGGACCAGCACGGGCATGCAGCTCAAAGACGGCGGGCGCAATACCTACAGGGCTACATCAAAGTAGGCTCGAATCGAGTTGGCGCGGCGGCGGTGGCTATGCACGCGGCGCGGCCTTGGACTAGGTGGTGGTTCCTGCCCCGGCGGTCGGCGAGGCCCGGCCGGGGTACCGCTGGGGCGCGGGGAGGACCCGGCCCGGCCCCGCACTGCCCCGCACTGCCCCCAAGACGCCCCATAAAGACGTCCTGGTCAGACCCTCACTGGACTGGACTCGCCCTTGCCCGCCCTTCTCCACTACCAAATTCAATCAGCTAAAAACAGAGCCGGCCTGCGCTGGCCTGCGCTAGCCCTTCGTGTGGTTCCCCGCGCCCTCAGGCCGCCCTCAGGCCGAGGTCCTCCACGCCCTCGTACGTGTGCAACAGTCAAAAATAAGAAGGGTGGAAAGAAAGGGAGTCCATCGCTCCGAAGCCGAGGACCGCAACGCCCTTCGAGACATGCACCGCGAGCAGCAACAACAACAGTCTGCGTTGCGGGCCCCAGTCGTCCGAACAGCGCTCCGTCTCTCTCGCACCCCCACGTCGCCGCCCCACGAGTGCGAGAGAGACAGAGCGATGGAGCGCCGTTCGAAATCAGTCGGCTGACCGCGGCGACCGGGGGCCTTCCGCATCGCGTCTTCAAAGAACACTCTCCGGTGAATATTCATGAGCCAAATAAGGAAACGGAACGACGGGCGCGGTGCGGCGCGGTGCGGCGCGGTGCGGCGCGGTGCCGTGCCGCGCAGTGTGTATATTTTTATTTTTCCTTCGCGCTTCTGTCTCTCCTGTCTTATTAGTATGCCATTCAGCTTGTCAGCGCCCGGACAACTTTTTCGCGCGCCCTGAGGATCTTTTTGGAAAGTGGCATTGGTAGGGGCGCGGCAGCGCCAGGCCACGCCATTTTTATGTATTTCGTTCATTTTTTTGAGCGTTTATTTTGTTATTGAAGCTTTTTATTTTGAAAAATCGTGAGATAAATTAATTTCTGTTATTGTTTTTGCGAATAGCTGTGTACATAAATGTATCATCTGCTAAAAAATAATTATAAGGTTTGTATATTCGAAACACATACCAGTCACCAAAGTACACCAGTTCGCTTGCCGCCAGTCCCTTTCCATTCTTCTTCTTCCCTGCTGTTCCATCAAGCCGAGGGCGTAAGGTGGAAAAGCTGCTTCCGAGAGTGAGAGAGAGAGAGAGAGAGAGAGAGAGAGAGAGAGAGAGAGAGAGAGAGAGAGAGAGAGAGAGAGAGTAGTTGTGTGTGCAACAAGGACGGCGTCACCTCGCCGGGGGCGCCTCCCTCAGGGTCTACTGCCGCCAAGGCTCCTGCTGCCGCTTAAGATGGATGGAGCGACGCGAGAAGGTGCGACGCGACGCGGCAGGGCAGGGTGCGACACGACCAGGCAAGCGCGTCGCCGTCGTACGAGTTAGGTTAGTTTCCTTGTTTGGGACATGTGATGCATGGCGCCCCCCGTCCCGCGGCCCCTAAGTTGCCGCGCCGCCGCCATCGTTTTGGCTTTCCAAGAGGCTTCGCGCATCGTCGGCGGATCGTTTTTGCTTTCCAAGAGGCCCCGCGCATCGTCGGCGGATCGTCTGCAGATTGTTTTTGCTTTCCAAGAGGCTTCGCGCATCGTCGGGAAATCGTTTTTGCGTTTCAAGAGGCTTCGCGCATCGTCGGCAGATCGTCGGCGGATCGTTTTTGCTTTCCAAGAGGCTTTGCGCATCGTCTGCGCCCCCCCCCCTCCTTTTCCCCCGACTAACAACGCCGAGGCCGCGCGCGTCAATGATATTTCAACGAACAACACAATTATTTTCGTGCCGTGACCACTTTATTTAAAAAGTGGAGTGTCTTCCGGCGCTGGGCGTGCTGGTGTGGTGCCGGCGGTCGCGGCCTGCCGATGTGCCTTGAAGGCCTTTAATTGTCGCTTCAAGAGTTGTTGCTTAATTGGAGCCTGGGCCGAGAGGGGCACGAGTGGGGCCTCGAGTGCAGAACTCCGGCTGAAGCAGCAGCGGCGGCAGCAGCAGCGCCCTCCGCTGCGGCGCTAAACTGCAGTTAGGCCTTCTTTCATGTGGGATTACCCCAGCGTCCAGTGTAATGACATCGCCGGCAATGGGCCGTGGCCCTACTCCACGCCGCGGCGGCCGGTGGGGTCCGCGGGGCCGGGCTGAGGGCCACACGCCGCGGCGATGGCGCCCTTGGTGCCCAAGATGCGTAAAGGGACAATTTTCCACGCTCGTGGCTGCGGCGGCGCACAGTGGGTCAGAAGACCGTTAAGGCGGCCAAAATCCCGGACACGTTTTGTGCTCCGGAGCTGTCGCTACATGAGGCTCGAACCGAACGTGTGACCCCACCGATGGATTCCTCGTTTGGTGAGCGATCCATAATTGGGGGGGGGGGGTCACACGTTCGATTCGAGTCCCATTTACAGACGCTGCAACTCAAAATGCTTCAAGAGTTTGGGCCGCCTAAACGGTCTTCTGGCCCACTGTGCGGCGGCGACACCCGTGGCGTGGCGCGGCGAGCGGCGCCCTTCCTGAGGCACTGGCTGGCGGACAGGGGCGCATCCCAAACGAAGCAATAAAGTAGGGGGACGCTTTGGCAGGAACAGATGACCACCACGCGGGCCAGGGGTGGGGGTGCAGCCGGCCAGCCAGTCAGCAAGCCGGCCAGCCAGTCAGCAAGCCGGCAAGCCAGTCAGCAAGCCGGCCAGCCAGTCAGCAAGCCGGCCAGCCAGTCAGCAAGCCATCCATAGCGACCTCCCCTGTCGGAGCGAAGGGTAGGCCTGCCCGCCGAACGCGCCGGCTGAGCGGCCTGCCCAGCCTCCAATTTTTCGGTGTGTGTGTGTGTGTGTGTGTATACGAGAGCGCGCTTTTTTTGTTCCTTACCGCTGGTAGTGAGGCGGCTCGGCGACTTGCAAAGCAAACTCTGGAGCGGCTCCAAAGCCCGGCAAGAGGGCCGGGAAGGCGAGAAGACGAGACCAAGGCCCAGAAAGCCGGGCAGGCCCGCGGCCAAGCCGTATGCGCGTCGCTCCGTCTTGGATGCCAAGCCTTGGCGCTTCGGCCAGCTGCCGACTGAATCCGAGAGTCTTTGTCGTCGCTCTGTCTCTCTCACACTCGTGGGGCGTTCTGTGGGGGTGCGAGAGAGACGGGGCGACGAGAAGGCGTCCGCTGGCCGCGCCGCGCCACCGCACAGCCGTTCAGCTCACGCCTCACGTCCCCGCTCTCGCCCTCCCTCCACTTCATTCATAATTCCGGGGAGATCTCCTTCATTTCCATCTCGGCCATCAGTACTCTGTCAACGTCCTCATTACTCCAGGCTGAAAGGGTGCGGCCGGGGTTGCCGCCTCACGTGGAAGGCACCGCTACTCACAGGCCCAGTGGGCCAGACCTTGCTGTCTCTCGGTCCCGCACGGAACGCCCCGTGAGGGTGCGAGAGAGACAGAGCGACGAAAGCACTGTTCGGAGTGAGACCGGAGCGCCGCCTGCCAGGCCAACTTGTTGGACGATGCAGTCCGTCTTCATCGTTAGCGCGTCTCGCGTGTCATGTCGCACAAGCCGTGCTTCCGCAACGCCGTCAGAGGGACCCGGAAGAAAAAATCGACCTTCTCTCGAATCGCACGCCAAACAGCAAGTTTTGGTGTCGTCACTGGGTCGTGCGGGAAAGGCTACCCGCGACCTCCTTCCTGGGCTTCCCAACCCGCGTTTATGAGTCGCACAGCGCGGCGAGGAACTTGCGCGCGGGGAGGAGGGAAGACTCCTCCAGCCGCGGTTCTCCATACAAGACACAGTAACCCGAAACGCGCGCCGCGCCGCCACCACGCCGCTGCCGCCACGGCCGCGCGCCCTTCCAAAGATTTATGACAGCAAAACGAGACGCCACCCCCACCCCTTTCCACACACACACACACACACGACGGTGGAGGTTGGCGAGCCGCGCACAGGACTGAATAAGGCAAAGTTGCTTGATGCCATTTACCCTTGCAAGGAGCTCCTTGAGGCGACTGCGTGCTGTCGGCGCGATAAATAAAACAGCGCTGATTGTTTCCAGTGAGCGGGGAAAGGTCTGCAGAAAGGCGGGGCCGCGCGGCGTTTCGTGTTTCCTCCAGATGCTATCCGTCTCGCTCGCACTCAGGGGGCGGCCCTCGGGGGTGCGAGGGAGACGGCAGAAGCGCTGTGCTGGAATCTGAGAAGTGCCCCTCTGTCGTGGCGGAATCGCTCTGTAAGACTGATTCCGCTCAGCGTTTCGTTGCTCTGTCTCTCTTTCTCACCTACAGGGAGTTGCCTATGAGTGCGAGAGAGAGAGAGAGAGAGAGAGAGAGAGAGAGAGAGAGAGAGAGAGAGAGAGAGAGAGAGAGAGAGAGGTGACTGGCCCGCCTGTGCCGCAGCTAATCCGGTCTGCCTGTTCAATCAACTCACTCCCCGCACTAATACTATGGCGTGGCTGACGCGGTCGGGGTGATATGAGAGACATGAGCTGGGAGGAGCAGCGCAGCGACACCAACTAACTTGGTTTCTTCCGCCGCATTTCTCATCCTCTGATGCGATTTGGCCGGCAGATTGCACAGGCCAGTTCCATCATTCCGGGATCTGGGGCCGCCGCAGCGGGGACATGGCCCCGCCGACGTCCTGCGGAGCGGACGCGGTGCTCCTCTCCCGTGACGCCGCGACGCACAGTGAAACAGTCAGAAGACCGTTGGAGTGGCCAAAATCCCGGACGCGTTTTGAGGTCCAGAGTCGCTGAATGGGACTCGAATCGAACGTGTGACCCCACCAATGGATTCCTCGTTAGGAGAGCAACCCATTGGTGGGGTGACACGTTCTACTTAGTGACTCTGGAGCTCAAAACGCGTCCGGGATTTTGGCCACCTCAACGGTCTTCAGAACCACTGTGCGACGCCCCGTGGGTGCGAGAGAGACTGCTGGCTGGATCGGCGTCCTGCCTGAGACACTGCTTGGCGAGGTTCGGAAGCCGGCGCCCCAAATGAGGCTCCTCCGGGGGGAGCGGGCGGGGCTGCAAACCTGGCGACGGCGGCGGCGTCGTCCTCGGGGACGGTGGTCATGTGCTGATTGTCGAGAGCCGAGCCGTGGGACCTCCGGGGGACCTGGACCCGACGGGATGGCCCACTGGGGCGGGGCGGGGCCTAACCTCATTGAACAGCGCGCCGACGTGGTGAAAAGGCTATAAGGCGAGGAAACTCAAACTCGACCGCTGTTCTCCGCTCCCGGCTGGAAACCGTCCCGTTGGGTACCTCCTCCAGGCGTCAGGGGTTCATGTAAAACTTAGCTCCCCAGTAAAGAAAGCGATTACGCCGCGATTACCCTGCTTGCCTTACATTAAATCCCTGAACTCCGGGCCTTGCGCAGGACATTACCCAGGGGCAGACGCAGTTACCCGCACATGCCACGCTCCTGAGATAGCCACACACACACACACACACACACGTGTGTGCCGGGAGGGCTGCTGACTCGAGGCTGGGTCAAAGATTGAGTCAAAGGGGGCGGGTCAAAAGCAGCGCCAAGAGGCGGAGGTCGAAGGCTGGCGTGCGTGCTGGCGTGTGGTTCCTGGTGCACCTCGCCCCACCCCGCCCCCCGCGTGGCCTCACTTTGGCGGAAATAGGGAAGATTGGCCAAGACGGAGGGAAGGAGCTCCGCTGACGGCGCCGTGCTGCGCTGCTGTCCACCCTCCAGGGCCTCGGCTCTCTTTTCCTCCGCGTGCGAGAGAGACGGCGGAAGGAGGAGTACACAGCGTGCACGCACACACGCGCACATACCGTAACCCAATCACGAATGTAAATTCACGACCCTCCTCCGTTCCGCTGCTCTTTCTTTGGGCGCCAACTTGTGCGTGTGTGCGTGCATGTGTGGCATTCGTGTGTGTGTCCTATCCCACCCAAGTCACTGACTCGACTCGTCTTGAGCTGTCCAGACCGAGACAAACGTAAAATGAACTGCTGTGATCCGCAAGAATGAGTTGCCATCGGTTGTTGCAATCCGATCCACGGCGTTTCAAACTTCCCTCTTGTCTCTTCCACCCTTCTCGTTCGGCAGATATTTCCGAGTTTGGAGGGAAGGCCCAGGAGGTGAGGCCGGCGCCGTCCCGCGCCACCGATTCCAAGCACTCTCCGACTTCGGCAGTTTTGGGCGTCCCCGCGGGCAGACCTGCAGGCCTGCTCCGCCGCCCCCGCGGTTTCCTCGCTGTTCTTTTTTGAGTGCGCCTTGCCTTGCCTTCCCGCTCATTCCCATCCCAGCGCGGCAGAACTACTCCCGCAAACGGCGCTAGAGGGACGCGGCGACGGCGTGGCCCTGGCAGCCCTGGCATGCCCTAGGCCCTTCCCCGCCCTAATGCACTGAGCAACAGCAAATGCACCGCAGCGGGCCGGCTCCGAACCGCCCACGGTCTGTCTCTCGCACTCATGGGGCGGCCCGTGGGGGTGCGAGAGAGACAGAGCGACTGTTTGGAATCGGCCGCCTGGCGCTCCGGTGGTTGGGCGGCTGGCCGCCGGAGGGCGCCACGGAACGGCCGCCGCGGCGATACCCCGCTCGCCAGGGAACCGGTGGCACCAGCTGGTGGTGGTGGACTGTGGGCTCTAGCCTGGTAGGTCAGTAACATGCGTAGGAAATATTTATCGGATTTACTTTTCATAATACAAATCAATAAAAAAAAAAAAACACAAAGTTTCCAATTAATAACAAACTTTTACTATCTAAGGTTTACTTTTATCAATCACTAAAGTAGTTAGTACTTGTATTGTGGCCAGTAAAATATTTTTTAAAAAATATTTTTAAAATGCTTCTAGAAGCGCAACACTGTCCTTTATGTGTGGAAACTACTCATTATGCTAAGTTCTTCCTGCTCATGAGAATCTCTCATTCGGCTAATCAATCCAGACATGAAAGAGTTGAACTCGGACCTCAGCTTGTTGCCATTTTCATCAATATTTGCAGTGGTTTGAGGAACACGACTGAATGTGCCACCTGTGTAGTGGAAACCAAAATGTAGAAAAAACTTTTCATCTCAGTGCAGGTAATAGAATTCTTCATTAACTTACTGAGAGGGACAACTGTCGATCTCATGGGTGATTTTGGATTCGCAAGAATCAGGCAGCTCTTACTGCTCAGTCCTCCTTGCTGAACAAAGTAACTGTACAATGTCTCTAGCTCATTTGTGTGTCCAGGTGTATTTGGGTCATAAACCATAACAACGCCTTGAACACCTTGTTGGAAGGCTGGCCAGCAAGATTCAAAAAGCCTGTATCGAATGGCAAGAGAGATTTCTAGTGATACTGTAGCATAACGACCAAAGTGTAAATTTTATTACAAATCAGAAACATACGCATGGTCTCCACTACAGTCCCATAATTCCACATCCGCTTTTACTGACTGTCCGTTGACTGGGAGATTGGCACTTTCAAATTGTAGTATCCGCACTCCTTGTGTGGGATGATAGTCACCACCACTGCTTTCTGTAGCATCTGCTAAAAAGTTGGCAATGATTGTTTTGCCACACTACCAAATAAACTGACATTAGATCATTTATGGGAATTCTTCATCTAAAAAGTCAGGAAAAACTCACATACCTGTTTAGGACCGATCAAAATAATTTTTAGCTTGAACATTGTGTGTGAAAAGGATCGTCAAGCGTAATTCTACGTGACAATATCTCTCTATCTGGCTATAACTTAATTCCCTCGTCTACATTGCTTTGTTTGTGTATGTTTCAGCCGCTGGTTGCCTAGCAACGACGTGCCCTGCTATGAGAAGTTTCCAGGTCTACAATCTTCGATCTCAAAATTTCTCATCCTAAAAATAGGTTGTTTCAAACTTCCCGCTTCGAGGTTTAAACGTTGCCCGCTTCAAAAATTATTTATCTCTCTTATCTTAATTTTTCTCTCATCTGATGCATATAATGTGGGAGGAATATTTGAAGGATGAATAAGATTCCATTGTATGCAGACAAAAAATAACCAAGATTTAATAAAAATGTTAAACAAAAAAAAATGACAAAATGCAATGAAAATACTGCTTATTCATGCTTATACTTGGAAAGAGATACACAAGGAAATAAAGGCAAGGATGGCAAAGTGCAACTAAAGAGCCACTCTATGTACACCGGAATGGCTTTGACTTAAATAAGAATGTACAGTATACCAGGTACAGTAAAATAGATTATTGCTGAGCCGGATCCAAAGTTTGGATGTTAGTTATGGAAAAATATTCAAAATCACTCCGGTCCACTCTTAACATACCCATGTGACAATTTCTATGATTCAGTTCCTCATTTTATCAGCTCTTTCATGACTACAGTAGAAAAGTAAATCTTTTTTGAGTATTAATAGTAAAATTGCAAGGTTGATTTGTAAGCTGGAATAAAGTAAGCATTCACTTATTGAAGTGACATTATAACATGCAGTTAGATACATAAAGAAGTCAGCTCTTTGCCTTGCACCTTATACATATATCAGAGATATTGAAACCTCACAGAAACGTAACTTATCTAAGGGAAATAGAGCATAGTCGCTTCTTCAAGTAAAAATTATTGGTCAGCTTAGGAACCGCTCAGTAACTGTCTTCAGCACTTTTCCGTACAGTTTCGATCAAACCACTCTCAAAGTAAGGTCCCAGGAAGTGTAGGTGACATAATATTTTCTAGATTCTCTTTCCCATGTGTGCTTCAGTAATTATTAAACAACATCTCATTTTAAAATTTTAAAGATATTCCAAAAGAAGCAAAGACAAAGCCAACTCTAGTACATCAAAACCACAGTGAAAGATTGATTTTGTAATTTATTTTTGTTCTTAGAAACATTTCTCTTACATTAATGTGTGCTGTTATATGCAAATGTTTCTTGGGAACTTGCTACTGCTAACACAAGTGAGCACTGGCCATATTGACCATGGGCAGTGAAGAACATCACAGATAAAGTAGAATACAAAATTTTTTGGATGGGAATTTTGGTGTCTTTCCTTTCTTTAACATTCAGAAGTTTTTATAAAATTTAAACTTGCTACTTCATTGCAACTTCTTGTTACAAAGAACATGCAGAGTTATTTTTCTTGTTTAATAAATCTTCCTTTCAAAAACAAATATTAGAAAATTTAAGATAGTGTGTGACAAAGCTCACTGCTCACCAGTATCCTACAAAATCTGACATGAATCGCACATACAGCTTTGGTATTTACATGTATTGACTTGAATCAAGCAGTCTTCTTCCCCTGGTTCTCTGTCCAAAGAGAAAAAAATGTGATTCACAAAGTAACTAAAATTAACAACATTTAAAACTACATTCCTTTATGGCAACCAATCTAAGACTGAAACTGGTGACTAGTTCTTTCCAATTTAAAATTTATTCCTCAAATAAGTAAAGTCAAAAATTTTGAGGCGCATAGTGTTAATTTTAGTGGGGTCAATAAAACAATAAACCAGTCTTCACGTGCTTTTTACAATTTGAAAGAAAACAGAAATAAAACTGAAAATATTACAAGGCGACCTGTATACAACATGTGATCTGGTAACTTTTGAACACTTTAAATCTACTCTAATTATTTTAATTAACATAGACAGAAAAATATTGATGTTATCCTCATATAAGACATTTGAACTAATATCAGGGCCATAGTTGGGACACAATGGACATGTTTGCAAAATGTTGAAAGAGCTAGATACATGTTATCAGATCTATGGTACTTGTCAATTTAGTGAATAAAATTATGCAGAATTATCATTTACAGTAACATGTGTGATAAATTTAGTCAAGATAAGAAAGTTGCATAATACTCTTGGCAGAAAAAATAAGAATAATAATATAACTGATAAAAACTCAAAACCCTACAACATGAAACATAAGAAAATAGTATATAGCCTTCTTTGACAAGAATGAACGCTAATAAGTCTGTAATAAGAACTTTCAAAGGATTATGGCGTTCACCAGATCCCTCAGTACACGAAAGAGTTCAACACTGCAAAAAGGGATTCTTAACAGTTATGGCTATAACTGTGGTTTGTCATTCCACATCAGTATTTAACTTAACAATCAATAATAGTAAATTTAGATGGCCACAAAAAGCCAACCATTTATGACTAATAACAATTTCCTTAAACATTCCTAGAAGGGTTAGCATGTAGAATTGGTCAGATGATGAAACAATAATTGGCAAAGGAAGAAGCCAAACAGACACCGTGGTGGCTTCACACGGCCCAAGTTCAGGCCAGTTATTTCGCTCCAGGAACCTTGCTCAGAACCTGTTGAGAAAGAGGAAACAAAAATAAAAGAAAAAATTTATTACAACAAGGAAACGGAAAAGGAAACATAAGTACTGTGAATAATAAGTCTCTTTACCTTAGATAGGTCCACTCCAGTCAGAGCATGAACTGCAGGAGGGATTTGTCCAACAAGTCTGCTGACTTCGGATGTTGTGCTGTCATTGCCACCTAATAATACAATCTCGTCGGTCTTCGCCAAAGGAGCAGCAACTTCTGCTGCGATCTATGTTTAGAAAAAGAAACAGGACCATTGTCAGAACCAAAAAACTTATCAAGGGTGGGTTGAATCCATGAATTGCTGATTTACCTTTGGTAAAGCTTCTAGAACAATGGACATGATGGCAGCGTCCCCATATTGCTTGTAGACAGCAGCCTTGGCTCGCATCCTTTCAGCCTCGGCTTTACCAACAACTTCTATTGAGTACGCTTCTGCTGCTCCGATCTTCTTTGTCTTCTCAGCCTCAGCACGCGCTACCTCAACTGTTTGAGTTCTGAAACATAATACCAGCATTCAGTGTCAGCAGTTGAAAGAAAAGTGTTAAAAATAACAAAACAAACAAGAAGAAAATGTGAAGTACAGAGTTGCTCTAATTTTGTTACCTTTTGCCTTCAGCGACTGTCTGGAGGCGGTAACTCTCTGCCTCAGCAGGCAGTCGCACTGTGGCATTCAGCTCTCGCTCTTTTCGTTGAACTTCTTGTTCCTCAATTTCGATCTGCTTACGACGCTCTACAACATCAATCTGTATTTCCTCGTTTCGAATTTTCTGTCGAATTTTCGCTGCTTGCAGCTCGTAGGCAAGTTGGGACTCCGCTTTCTGTTTCAAACCACAATTAAAATAAAATCAGATTTAATAAACGATACCCTAACATTTAAGGTTTTCCGTCTTTTATTTGAATTGTAAAAGGTAACTTACCGCCGTGTTGATTTCCTTGTCGAAATGGGCTTTCTGGAGCTTGTACATCCGAGAGTTGTCCTCGACTTTCGTGTCGGTATTATACTTGATGTCCATGGCAGATTTCTCGCACTCAGCTTCCTATGAACACAGAGTCAACAGCTTCAATAATAATGAAAAAAAAAAGGTCAAAAAAATGAGACTTATTTTCAAGTTAAGGACTGACCCTGATGCCGGCGTCCCTGTTGGCCTGCGCCACGCCCACGTCGGCATCGCGCTTGACGGCGGCCGTCTGCGCTTTGCCCAGCGAGGCCAGGTACTGCACGTCGTCGTAGACATCCTTGATGGTGAAGGACAGGATCTCGATGCCCATGCGGCCGACATCAGGTGCTGCCACCTCGCGGACGAGCGCTGCGAACTGGTCGCGGTCCTTGTACACCTCTTCGACTGTAAGAGTTCCTGCAACACCGCAAGACAACGGAGCGTTACCATCCCGTCACACAGCCACCACAGAGTCCGCCCTCCACAAGACCATCCTCACGGGGACTCGAACCCGCGACCGCGAGTCTCATACCGTTTGATGACTGCTGCAGACATGGCAACGGTGAGCGACACCTGCATGGCGCACAAGAACAACATGGCGGCCCGGCTGCTCTCTATCTGCCTGTCGCGGAGACTGCGTGACGTCCTGTCGACACGCCTTGCGTTGAGCGGCGGCTTCAGTCCGAGCAGCGCATTCGTCGCTCTGTCTCTCTCGCACTCATGGGGCGTCCCGTAAGAGTGCGAGAGAGACAGAGCGACGAAGAACTGTCCGGAATGGCGCCGCTGCTCTGCTCGCGGATCTTCGCTTTGTGACAGCTTTGCTCGTTTTTTTCCTACTCGGCTTTCCCCCCGTTCGAACCTAGCGCCGCGCGTCACAGACACGCACCGCGTGTGGCTACGCATTGCCGGACAAAAAACAACAACACGCGAGGGAAGGACCGCCCACGACGGGTCGGCAGTGACGTCATTTGCCGCCTTCCGAGTGACGTCACACGAGGGGGGCGCTCCAAGAGGCGCGTGGCCGGGGAAGACCCTGTCCGGGGTCGCTCTGTCTCTGTCGCACACATGGGGCGCCCCGCAGGACCGGGAATTCGCGGCACGCAAAGGAACGCATTGGAACTGCGGCCTCGACTGTGTGTATCCACAACTGTTTGGGTGGCTGCAGCCTGCGGTGCATGTTTGTACTTTTCTTTCCTTTCGTGCAAATAAGCAGACGCCAGACTCGAAGTGGCCAGCCAGGCATCCGGTGGTCGGCCATCCACTCCACTGGGCGTCCGGTGCGACCCTTCTCGGAAGTCGATGCCGAGCGACAGAAATAGGCACTTTGCTTCGCGAGCGAAAAGCGGCATCGTCAAACCGGGCCGCGTGTCTCCAAGGACGACGGCCCGCCTGCGAACCTCGGGCTGGGCCGGCCCGCAACACAGCCGCGTCCAGCGGGCCGGTTCGTCGCGCTGTCTCTCTCGCACTCCGGGATGGTCGGCGGGCTCGGGACCTCAACGCGGGGTGCCTGCGTCGCAGGGGCAGCAGGATGGCAGCAGGATGCGCGGGGGAGTGGCCGCGGCCAAGGCCGCCGGGTCCGTGCCGGAGGTGTGTCTCGTCGGCGAGCCTAGCGGTGCCGCGACCGCTACCCCTGCAGGGCACTGCCCCGCGGAAGCAACGCGGCCAGGCCAAGCAGGGCGTGCTCCCAGACGGCGTCCTTGAGAAGTGCCCAACCGACTTCCTCGTTCAAGAGAAGAGAGCGCGGCGACGCGACTGACCCCATCATCGTCCCGAGTGCGAGGCGAATCCGGTGCGGGTTTGACTGAGCCGGATCGAGCCAGGTCGGGGAGAGGATGACAGGGCCAGGCCGAGCCGAGCCGCCGGTCCAGCGGGAGCCGGCACGGGGGGCTTATCTCACTGGCATTCCAGATATCCGGGGAATTGGGGGAAGGCGCGGCCACGCGGGAAATCGCTACTCGCCTACGAATAAACTAAAATAAATCATCACTTCTCTTAAAAAAAAAAAAAAAAAAAAAACTCAAGAAATTTTGGCGCGAGGCAAGTCTTGCACATCAAAATCACAAAATATTTTCCGCCGAGTCTTTTCCCTTCCTGAAAGGTCCTAATCAATCTCACACCTGATCGCTACTTCCAACACCTGAGCAAAGAGAGTGACCGGATCAGACCGCATAGCGCCACACTGTCACAAAACAGAAGAGCCTCAAAGCCAAAGCAGACACGCCAGTGAAGAAATTGCGCTGACATGATTTTAGGACCATTCCTGACGCAACATAATGCCAACCTGTGACGGCCAACTGAACCACACACACACACACACAGAGAGACACAGACAAGCGCGGGTCGGGTCGCGGAGCGCTAACACAACGCGTCTCGAAGTCTGACGGTCGACTGGCGCGTTCCCGCGGCGCGCGGCGGCGGCCGTCCCAGGCGGTCCCGGGGCGCCTCGCTCGCTCCGTCTCTCTCGCACCTCCTTTCAAATCGAGTAACCACCAGTGGCGCGCCGCCGCTGATTGGCCGGCCGGCGCGGGAGACGCTGGCCGCCGTAATTCATGGGCCTCTTCATGGAGGTACAGCCTGAGTGGCGGCGCGGGCGAGGGGCAGGGCGGCCAGGCGACTGTCATTTCGCGGCACTGCGGTCAAGCGAAGGTGAAAAAGGAAAAAAAGAATCTGTGTGTGTGCGTGTGTGTGTGTGTTTTTGTGTCAGTGTTCTAGGCACTTTCTCTAAGGCTCTTCCGCGTGGAAAGATTTGAAAAAATTGCCTTAACCTGATTTGCAGGATAAAACAGTGAAGCAGCAAAAAAAAAAAATAAAAAAAAAATACACGCATTAATAAATTTGTAAGCTATTTGTTCTTGTCTTCATGCCCGGCCCATCATGTAGGCATAAGGCGGTCGTCAGCCGAAACCCCGGCCCCGGGTCACTATAATTCTGCCCCGATAGCGCCGCCAGTGACGTCACTCCAAGAGAGCAGCCCGTGATGCCGCAAGTGCTGACGTAAAGTCAAGCAGGGCCGTGCCATGGAGGCTGCGTTCGCGCCACTGTGACGCAATTTTTTTTTTGTGAGCGCAAAAAGTACAAAGATGTACGGCAACATTTTTTTAAAACTTATTTACAGCGCACATTTTTAAATTTTTTTTTTTTAAATTTTTATTTTGGGAACACCTGCGCAGAAGCCGCGCCGGCCTCCTCGGGACGGGAAGTGCATGGAGTACGTCTACCCGGTGGGGTGAGGGAGTCGGAAGGAAGCCGTCCCTCAGCGCCTCGGCAGCGCGGCCTTGGGCCGTCCCACTGTGCGCAGTGCACCAGGGGATGCACCGCCCGCCGCCCCGTCGCTCTGTCTCTCTCGCACCCACCCGACACCCCCGAGCAGACACCGCCCTTGGCCTGGCGTGGCCGCCTGCAGGAGGACCTTAAACTTGACATCGAGCCGGGTGCAGTGGGGCCATAGGCGCCTCAGGCCGGGCGAGTCGCGTGGCAACCGCGACGCCACACCATCAATAAGAGAATCGTCTCGCGTGACGAGCCGAACCCACGCGAGACGAAATAAGCCAGACCTCGACAAATGGGCAGAACCTGCCAAAGGCGCAGTGCAGTACACGGAATTTTTCCGATGCTTGCCCGCAATTTGAACGCTGCCCACGACCAGAAAAGAAACAGCAGCAACTTTTAATTTTCTATGACGGCGTGTCGCCTTCACGCCTTTCACGGCAACCGTTGCCATTTTCAGGGTCAGGAGAAAGAGACAGACCTAGGTCAACGGCGAAAGCTTATCAGGCTCCGGCTGCCCGCGCACCGCACAGCGCCGCACAGCGCCGCACAGCGCCGCACACCGCGCGGCTGTTTTTGGTTCGACTTGGTCCCGCGGACGACGGCAGGCCGGAGTGTACTCTACAGCACGAGGCCCACCTTACCGAGCCATTGCGAAGCAGCTCCCGTCATAAAAGACGCGGCGCGGTAAAAACGAGGGGACCGCCGCACAGTGGGCCAGAAGACCGGCGCATGCTGCCAAAATTCTAGACGCGTTTTGAGCCCCAGAGGTGCGAGAGAGAGAGAGACAGACTGCCTGCTGGGCGGTGGCGTGCCGCACGCGCGCGCAAGAAGCACCAATCACACGCCGCGCACTTTGGAGCGATCGGCACGAAGTACAGTCAGCGGAAGAAAGCGGTACGAAGAACAGTCATTGAAAGAACAAAGTGCGAAGTAGGCCCCGCGGAATGAATGCGTTCATCGAGCCCCGCGCGGGGCGAGGCACGCGAGCACGTCGTTACGCTAAGCGACTCCAGCTGGCATCGAGCCGGCCGCACGCGGGGCGCGCCTTGGTGCCCTCGGCCGCCGCGGTCACGCCCAAGGACACTACCGCCAACCTGCCACTGTCACCGATAGTCCTCGTCCAGTCGAGGGCGGAACGCCACGCGCATTTTCACGCCCGGAGTCGAACAGGAAGGAAGCGGAAACGAAGAGTCTTGGAACTCCGGCAGGATGTTCCAATATTTCCAGGATTCAACTTGTCACGGAGATGAGACAGACAGAGACCCAATTTTTCTGCTGATTCCTTCCTCTCCGCCAATTGGGAACACTGACCGCACAGCAGTCTTCCCCTTCCTGGACGACCGCACGGACCACTCGAGAACCGAATTTGCGATTATTATGGGTATCCCGTCGCTCGCTGCAATGGAGAGGGGAGGGGGGCGTGGTCCACCTGACCTCCAACCAGTGCTTCCTCGACGTCGTGCCCGCCGGGCAGCGCCTCGGGTAGGACATGCACGTCGACCGGTGCGCCCGCCGCCTTCCGGGGCACCGCGCACACGTGACAGACATGCCCAGCAGCTCGACCGGCGCTACCCCGTGCTGCAGAGACCGCCGCCGAGCGTATGGCCGCGGCGATACCCCGCGGCAGTCCCCTCGTCGCTGAGGGTACCGGCGACGATAACCGGTTCGATGGACTTGTATATGGGAGCTGCCGATGACGGCTGATGCGAGTTCATTTGGTGGTGCAGCGATCGCGGCGGACGACAAGCCGAGCAGCGAAGCGAGGGGCGGGCCTTGGGCAAGCCGTCCTTGAGGTGCAGCGTCGAGAAATCAGAACACGGACACGGCTACTAGCGCCCACCCGCCCACCCTTGACCTACATACCGCCTAAATCCATCAACCTTAAAACGCTGAAAAAATATCTTTACCTAGAATGGCTCTGAGGTGTCCCTCAAGAGTCTGCAGCACGGTGGACTTTATCTCCTTGACGGACTTCCCCAGGAACTGCTCGCTGGCCGTCTGCAGCAGCTCGTCCGCCTTCATGATCTTGCACTGCGCCACGCCGGTGACGGTGAGTGGCACGCCCTGCGCCGTCTCCACCATCTCGCACATGGGGTTGAGCGTCATCACCTCCAGGGACAGGTACTGCACGTCCGTGACCAGCCACCAGGCCCAGGCCCAGCCGCCGACGATGGTGCGCTTGGTGGTGGAGCCGCAGCAGCCGCCTGTAACAGCAACGCAGCCGCAAAGTCAATTAATAAAACAAAAACCATTTTTTATTTTTTTATTTTTTTACAGTTTGACAACCACAAACAATGGCTATAAAAATGAATGGCGATCTCCACTGTAGCACAATGAGGGGCTCGCCACCGCGGCAGGGCCGCACGGTCCGCGCGCCGAGACGCCCCGCCGGCCGAGGCGTCGACGCCGTGTCGGCGGCCACGTCAGCACCGCGTCACCTCCAGTCACTTCGTCACGGCGTCCTGGAGCCCTTCGTCGGCTCCAGAATAGAAAGCTTTCCGGCGCGTGCCCAGGGCTGCGTCCGAGTGTCTGTCTGTCCGTCCGTCTGCCCGACTGTCTGTCTGTCTGTGGAACGCAGACCGCGCGGGCCGGCCGTGCAAGTAGAGCGTGTGCAGGGAGTGGCGCCGGCGCCTCGCTGTGCCTCACTCTCTCCCGCAGCCGTCCCGCAACCCCTCTCTCTCCCTCCCTCTCTCTCGCGGCCCGGCCGAGCCCTTTCGAAAGCCACCCCGCGGGGGCCTACGTGCGCGGCGGCAGGTGGCCCGGCCGGCGCCGTGCAAGTAGGCAGCCCAACCGGCGTCGCCGCGTCGCCAGGAACATGGTCTGCACGCCATCCGCCAGGTCTGTTTTCTGTTTTCCCACCTACGAGCCACCCGCACGCATCCTCTCCATTCAAAGCACAATCGTCTCGCTTACTAGAACCCTCTCTAGAATACTGTTCAGACGCTAGGACCGAAAAACACGACTGGTTCGACCGCGCCGAGTCATTCCCACGCCGGCGGCCGATACAACAAGATGGGGCGCTCTGCGGCCCCGTTGAGGGCGCACCGGACATGACTCGGAGGAGCGGCCCGGACGGTGAAGGCACGCCGGCGACGCCGTGTTTAGAAAGAGAAGAGGAAGCTTTGCCGGCGCGGTGTGCCGCAGCGGCTGTCCCGTTACTCTCCGCGAGAGAGGAAGAAAAGGGGGGAGGGGGGCGCCGGCATGAGCCGCGGGACGGGGCGTCGTCGAGTAGGGCAGGCCTGCACGCCCGGCCGGCAGGCACGCCACAGTCGACCGGCGCCCTCCAGCCGCATCCTGCCCCATCCCGCTGGCCTGTCCACGACGCCGTCCACACCGGCACCCTCCAACGACACGTCCTTGACGGCGACCTCCTCGATGTCGGCGCGGTGTCACGCAGAGGCCCACTGGCCGCGCGCCCCCGCAGCGTAGTCAACACACGGTGGACAGTGTGTGTGTGTGTGTGTGTGTGTGTGTGTGTGGAGCCACGAGCAGGTCCCCGTCGAAGTCAGCAGCAACGTCCAGCATCGACGCAAACGGCTTGACGTCTCTCCAGGCCCGCTCCAGGCCCGCTCCAGGCCCGCTCCAGGCCCGCTCCAGGCCCGCTCCAGGCCTAAGTCAAGTTCAAGGCTGATGCCGACGCCCGATCCTCCCAGGTGAGTGGCCCGGCCGCACGCGGGCACGGCCTGGTGCACCGTTACTGAGGAGCGGTTCGCAAAACACTCGTCGATGAGGAGCAGCGTCTCAAGGCAGGCCTTCCGGCTCGCCTTTCTTTCCGGCAGGAGTAGTAACTGCGAATCGCGCCACGCGTTGCTGTGCGGTGCAGGGCCGATGGGTGAAACTCCCGGCAAGGTTCTAGAAGCGTCCATGACACCGGTTCCGAGCCGGCATGTGCCGGCCCATGGCAAGTCGCTCTCTTTTAGACTCGACTCACTCACTCACTGTCCGCGAATGTAAAGCGATTCCTGTCTCCGTCGCACCCTGACGGAGAGCCCCTCGACCGAGACAAAGCGACGAGACGACTCTACTGCATCGGCCGGCAGCTGCCACCCCGGCTAGAGCCCTCGTTGGGCAACCACCCTGCCACCCCCGCGACGGCGCGGGCCCAGAACAACACGTGACGCAGCCGCTACGTGGTCGTCCGTCGCCGGCGGCGAGGCGCGGCCACGCAAGAAAACCACCCGCACACAAGCAGGAATCTGGGCAGAGGCAAATCCACGACTCACGCCCCCCCGTTGCGAAAGGCGAGAACCTTGGCGGCTTCGGCAAATCCGGAGCTCATTATATAAGTTGGACGCGATCCCACACGCCGCCCTCCTCGGACGTAGCCGTTACAACGACAGCGTGCGGCGGGGGTGGTGCCGCAAGGGCGGCGCGCCCCGTTCGGAAGCGCGGCTCCCACTACCAGCCCGCCCCGCCCCGCCCCGCCCCGCCCCGCCGCGCCGCGCCCTGGACACGCCGCCCTCCGTGGGTGACCCCCGTCCGCGCGGAGCACCAGCACGTCGGCGACAGTGACCGGGAACCTCTTGACGGGAAACAAGGTGTGTGGCGTGTGCGTGGCGCGAGCGAGGCGCGAGCGTGGCGCGTGACAGCGTGTCGGTGGCGACGCGGCGTGACGAGTGTGACACACAGAAGAGCGTGACAAGTGACCCACGGTGCGCGGCGCTCGTTCGCAAGGACGCCGTCGAAGACTTCCCCGCGGTGATTCGGGCCACGGAACCACGAGTGCATCGGTGTGCAGTTGACTGGTTAGAGCTTTGGTTTACAACACTAGTGCTCAGAGGAAGAAAAAAAAAACACAGTATCAAGTCGTTTGCATCTTGCTGTTAGGAAAAAAGGGACACTTGCCAGGTTTTCAAAAATAGCTGAAAACATTTTACCTACATTTCATAAAAAGGTGCTTTTTTTTTAATTTTTATTTTTTTTGAAATTTTGAAAAATTTAGTTAGAAAAAAATTGAAACGTTCTTTTCTGTGGCGTGGGCGGAGTGGAATGTCGGTGCGGCTTAGGTGGCCACTTTAACCTCCCCGTCGTCGAGGCCGCCGCCGACTGGGGGCGGCCCTGCGGTGCGGCCATCCCCGACCCACCGCCCTGTGTACCCATAATTGCCGACAAATCGCGTCGCGTCCGGCCGAGCGAACTTTCACCCACCGGGTGTGCGGTGCCGCACCGGCGCATTGCGTCAGCCGCGCATGACCTTAACCCACCGGCCAATGGGCGTCCAGGTGCGGATAATGCCGGGAATGGTGAACGGAGCCTCGGCCGTCCATACTACTGTCGCCACGTCGCGCCGTCCCTCTCCCCACGGCGCCCACGAGTGCGAGAGAGACAGAGCGACGGAAGCACGGTTCGGAATCAGTCTAGTGGCTGCCAATGGGGCGGAGAAAGTGTTCGTCGGTGTCCACACAGTGGGCGCGTGCGGCCAGGACAATGAGTTCCGCGCTAGAGGAGTCTCTCTCTCTCTCTCTCTCTCTCTCTCTCTCTCTCTCTCTCTCTCTCTCTCTCTCTCTCTCTCTCTCTCTCTCTCTCTCTCTCTCTCTCTCGCACTCGTGGGGCGCTCCGTGGGCGCGAGAGAGACAGACCGACGGGACCCCCCCGCTCGGAATGGGCCTCCTAATACGACAACTGTTAGACCGCCATCGTGGGACTGTCACGATACCTCGCTTCAGTTCGAGTTTCCCGCGCAAACTGACCGCGCCCTGCTTCCCCTACCGCAGGACGTGAGCAGCCGCAGCCATGAGCGGCATCGTGGGCCTGCCCGCCGCCCTCACGGGGCTGGCCGGCGTCGGCAGCTTCGTGTCCAACGCGGCCTACTTCGTGCCCATGCTGGTGGCCGCGGTCGCCTACTTCAACTACGACAACATGGACCCCGAGTCCAGGCCCATCAACGTGCCCACCGAGGACCTGTGGCCGACGTACGACTTCATCATAGTGGGGGCCGGCTCTGCAGGTGAGACCGCCACCAAGCGTTTGGACGTGGCTGTCCCGGTGCCGCTTCCCGTCGGAGGACGCCGAACCGTTCCAAAGACTAATGAGCAGCATTGAACACGCAGGGGCGGTGCTGGCCAACCGGCTGACGGAGGTGGAGAACTGGCGAGTGCTGCTGCTGGAGGCGGGCCCCGACGAGACCGACATCTCGGACGTGCCCGTCCTGGCCGGCTACCTGCAGCTCAGCAAGCTCGACTGGAAGTACAAGACTGAGCCGCAGGGCACCGCTTGTCTGGGTGAGTGCAGGGAGGAGGAGGGGAGATGAAGCGAGCGCGCTTGGGCCCGTCCGAGGCGTGCACGGGTTGTGCCGAGCGGAGCAGGGCCGAGCCGAGCCGAGCGCCGAGCCGAAGCCGAGCCGAGCGCGACCCGAGCGGCTCGGGCCGAGCCGAACGCCACCCGGCGAGCAGCCCGACAGTCCAACTGCCGTTTGGCGTAATAAACAAATCAATCTAGGAGTTATTTTGACGTGCCGCGTTAATAACATAGGCCTATACTGTGTGGAAAAGTATGAGGAACACGCCTGTGCAAACGGTTTGATCGTAGGACGTCTAGTTTAGGTTTCCATAGCCCTCCATTCCGCTCGGGCAGGGAGGAGCGGAATGGAGGGCTATGGAAACCTAAACTAGACGTCCTACGATCAAACCGTTTGCACAGGCGTGTTCCTCGTACTTTTCCACACAGTATAGGCCTATGTTATTAACGCGGCACGTCAAAATAACTCCTAGATTGATTTGTTTATTACGCCAAACGGCAGTTGGACTGTCGGGCTGCTCGCCGGGTGGCGTTCGGCTCGGCCCGAGCCGCTCGGGTCGCGCTCGGCTCGGCTTCGGCTCGGCGCTCGGCTCGGCTCGGCCCTGCTCCGCTCGGCACAACCCGTGCACGCCTCGGACGGGCCCAAGCGCGCTCGCTTCATCTCCCCTCCTCCTCCCTGGTGAGTGGCATTATAAAAAAAAAAAATCAAAAAAAAATATCAGAAATGCCATAGAGGGCTAGACTAATTAAAAAAAACAATCCTGAGACAAACTCATAAGGCTACTTCGTGCCTAGAAAAAAAAAAAAAAAATTACAAAAATTGGCGAGTATTTGAACCCGCGACTTTTTCAGGCATGAAAAACGGGCGCTGCAACTGGCCGCGCGGCAAGGTGATCGGCGGCTCCTCCGTGCTCAACTACATGCTGTACGTGCGCGGCAACAAGCGCGACTACGACGCCTGGGAGGCGGCCGGCAACCCGGGCTGGGGCTCCGACGAGACGCTGTACTACTTCAAGAAGAGCGAGGACAACCGCAACCCCTACCTGGCGCGCACGCCGTACCACTCGCAGGGCGGCTACCTCACGGTGCAGGAGGCGCCCTGGCACACCCCGCTCGCCGCCGCCTTCGTGCAGGCCGGCGTGGAGATGGGCTACGAGAACCGCGACTGCAACGGCGAGTTCCAGACGGGCTTCATGATCGCGCAAGGTAAGCCCAAGGGGGTAAAAGCAAAGAAAAAAATTGACTGCTCTGCCGGTGTTTGAACCCGCGCTTCCTCGACGCAGGCACCACGAGGCGCGGCGCGCGCTGCAGCACGGGCAAGGCGTTCCTGCGTCCGGCGCGCCTGCGCAAGGGGCTGCACGTGGCCATGCACGCGCACGTCACCCGCGTGCTCATCGACCCCAAGACCAAGCTGGCGTACGGCGTCGAGTTCCGGCGCGACGGCACCATGCACCGCGTGCGCGCCACCAGGGAGGTCATCCTGGCCGGCGGCTCCATCAACAGCCCCCAGCTGCTCATGCTGTCCGGCGTCGGCCCCAAGGACCACCTGCGCTCCCTCGGCATCCCCGTCATCCAGGACCTCAAGGTGCGTCCTCCGTTTCACTATCCTCACACACACGGTATTTGAAGTTAGGTTAGTTCGCACCGGCGGCACCCAAACCACTCACGGCACGCCGGACTTCACCTTCCGCAGGTCGGCGAGAACCTCCAGGACCACGTGGGGCTGGGCGGCTTCACCTTCATGGTCAACAAGGAGGTGTCCATGGTGCAGAACCGCATTGAGAACGTCCCCTCCGTGCTGCGCTACGCCATGTTCGGCGACGGGCCGCTCACCGTGCTCGGAGGTAAGGCGGACGCGCGGACGCCGGCTGGGTGGGCCGCCCAACGCGCGCGCCAGCCGGCCTGCGCCCGGTGGGTAGGCCGCCCATTCACCTCCCGTGCTTGCAGGCGTGGAGGGGCTGGCGTTCGTCAACACCAAGTACGCCAACGCCACGGACGACTGGCCTGACATCGAGTTCCACTTCGTGTCCGGCTCCACCAACTCCGACGGCGGGCGGCAGCTGCGCAAGGCGCACGGGCTGACCGACGCCTTCTACAACACCGTCTTCGACCCCATCAGCAACAAGGACGTGTGGTCCGTCATCCCCGTGCTGCTCAGGTAAGCGCCGTTCAAACAAAACGGTATTTGGGCGACGACGCCAGCACAGTAGGTCAGAGGACCGTTGAGGCGGCCAAAATTCTAGACGCGATTTGAGCTCCAGAGTCGCTAAATGGGAATCGAATCGAACGTGTGACCCACCCAATGAATGCCTCGTTTGGAGAGCAATCCATTGGGGTCTTCTGACCGACTGTGGGTAGGATGTAACCGAGACCGCGTTGCCCTCCAGGCCCAAGTCGCGGGGCGTCATCAAGCTGCGCTCCAGCAACCCGCTCGACTACCCCCTCATCTACCCCAACTACTTCTTCGACCCGGAGGACATGAAGGTGCTCATCGAGGGCGTCAAGGTGGGCGTGGCCATCAGCAGGACCAAGTCGTTCCAGAGGTGAGGCCATTACCTGCAACACACAAACACGACAAGCGTCACACACAGGTTCATGGAAGCCTCTAACGACGCAGTGCCCCACGGGCCAAATTTGTGCACCAAAATTCAGCGAAAGTTTAAAATTTACTGAAAATTCATTGAAGTTTATCGGAATTCTTCTCAAAAATCATTAGCTTTTGCCCAAAATTCATTGAAATTCATTTGTTTTGTACACCGAAGTTGACAGTAATTTCTCCTTGCCCGCAGGTTCGGCAGCACCATGCACAACATCCAGTTCCCCGGCTGCACGGCGGTGCCCATGTGGACGGACGCGTACTGGGAGTGCATGATCAGGCACTACTCCGTCACCATCTACCACCCGGTGGGCACCTGCAAGATGGGCCCCGCCTGGGACCAGGACGCCGTCGTGGACCCCCAGCTCAGGGTGTACGGCGTCCGCGGGCTGCGCGTCATCGACGCCTCCATCATGCCCACCATGGTGTCGGGCAACACCAACGCGCCCGTCATCATGGTGGCCGAGAAGGGCGCCGACATGATCAAGGACTTCTGGCTGCGAAAGACGGGCCAGCAGCAAGGCAGCAGCGAGAACATGAGGATCGACATCGGGCGGAAGTGATCCAACCCAAAGTGACGTCGGAAGTGACACTTGGAAGTGATCCAACCCAAAGTGACGTCGGAAGTGACACTTGGAAGTGATCCAACCCAAAGTGACCTCGGAAGTGACACTTGGAAGTGATCCAACCCAATGTGACGTCGGCAGTGAACCTTGAACGTGACGCCCCTGTGTTCCCCTTATGGAATTTTCGACTAGGATGCGAGCGAAATCAAAATACGCGTATTTGCTCAAACTAAATTTGAGCTGGCGGCGGAAGAAGACCGAGAAGAAAGGATCAAAGTGACTTTGACTAGCACTGTCCGCGTCGCTTGCTGATATTTTTTGATTTTTTTTCTCATGGTCAGAGTTCTGACGGGAAGTGATTTTGCAGAACCAGCCTCACGTAAGAAGGCACCCTCACCGCCGCAAAATCCTGCCTGCACTGAGTTCCTAAAATAGTGCTGTACACAGACTATTGGTACTTATTCAAATAAGGTGGCATCCCTCAGTAGTGTATGTTCTTATTTATTTTTTATACACGCTTGAGGGTTGCTAGTTTCTTTTAGTGGTAACGATTTAATCTGCCGGATATATTGCTGGAAAGCATCGCTGTGATCACAAAATCTGCCTTAAAGAGATTATAATTATAATATCGAGACAGTTTAGACATGGTCTTTGAGAGTTATCATTATTGTTACGTTAGTAGATTATGTATATTTAAGTCTGTGTCGCTAGTAATGCGTGGGAATTGTCAGACCACGTTACTAGTAACGTTTATTGTTGTTAATTGTTTTTGTTGAAATGTTCTTACATAATTTTCTTTGTTAAAAAAGAAACACTGGAATAAAAAGAGAGAAGTAGCATACATTCGACTGTTTTGACTGCCTCACCCGAAACGGAGCAAAAGCAAAACGCATCGCGCGGACGCGTGGAGAATTCGCATGACAGGAGCGTCGAACTCCACAGCAAAAAAAGAAGCAAAAGCGCTCTATGGAGATTAAAAGGGCGTGGGAGGTGGGAGGGGTTGTCGATCGGCCGAGCCGGCACCCACCTGCCTTGCCCGCGCGGAGCACAGTGGGACGTCGGCAGTATTAGCGCGGTCGGTTTGCAAACGCATCATTTTAATTTGGGCCACGACCGCGGGGGCCGTGTGGGCCGCTCCGGCGCGCGCCGCGGCACCCCAGTGCCCAGCACGTCGGCCACCCGCGCAGGCCTGCGAGCACCGCCATGACGCCCCGCACGTAGGCGCCCCGGACACCAGCAGCATGCACGACGAGGGCTTGGGCCTGCAGGGCCTCCACCGCGGCGTCGGCTTCTTCACGCACTCGCGCATCGCCTTCACCTACGGCCCGGGCTTCCTCTTCATCGTCCTCACGCGCCTCGCCCTGGTGGCCTTCCGGCCCGACGTGGTGGACCGCGACAACCGGCCGCAGGACACGCCGGCGCACCGGCTGCGCGACAGCTACGACTTCATCGTGGTGGGCGGTGGCACGGCGGGCTGCGTCTTGGCCAACAGGTGACCAACGCGGGTTCAAACTTGCATTTTTTTTTCATTTGTTTTAATAGCCCCGCCGCGGTAAACGTTTACTTTGCCGGTTGCCAGACTGACGGAGAACCCCTCGTGGACGGTGCTGCTGCTTGAGGCGGGCGGCGACGAGCAGTACTTGTCCGACGTGCCCATCTTAATGCCCACCCTGCCCAACTCCAACATCGACTGGAAGTTCAAGACAGAGCCGCAGCGCCACGCCTGCCAAGCCTTCAGGGGGTCCCGGTCGTCCTGGCCCAGGGGGAAGGTGAGGTGCGGGACGGCGGTGCCGCGTTGGGATCATGGTCAACACGGAGGTATGTGTAGGTTCTAGGCGGCTGCAGCACCATCAACGGCATGCTGTACATCCGCGGCAACCGGCGCGACTACGACGCCTGGCGGGACGCGGGCTGCCCGGGCTGGGGCTACGACGACATCCTGCCCTACTTCAAGAAGAGCGAGGACATGCGCGCGCACGACCAGCGGGGCTCGCCGTACCACGGCGTGGGCGGCGAGCTGAGCGTCGAGTTCTACAAGTACTACTCGCACATCGCCGACGACTTCCTGGAGGCCGGCAGGGAGATGGGGATCCGCATCGGCGACGTCAACGGCGAGGTGCAGACGGGGTTCATGAAGTCGCACGCCACCGTGCGCGAGGGTCTGCGCTGCTCCGCGTCCAAGGTTTGACCGCTCTGCCGCTGTCTCTCGCACCCGCACGGGGCGCCCCATGAGGGCGAGGGAGACAGAGCGACCCTGCTGACGACGCCCTCCGGCTCGACAGGCGTTCCTCCGGCCCGCCTCCAAGCGGCCCAACCTGCACGTCAGCATGCACTCCATGGTGCAGCGCGTGCTCATCGTGGACGGCCGCGCCGTGGGGGTGGCCTTCCGCAAACGCGGCAGCGCCCGCCTGCGCATCGCCTACGCCGCCAGGGAGGTCATCTTGTCCGCCGGCGCCGTGCAGACGCCCCAGCTGCTCATGGTGTCCGGGGTGGGGCCGGCCGCGCACCTGCAGGAGGTGGGCGTGCCCGTGGTGCTGGACTCGCCCGGCGTGGGCGAGAACCTGCAGGACCACGTGGCGCTGGGCGGCACGGCCTACCTGGTGGACTCCCCGCCGCAGTCGGGCCCCATGGGGGAGGTCTTCATCCTGCCCAGGGCCGCCACCCTGCCCACGCTGCTGGGCCTCATCACGGGCTCGGGCGGCCCCATGTACGCCTGGCCCCAGGGCGAGGTCATGGGCTTCATCAGCACCAAGTGAGTGCCGCCAGTCCCACTGTGAAACCACCGCCGTCCGGTTTAAAGGTGGTGCTGCGAGGGGACAACCACTCTAGCAATCCTGTGTACGCTTCGTCCAGTAATCACCGGTAATCTCATGCCAAAACTGGAAATTTTCGATGTTTTTATCGGCTTTTGCGGGTTTTTTTCATGAAAATAGGCTAGAAATGCACTCAGCTGGCCAAAATTAGAGAGTTTTTTGAGATTTTAAGTAGGTAATCACTGGTAATCGGTAATCCTGTGTACACTCCTGAGCTGAGTGGTGGACCCCTCGTGGTGCTGCCTTTAAACGGCTCTGTGACCGGTTCATCGGCCGTCCCGTCCGGTTTAAAGGTAGTGCTGCCTTTAAACGGCCCTGCGACGGTCGCTCGGCCGTGCGGGTTAAAGGAAGTACTGCCTTTAAACGACCGTGCGACCGGTCAAAAGGTATAGTGCTGCCTTTAAACGACCGGTCGATTCCAGGTACGCCAACCAGTCCGACGACTGGCCGGACGTGCAGCTCTTCATGGCGAGCGCCAGCGACGCGTCCGACGGCGGCATCTTCAACATGCGCAACCTGGGCGTGGAGGACGACGTGTACGCCGCCGTGTACGAGCCCATCCTGTACCGCGAGGCCTACTCGGTGGTGCCGCTGCTGCTGCGCCCGCGCTCCAAGGGCACCGTCCGCATCCGCAGCGCCGACATCGACGACCACCCCGTCATCGACCCCAACTACCTGGCCGACCCCAGGGACGCCGAGATCCTGGTGAGCGGCGCGGGGAAAGGGACAAAAACTGGATGCCGACCGGCGGAGGAAGAGGGCGAGGCCGAGCCGAGGGCCAAGGATCTATCGGGAAAAGTGCGGAGAATTCCCGTCGGCCTCCTGGGGGCCTCCTGGAGGACCGAGGAGGAGGACAGAGGCTGGCGCAGGCTGGCGGGCCCAGGCCGCACCCGTCGGCCCACTCTGCCGAGTCGTTCTCGTCGCTCTCCCTCTCCCGCACTCACGGGGCGGCCCGTACAGGTGCGAGAGCGTCAGGGCGACGCGAGCGACTCTCGGAATCAGTCTCCTGGTACTCTGTTATCGCGTCGCGTCGCGTCGTAGGCGTGATGTGGGTCACCGGAGTCACCGCCTTCCTTTCTAATGCCATGAAACTGGGATGAATCCGCGCCCGGCCCGGCCGTCTGTCCGGCCGTCGGACCCGCGGACGGACGCGCGGACACGGAGGGCGTGACGCCAGCGACTCAGTGACGCACAGTGGGGCAGGAAACGGCGCGGCGGCCAAAACTCTCCGCGCGTCTTGAGCTCCAGAGTCGCTAAAGACGACTCAAATCGAACGTGCGACCCTACCAATGGATTGCTCTTTGAACGAGGAATCCATTGGTAGGGTCGCACGTTCGATTTGAGTCCCATGTAGCGACTCTGGAGGTCAAAACGCGTCTGGAGTTTTGGCCGCCTGCGCGGTCTTCTGGCCCACTGCGTGACGTCAGTGTGCTTGCCCTGCAGGTGGAGGGCGCCAAGGCGGGCTACCAGCTAATGGGGACACGGGCCTTGCAGGCGCTCAACGCGCGGATCAACCCCAACAAGTTCCCCGCCTGCGAGCACCTGCCCTTCCCCTCCGACGAGTACTGGGCCTGCCAGGTGAGGCCTACGGCGCCACTGTACAGTGTACTACACAGCCAAGCGCCGCCGCCCAAAACAAAAACGGCGAGGCTGTTTGTTGTTTTGCCTGATTGGCTTCATAGAGATTCGCCTCGGGGAGGGGAGGAGGGGCGTTGGGCAATGGGAGTCAGTGCCGAAGCATGGCCAAGGCGCCCCGCGCACTCATTCCGAGAGTATTTCCAGTCGCTCTGACTCTCTCGCTCTCACGGGGCATCCCGTATGGGTACGAGAGAGACAGTGGCGATCAACGTGCTGCGACCCTTGTTCCCCCGAGAGAGGCCAGACTCGACGCACACATTATACACGGTGTCTCACGGGCCCACAGGCGCGGCAGTACTCCATGACCATCTACCACCCGGTCGGCACCTGCAAGATGGGGGCCCCGCACGACCCCCTGGCCGTCGTGGACCCCCGCCTGCGCGTCTACGGCGTCGCGGCGCTCCGCGTCGTGGACTGCTCCATCATGCCCACCATCCCCAGCGGCAACACCATGGCGCCCGTCATCATGGTGGCCGAGAAGGCCGCCGACATGATCAAGCAGGACTGGAACGCAGCGTGGACGCCGCCCGACGCGCCCCGCCACGCCGCGGACCACCACAGCGACTACTTCTGCAGCTCGTGGCAGAACTAGTGCGCTCTGTTTCGGACCGAAGCCCTCTGGGTATCAATGTGAGAGAATAATTTAAGAAATTCATTTTAATGAAATAAAGACTAATATAGTAACAAGGGGGTGATCACTGCGCCAAACTTTTCGAACATTTGCACACAGAACGTCCCATGAAACGTTTTACGAAGCGGGCCGATGATGTCAACGCCCCGTTAACCTAACGGGAATCGGACCCACTCCACCTCACGCGCAATGTTCCTCCAGGAACTCGCGAAAAATTAGGCAGGCGGGCAGCAGTCTGCCTGAAGAGATACTCGCAATCAGGCCGAAACGACGGAATGAATCTCTCGCGCTCGCACCCGCACGGGACGCCCCGTGAGTGCGAGAGAGACAGTCTTGGGGACGCGCGCCGTGTCGTTAGCCTGTCTTTCGGTGGCACGGCGTGCGCCAGGTCGCGCCTGTTCCAAATGCAGCGTCATGCCCGCCCGGTCACGTGATGGCGTCGTCTCTCTCGCACTCACGGCGCGGCCCGTGGCGCCGACAGAGACAGAGAGCGGTGTTGGGGATCGGCCCGGCGGAGCATTGCACCTGCACTTAGCCCATCACGCGCGCGGCGCGCGGCGGCCGGTGACAAGGACCGGGCGTGCTGGCGGCCTGGCTTGGGGAAAGCGGTGATAAGGCCGGCAGCAGCGGGTTCTGCAGTGTCAGTCCCCCAGCAAGGCCAGCCTGGGCCGAGCTGCCGAGCGGACGGAGCGCGCTGGGTCAGGACCGCGGCCACGGAGTCACCGAGTCAGGGACCAGTCGCGGTCAGGGACACGCAGTCGGTGGCCGCGCTACCGCTCAGACGTCCGCGAGTTCGCGAGTGAGTCCGGGATGGCGCTGCTGGCGGGCTACGGCGCGGGGTACGGCACGGTGCAGATGCCGGTCAACGCCAACGTGCCGGTCAACGTCACCATCCGGCCGCTCGGCTGCGGCTGCGACTGCGAGTACTCGGACGCCACCTTCCTGCGCGGCGTGTGCGGGCCCTCGCTCGCCCTCTTCCTCGGCATCATCGAGATGGTGCTCAAGGACCGCTGCGACGTGGCCGAGCCCTGCCGCCGCGCGCAGCCCGACGCCTTCGAGCGCCGCGGCCAGGCCGAGTTCGACTACGTCGTCGTCGGCGCCGGCGTCGCCGGATCCGTGGTGAGCAGAGCAGGCCATGGTTTCGAACGGCGTCTAGCGAACGTGTAGTGAGTGACCCCCTTGGCGCGCAGCTGGCGTCCCGCCTGAGCGAGGACACGGGCGTGTCGGTGCTGCTGCTGGAGGCGGGGCCCGAGGAGCCGCTCGCCACCATGGTGCCCGCGTTCAGCGCCAAGAGCATCGGCACGTACCTGGACTGGGGCTTCGAGACCGAGCCGGAAGCGCGCGCCTGCTGGGCCCGGAAGGGGCGCTGCGCGTGGCCGCGGGGCAAGATGGTGGCCGGCACGGGCGGCATGACGGTGAGTGCGGCGCGAGGCGCCAATGTCCAGCTCCAACGGCTCTCAGCACCGCCACGTTACAGGGCATGATGTACATGCGCGGCTCGCCGGAGATCTACGACGGCTGGGAGGCGCTGGGCAACCCCGGCTGGGGCTACAAGGACGTGCTCAAGTACTTCCTCCGGGCCGAGGGCAACCGCGAGATGCACCTGGTGGAGCCCGACTTCCACAACGACAAGGGCCCGCTGTCGGTGCAGCGTTTCCCGCACCGGCCCATCCTGGCGGAGGACATCGTGCGCGCCGGCCACCAGCTGCTGGGCTACGAGTCGCCGCCCGACCTCAACGGCATCAACATGACCGGCTTCGTGGTGGCGCAGATGATGGTCCACCAGGGCCTGCGAGCCTCCACGGCGCGCATGTACCTGCGGCCGGCCATGCACCGGCCCAACCTGGTCGTCAACACCGAGAGCCTCGCCGCCAAGATCCTCCTCACCAAGGACAAGCGGCTGGCCAGGGGCGTCGAGTTCATCGACAAGTAAGTCGCCTTGCTCACGACGCACTGCTTGACGGCCGCCGCCACCTAACGCAATCCACCCGCAGGAAGGGCGTGACGCGCACGGTGTGGGTCAAGCGGGAGGTGGTGCTGGCCGGCGGCGCGCTGGGGTCACCGCAGCTGCTGCTCCTGTCGGGCATCGGCCCCTCGGAGGAGCTGCACGCCGTGGGCGTGACCCCCACCATCGACCTGCCCGTCGGCCGCAACCTGCACAACCACGTGGCGGCCACCATCCACTACATTGTCGACGACTTGGCCACGCGCTCGTACGGCGCCGAGATCCTGGACGACGACGAGGACAATTACGACGAGGTGAAGTTGGACGTTTTTATCATGGGGTTCGCGGTGAAAGTAAAGGCCACATTGTTGACGGCGACCCTGCTTGTAGGTGGGGCCCATGTCCATGGCGGCGCTGCACAGATTCCTGCAGAGGCGCTCCGGGCCGCTGACGTCCACCGGCCTGACGCAGGTCACGGCCTTCATGGCCTCCAAGTTCGCCGAGAACGGCGTGCCCGACATACAGATCTTCTTCGACGGCTACCACGCGGGCTGCGAGTCGGAGCTGACGCCGGCGCTGCGCTGCGTGCCGCCCAACGCCACGCTGTCCAAGAACAGCTACTACGACGTCAACGTAAGCAGCAGCACTGCGCGTGAAGCGCGCGCCAGCCGCACCACGCCCTGACGCTCTCTCTCTCTCCAGCAGGTGGACTTGGACCTGGACGGCGAGGCCCGCAGCGCGGCGCGCAGCAGCGCCACCAAGTCCTCCCTGGTGGTGGAGGGGTGCCCGATGACGCGCCGCCTCGCCGCGCGCCCCACCGTGGTGCGCACGCTCAGCAGGGGCAAGCTGCAGCTGCGCACCAACGACCCGCGCGACGCGCCCCGCATGTTCGGCAACTACTTCCACCACGAGCGAGACCTGCTGGTGCTCATCGAGGGCATGAAGGCCGCGGCCAAGCTGAGCGAGATGCAGCCCCTGCGCAAGTGGGGCTTCAAGCTGGACGAGACGCCCGTCAAGGGCTGCCAGCACCTGCCCTTCGCGTCGGACCAGTACTGGGGGTGAGTGGGCGGCACTCAGTGCACTTTGAGAAGCTCTTGTTCCATCTTCATACTGGTTTACTTAGATCTCCTTAATATTGTACTTAGTCAGTGTGAAGGAAGTGCGACCTCGCTGACAGTCTCTTTGTGCAGGTGCGTGGCGCAGACGGAGACGGGCCCCGAGCACCACCAGGCCGGGACGTGCCGCATGGGCCCGGCCGGCGACCCCCACGCCGTCGTGGACCCGGAGCTGCGCGTCCACGGCCTGACCAACGTCCGAGTTGCCGACGCCTCCATCATGCCCATCGTGCCCAACTCCAACACCATCGCGGGCATCGTCATGGTGGCCGAGAAGGCCAGCGATCTCATCCGCGCCACGTGGAAACCGAAGAAGCCGGGCAAGGGGCGGTAGCGTGCGGCAGGCAGTGGCGGATCCAGAGGCGGCCTTAGGGAGAGGCGAGGGGTGGCTCTTTGACAACCTTCCAGGCGGCTATCTAGAGGACAGGAGATCAGTAGTTGTCTTTTCACCCCCTCCTGGATCCGCGCTTGTTGGCAGACAGCGCAGCGAGTCTAGTCATTCAAAGATCTGATTTTTACCGAATTATTTAAACTTTACCATACCAGAAAACTGCCATAAGTGTTTTTAGCCTACGACAATAAAACTTGGTGCTCACACGCCCGACGCTGTTGCCGTTTTCTTGACCCAGACCTGACCCCCGCTGCCTTGAGACGACGCGTAAATCAAAGCCGTTCGAAGTCGTGCAACGCCAAGTGCAAGGGAGTGTGCCTAAATTACTAGTAAAAATAGACAATGTGTGTGTAATTAATAGTATAAAGTACTACGCAGAAGTGGTAATGTAGAGGCAAAATTGTGGTAATATTCAGGTAATATGTATAGGAGCCACCGATGTAATATGTGACTTGTCGACCCCAGCAACACTATCCAGGCCCGCACCACGCCCCGTGTTGCACTGCGTTCCACTAAGACCACTCGACTGGAACGCGCCCAGCCAGTCCCAGCCGGCAGCGTCGTATCGCAACGTCTGGCCGAAAAGCCAAGAGTTTAACGATCAAAAAGCTGTCCAAGCACCGCGGGGCATGCGAAAGCGGCCGTGTGTTTGGGTTGGACGCGCGAGAGTCGTACCAACATGACGACATAAACCCGTATGACTTACTTCGCGAAACGTTTGAGGCCGTAAAGTGAAAAAGAAACTGCAACTCCCAGTGATCAATAGTGTTTCCGCGTCCCGCCACTGCAGCCTCTAGGACGCGGAGGAGGGGTGGGGGAGCCCCGGCCGGGCAGTGCCCTGGCGGGGGCGGGCTCGGTGCGGGTAGCGGCCGCGCCGGTGCTGATAGACAGATAGTAACTGAGCCGCCGCCGCCCCTGCAGCGAGCGCCGCGCGCCGCAAAAGCGATTTCTTAATTGGTCCTGCGCGCGCCGCCCGGCAGGAGCAAAACACGGGGAAAGGGCGCCTTTGTTGCCGCCTTCGTCGCCGCCAACGAGTCGCCTAGTCGGACGCGCTCACGTTTCAGTTTCTACAATTTTATGATCGGACTGGAGAGTGGGTGTGAAGTGCGTCCGAGGTTTTCTGGATATTACCATAACTAAGCAGGTGAGTGAGCTGCCGTTCCCGAGTGTGACGACACTCCGAGCGGAGGGGCGCCGGTTTGGAGACAAGATGCTCTAATTTTCGAGTCCCGGCGGCTCTCTAGCTTCCCACGGATAGGCCGGAAAAGGCGGTGCAAGTTCGCCAACTTTACGCAACGCAACAGCGCCAAAAGCATAACCGCTCAGGCATGCCAACCACGCCGACACAGACTGCTGGCTGGGCACCACCCGTCAGGAAATAAACTCGACTTTACGTCAATTCACATGTTCGTTATGTGTACTAAAGTGTGCGACTTTACAGACATTTCTTATGTCATGAGTTTCATACATAAAGCTGCGATAAAATGGCTTTTGTCATTCCCTAAAATAATGAACATCTGTGGCAGCAATTATCGCGTTAACTCAGTGTATCCTGGGGCATACTGGTACACTTAGCACACCCAGGTGACACTGAGCAATTTCTGTCTCAAAACTATTCACTTTTTACTATTGGCAACGAGTTTCGTGAAACACGATGAAAACACCATGTCTTTACGCTGCGCCAACTTGAGGACTAGCCACGCCTGTTGGGAGGCCCACGACCACGCGGCCCTGCGCGTTGGGTTGCCTCCCATACGGCGCGCGAGACGAGCCGCGAGAAGGTTTGCCTGCGTGCGGGCGCGCGGCGGGCGCGCCGTGCGTTGGGTTGCCTCCATCCGCGCGCACTAACGCCTCCCCTGTTGCAGCCATGTCGTGGGTGCCACCGGACCTGATCGCGCTGTGCAGCGAGGGCGCCAAGGTGTCGTCGTGCGGCAACGCGGCCTTCATGTTCCTCATGCTGGTGGCGAGCCTGTTCGGCGACTCACGCGACGACGACGCCGGCAGCTTCGTCAAGCTGAGCATGGACCGGGAGCCGACCGCGCTGCAGTTCGGCATGTCCGAGGCGGGCATCCGCCTGGACTGGGACCACCTGGAGCCCAAGCAGCAGGCCGACCAGTACGACTTCATCATCGTGGGCGCCGGGTCGGCGGGGTGCGTGCTGGCGCGCCGGCTGTCCGAAGTGCACCACTGGAGGGCGAGTACACGGCTTGGACTGGGCGGCGGTGGTCTCGTTCACGGCGGCGGTCATTCGAACGCGTCCTTTCCAGGTGCTGCTGCTCGAGGCCGGCGACGAGGAGCCCGAGGTGGCCGAGGTGCCGGGGCTGGCGCCGCTGCTGCAGGGTTCCTCCATCGACTGGAACTACCGCACGCAGCCCGAGGAGCACGCCTGTCGCTCCAGGAAGGACGGCGGCTGCTATTGGGCCAGGGGCAAGGTGAGTGCGCGTCGCAGCGCCTGAGTACGGCTGGGTAGGCCGACCCGCAACACGCCCTAGCGCCTGTGTACGGCTGGGTAGGCCGACCCGCAACACGCCCTAGCGCCTGGGTACGGCTGGGTAGGCCGACCCGCAACACGCCCTAGCGCCTGTGTACGGCGGGGTAGGCCGACCCGCAACACGCCCTAGCGCCTGTGTACGGCGGGGGCGGGGTGGGCCGACCCGCAACACGCCCTAGCGCCTGTGTACGGCGGGGTAGGCCGACCCGCAACACCCCAAGATGCAACTGGCTGGCCTACCCTGACTTCATCAGGCGCTCGTTGAGAAACATGACGAGGGAATCCCAGGGAAGTAATCCTGACAATGGTCCTGGGCGCAGGTGATGGGCGGCTCCTCCACCATCAACTACATGATCTACATGCGCGGCCACCCCCAGGACTACGACGAGTGGGAGGCGCTGGGCAACGAGGGCTGGGGCTACTCCCACGTGCTGCCCTACTTCCGCAAGTCGGAGCGCAACGAGGACCCCGACGTGCTCAAGGAGAGCCCCGAGTTCCACGGCAAGCATGGCCCCCAGACGGTCGAGCGCTTCCCCTACACCGACCCCAACGTGCCGCTCTTCATCGAGGGCTGGCGGCACATGGGCTACTCGGAGGAGGACCTCAATGACGACACCCAGGTACGCCCTCGCCGCCGACGCCGCCGGCGCACAGTGGGCGGCCAAAACTCTAGGACCGTTTTGAACTCCAGAGTCGCTAAATGGGACTCGAACTGAACGTTCCCAATGGATTCCTCATTCGGATGGCAATCAGGGTCACACGTTCGGTTCGAGTCCCATTTTTAGTGACTCTGGAAATCAACACGCGTCCCGGATTTTGAGCACCTCCGCCCACTCTGCGGCGTTTACGACCGGAATGGAAAGGCTTCGGCGTTATAAAACGCCATGATGCCTGTACCTGACGGCAACGGCACCTGCGAGGTGTAAGACCCGCGAAGCCGCTCCTTTTCTCGTCGCTGGCCCAGGCCACCCACCACCCACCGTACGACAAAAAGGGCTCAACTGTGGTGCGGTATTCTGAGCCGCGACGAGCACCGCGAAGGTGTACTCTGACCACACGCGTGATCGGAGCGAAACAAAATACCAGCTCTGTCTCTGTCTCTCTCGCACCTCTACGGGTCGGCCTACGAGAGCGAGAGAGACAGCGGCGCCTTATGCAAGCGAGTATTACCGCCTTCACGCAACGTGATTATTCGGAGGCGCGTCTTCTTCTTAACACATGCGACTCGCATTGTCAGAGAAAGCGCAGCCCGCACCGAGGGCGCAAAGAAACGCGCGCCCAAACCACCGGCTGGACGGACACACCGTTAAAAACGCGACTATATATTGAACGGCGTTCTCCTAGATCGGGGTGATGCACCTTCAGAGCACCTCGCAGCACGGCGAGCGGCTGTCCACCAACGGGGCCTACGTCAGGCCCGTGCGGCGCAAGCGGGCCAACCTGGTGGTGCAGACGCAGGCGCACGTCACGCGGGTCCTGTTCGGCGTCAAGAAGCACTGCACCGAGCACGACGGCCAGCACGAACACGGCCACGGCGACCACCACTGCAAGCCCACGGCGCTGGAGGTGGAGTACCAGCAGGGCAGGGGGAAGGGCGCCCGCCTGCGCCGCGCCACCGCCACCAAGGAGATCATCCTGTCGGCAGGTAAGACACGCACACGCACACGCACACACACACACACAGAGGCATGCACGAGCAATACATACTCACACGCATACGCGAAAGCATAAATTGAACTGAAGCACACGAACGGAAAAAAGTTGGAGGCTCGTTCTTAAAGACCGTTAGAATTGTAGTCAGCTGTGCCAAGCGGACATTACTTTTCTGTGAATGTTAAAAAGAGCGGTCAACATAGGACGATTGCGTGTGGGCATTTTGGCCATGAAATGTTCATCTAAAAACAATGTATCCATTACTCAAAGTCAAATCAATTATGTTTCACCAAACATTTGTAGTGCGATACACAAATGGATTACATTGACTCTATTGGTCAAACACTCAGGACACGTCTAAACATACTTACAAAATCGCACTCCTACTTCAGCAGCAAAGTAAAACTCACACAACATGGCACAATATACAAACACACACCATCACGCTGTAATGAACAATGCACTTACACATAACATCCTGTCAAACGGCATAGCCAAATCCAGTCAACTCACCTCCTGGAAAAACAGACAAACGTTTATGTGCCGTGCTTGAAAACCCAAAACAGAAGCAATGCAAACGCAAACTCCGTGTTATTAATTTTAGTGACAAAACCAACGAAAAACAAAAGAAATTTTAGTTCGTGATTTTTTTTAAGGGGATCGTTGCGTCAGCTTAAAGGATGTTCAGTCCGGCGCACGCCACGCCAATGTCAAAAGAAACTCATGACTTCATGAGGCGCATCAAAGAAAACTACTCGCTTCTTACGACACAAGCTAATTATTAAATCAGGTTGGGGAAACAACGGCCTATACCGAGGGGAAGGGCGTCTCCCTCAGATTTGAATCACTCTGGGCAACACGACGGGCGAATCAAGCGTGAGTGTGCGTGTGTGTCAGAGTGTGCGTGACGCGCCCCCCGTGAGGCCCCGTGAGCGCCGCGGCCCCCCACTGTCCGAAAACGCGGTGCGCAGTGGGTCAGACGACCATTGCAACGGCCAAAATTCTGGACGCGTTTTGAGCTCCAGAGTCGCTAAATGGGACTCTAACCGAACGCGTGACCCCTTCAATGGATGGCTCTTCGAACAAGGAATCCATTGGTGGGTCGCACGTTCGATTCTAGTTTCATTTAGCTACTCTGGAGCTCAAAACGCGTCTCGAGTTCTCGTTGCCTCAACTGTCTTCTGACTCACTGTGCGGTGACACGTCCTTGCTGGCGAGGGGGAATCGGAACAAGAACAAGGAGGCCACGGCCGCGGCGGGCGACGGCACGACGGCGCGTCACGAGTCCCGGTGGCGACACTCATCGCGGTCTGCGTTCCAGGCGCCCTCAACTCCCCCAAGATCCTGATGCTGTCCGGCGTGGGCCCAGCCAAGCACCTGCAGCAGCACAACATCCACGTCCTGTCTGACCTGCCCGTCGGCGAGAACCTCCAGGACCACGTGACGACCAACGGCGTGGTGATGGCGCTGGGCAAGACGGCCACGGACGAGCCCGACGACGTCAAGGTCAAGGAGCTCCACGAGTACAAGAAGACGCACGACGGCCCGCTGGCCGCCACCGGCCCGCTGGGCTGCGGCGTCCTGGTGCAGACGGAGCACGCCGAGGAGCCCGACGTCGCCGACATCCAGTACGCCTTCGACGCCGGCAACGCCGAGGACTTCGTGCGCGACCCGGAGAACTACTTCGAGATCAACGTGAACCCGCTGTCGTTCTACGACGCCGTCAACATCAGGCCCATCCTGCTGCGGCCCCGGTCTCGCGGGTACATCCTGCTCAACGACACGGACCCCCTGTGGGGCCCGCCCCTGCTGTACCCCAAGTACGTGACACGACAAACCAAGACCAATCAACTTCAATCTTGAGGCGCTAAAACGTGTGGTCTCCTCCCGTAGGTACTTCACCAAGGAGCCCGACCTGGAGGTCATGGTGGCCGGCATGCAGCTGGCCGTGCAGTGGTCGCGCACGCCGCCCCTGGTGCACGCCGGCGCGCGCATGCTGGAGACGCCGCTGCCCGCCTGCAAGCACCTGCACTGGGGCACCGACAAGTACTGGGCGTGCGTGGCCACCGAGTACACCACCACCATCTACCACCCGGTGGGCACCTGCAAGATGGGCCCCCACGACGACCAGGAGGCCGTCGTCGACCCCAGGTAATTTTTTTTTCGTCCACCAATTTTTACTAGCACAACGCATAAATATACAAACAAAAGATAGCAAAAATATCTTGCTTTTATTTTTTTTTGTTTAGATTGCGGGTGTACGGGGTGAGTCACCTGAGAGTGGTGGACGCCTCCATCATGCCGCTCATCGTGCGCGCAAACACCAACGCCCCCACCATCATGATCGCCGAGAAGGCGTCCGACATGATCAAGCAGGACTGGGGCGAGCCGGCGGGCGAAGAGGAGGACAACGACTACTGAAGCGTGCTCTCTCTCCCTCACACGTGCTCAAAAGTGCCAAACTATTTTACGCTAATGTCCGAGTACCTACCGACCGGGCCCTGTCCACCAACCAGCAAGGCACCATTTGTTATGTTTGTTATGTGTTTATTTTTTTCTACAAAATCAATAAAGGGCATTCCACAGTCATTGCTTTGCCTACCACTACCTACTGAAGAATCAACAAAAATCTGGTTTTGACTATAAGAGAGTTGATTCTTTAAGACAGGCCTGGCCAAACGAGCTAGGACCTTTAGTCGATTTGACGTAATTCACTTACAGTGCGGGGCTCTGCCATGCAGATTGATCCCGCTGCTTTTTCCTTGCGGCTCGTCGCTTTCTTTCGCCGGGTTGCGCCAGGGAGGCGGGCTTGTAATTCGGCGAGCGACAAGCTGCACCCCTCCAAAGCAGTGAGTCGACAAACTACTTGGTCGTGAGGCCCATCCCGGCAGTAGCCGTGGACCCTCCGAGCCGATCGAGCACCTCTTGCAGAGAGTGCCCCACTGTCCGTGCCGCCCGCAGGTAAGCCAGGCTGTCGTCACCGTCGGGCCGAGATTCAGAGATCTCAGGATTCCTCGTCGCCAGCGGCAACATTCAACGAGCGTGCCATCATGCTTGAGATGGACCGTCCGAAGGGTATGATTTGAAACGTTCGAAAAAGTAACGAGATAGGATGCCGTGACGCGTGATACCAATTGGAGTTGACTCATTCCCTGACGAGGCAACGCCACTGGGGCGATGACAGCGCCCCGCGGCGGAACACTGCGGCAGCTCACCTGAAACACAAGGAAAACGCACACTGTCACTATTATGTGATGATGGCCGCCTTTTGTACCACAGCCCCACTTAGACGAGATGCAGCGATGCGTGGACGTGTGTACACGCGCGCGCGTGTGTGTGTGTGAGCTCCGACAAAGATGTATAAAGCCCGCAGCACAAACATGCCTTGGTTATAGTGAGGCAACCCACACCACGACACCACCAAGCTCCACTTGAACTTGCCCTATGACCTCACACCGCCCGGTCTCCTGTCCCGCTCTCTGCAAACCAAGTCGTACACTCTCTCTCTCTCTCTCTCTCTCTCTCTCTCTCTCTCTCTCTCTCTCTCTCTCTCTCTCTCTCTCTCTATCTCCCTCTCTCCCTCTCTCCCTCTCTCTTTAAATTCCGCACTAAATTAATTACATCTAGAAGCCGTTGCGGGACACTCTCCCCCTTTTTTGTTTTGTCTTGTCGAGGTACAATGCTCTTTCGTACTCGAGCAACGTGACCGCGACCACGTAGGACCACAGTAGCGTGCGTGTGTGTGCGTGTGTATTATGTGAGTGTGTGTGTGTGTGTGTGTTGATCCCGCTCCCCCTCCCGCAGGGAAGAAGATAATGGGAAGGACGGCAACGCAATGCCGTTTGGTCGGTGATGGTGAAAGATCGCGCGGGAAACAGTTGCGGATGCGGGGAGTGGAGGGAGAGAGCGCACGCGCGCCAGAGAGAGAGAGAGAGAGAGAGAGAGAGAGAGAGAGAGAGAGAGAGAGAGAGAGAGAGAGAGAGAGAGAGAGAGAGAGAGAGAGAGAGAGAGAAGGGGTTGGATGGGCAAGGCCAAGTGAGTGAGAGAGAGATAGCGAGAAGAGGTGCGGCTTGGACAAACAATCCGCACGCTTTTGGAGACGCCTTCGAGGAGACGACGGACTTGTGGGCGGCGGCGCGGCGCGCACTCGCCGGTCTTGCAAGAGCCCTTCTGAAGGTCCGGCCCAATCACCGCGCCTGCATCTCCGGAGAGTCCCGCCAAAACGCGACGCGATCCGTGCAGACGGCTTACGTAAAAAACGAAACGAATAAGGGCTTTTCCATCTGGAGGCGGGAACGACTGTCTGGTGCATTTCCTTTTTTCCACGCCCGGTTGACACGCCCGTCCGCGGTGGACGCGCGTCACGGACTTTCGGAGAAGAAGACCCTCCCGAAGTTGGGCAACTGAGCCCCGATCATCGGGCCGCCCGTTCAGCCTCCGAAGCGCGCGGCTTCGCCTTAATTTGAATACCCCGCTCCAATGAAACTATCAGGGCGAGGAGGGGGTGGGCAGGGGCATGCACTCTCACTCTTTTACTGACTTTTTCTTATCAGCAGGCCCATTTCTGTGAGCATAATACATACATAACATAATACTTTTCTCACGGATTGTTTAGAAATTGCTCATTACTGCACTAATATTTTCGCTTCTTATATGAATTACGTAGACTATTTTAAACACTTGGGAAGAAATTACCAAGTATTATGGTTGCTTACAGGAATCCGTCAGCTCATGAGAAATAGTCAGTAAAAGTCTGAGAGTGTGGGCATGGCATGGCAGGGCAGGGCGCGGCGTGGCGTGGTCAGGGGGAGGGGGGGGGGAGGGGTCCGGGCGGCCGAGCGCCGCGTCCCTGCAGCCACGCCGGCCGCCCGGCCGCCAGACTGCCAGAGCAGACCGCACCGGGCCGGCCGACCGACGCACGCGCGCCACTGCAGCGCCGCCTCCACCGCGATAGCAACAGTGATCAGTGACGAGACCAAAACCAGTGAGACTGAATTATAGCCAGTGACGCGTCAGTGACAGCAGTGCCAATGGCGAGGATACACGATTGGATTACCTTTGCACGGTGAGTGAAGCCCCAGAGAACACCAACGACTAAATAGCGCTAAAAGTGACGTTCGAGATCTCATTGGGAAATTACTAAACAGCGACAAATGAGTTTAAATTTATGCTTAAATTTAGCGTGAAAGGATGACACCCATGACAACATCCCCCGGTTAGGTTCACGTTTTAACGAAAAAACCAATACAACTGCGTCACTGAATTTCCGTTCCCGAATTTTTAAAACTGCTGCAGCAGCAGTGCAAGCTACTTGATTTTTTTTCCCTGTGGTAAAGTCATTTGTCAAAGCAATGCAAACAGACGCAGTAACATACTAGTGTTGTCCCGCACGCAAGGTGCGCCCTCCGGTCGATTCGTGTGTGTTGCTATTCACCTGTCACAGCCTGGCCGCACCGCGCCGCGCCGCGCCTCGCCCCGCCCCCAGGCCCTTCCCCTTTTGTGGTTACATCACGTCCCTTGAAAGCCGGGCGCGTTGCAAAGCGGCCTATTGATGCACCCAGATGGCTGGCCATGCATTTATCGTCTAGCAAACAAAACGCGGTCCCCACACGGCCTAACGGTGTAGGCGGAGAGGGGCAAGCCAGGCGTCGTTGCCCCACGCCGCATCGCCTCGGCCAGGAAGAAATGGTGCCAATTATTGCCGTCTTTCTTTCAAAAGCCGAGCGGGCGCGGCGTTCTGCCAAGAGTTGCCGAAGCCACTTCCTGGCAGACCAGTCGGCCGGACTTCCTTCCTGACTGCGCCGCCAGCAGCACGTGGCCGTCGTGGTGGACGTGGGGGCTTGACGGACTTCGTGGACGCCGTGGTCCTCGTGCACCTCACGGTCGTGGTACTGTTGCTGAGTACGTGGCCGCGGTGCATTGCATCACTGCACCAGGGAGGGTCATAGAGATCTGCACGCGTCCGCATGCCATCGCGGTGCATCAGAGAGAGAGAGAGAGAGAGAGAGAGAGAGAGAGAGAGAGAGAGAGAGAGAGAGAGAGAGAGAGAGAGAGAGGAGAGAGAGAGAGAGAGAGAGCAGCACGCCATCGCGTTCGCTAATAGACAGACAAATGTGGAAGAACCGGAACAGCGCGCAATGAGCTTAATTTGTTCCGAGCGTCGGCGCCGGTCGGCGCGGACTCCGCGGCCGCCCTGGCCGAGCTGGCAGCCAGCGCCGCGCTGCTTGCCTCACCGAGGGGTCCAGCGCGGGTTTCCGTCGGCAGGTATCTCTAGGGCGGGTAGTCCCGGCGCTCCAACTGCGCCCCGCGTTCAACTCACCCGTCCTTTCCGTATGGGGCCGGTGGTCCACATGATGGTAACCGGTGAGAGGCGCGGGCAGCGGTACACCGTCGAAAGTAGTGAACCCATTCTAACATTCGACTCTATTCGGGTTATGGCCAGTCGCTGGACAGCCCCTTGTGAAACAGCGGCTCGACCTGCCTTGCCACGCGTCTTCGAATCGGGGATTCAATCGAGGATTGAAACCTCTCGGTCGCGGACGAACCAGGCCAGCCGAACGTGGAAACAACCCGAAGGAACCCGAAGGGCCCACAGGAGGGCGTCGTCGCACTGTTCGTATCGGACCTGGCGTCCTTGGCCGGGACTAGAGCAGCGTGCCCTGCCAGCGGGGCCGGTGCAGTCGGTGCAACGCCGCCTCGCTGCTTCCCGATAGCGGTTTCATTTTCTTCGCTCGGTCTCACTCATGTGGCGGCGTCCCGTAGGGGTGCGAGAGAGACAGAGCGACGCAGCGCGCTGTTCTGACCAGGCCCCATCAACTCCCAGTGTGGCGACCCTTTAGCGCAGCGGGGTCGTCGGGGGCAAGGCTGGCATCGAGAACACAGTGGCTCGTTCTGGCCTCGTATTTATTTCTGTTTGGGTCCGTCCTGCGAGTCGGGTCCTCGAATGCTGTCGCTTACACACACACACACGAACAACACGCACGTGCTACGGGAAGGGTCACCGACCTCGAGCACAGGGCGCGCACGGGACGCAAGCAGGCCTTCGACCGAGCCCATGGTCAATGGTGAGCACACGCGCACGCGCTCACACACGGTGGCTTCGGTGGTCGTGAGGAGTGAAAGAGGGCTCTCTAGCTGCTTGCGACAAGCTTCCCGCGGCCTGTGTGTGGGATTGACGCCCCAACAGCATGCAAACGAGATATCAAACCAACGCAACCCGATCGTCGTCCTTTAACAAGGATTCATGAATGAATGAGTGGAATTCAGGTGAAGTTGCGCGCGAGCGCAACGTTCACTTCCCCGTGCATGCCGCAGCTTGAGCACGAATACACAAATACACCACACGCACGCACACACACACACACACACACACACACACTCACAGACAGCTTCACTGCCGATCAAGCCGATAGACTTTCACTGCAGTCGGAAGCGGCGCGGCGCGGCCACCGCCGCCGCGTGCGACTAGCAGCATCTGTAATGTATGCAAAGCCGCCAACGGATCGGCTCCCCGAGGCCGGTTTATAGGTTAGGGTTTACAGGTTAGGGTTGGCCCGCCTGCGACAGTGACTTGCGCGTTGCATCAGGCGGCCGATCGTCGGTCTGAGAGCCTCCCGGCGTCGCCATGACAAATAGCCGTGCGGATGGTCGCGACGACACGTTGGATAGCGTTCTCAATGGCGGCGCCTTCTGCCTCTCTCGCGGGGCGCCGCGTAGGGGTGCGAGGAAGACGAGACGGCTCTCCGAGGCGCTAATGAAATCCTTGGCTAAGAGGAGCCGCGGTGGGTCGGCCGCGCCCCGCAGAGGTCCCCGCCGAACCGCGGCCCAGAACGCAGCGCGGGAAAACGGCGGTGACTTCCGGAACTAGCAGACGACGCGCCATTGTGGTGCCGATAGAGACAGACAGGCAGAGACAGACAGACAGACAGCAGTGGGTGTGGCAAGGACTCGGCCGATGGTTGTCGAAGTGTCCCTAATGACGCCGGCCCAGCCAGTAGAGATGAGCCGTGGTTCCTCTCCGAACAACCTGCTTTCGCCGGTCTGCCTCTCTCGCACTCCCGGTCCATTATTCAAGGATGCGAGTGAGACAGAGCGATGATGCACTGTTTGGAAGCCAGCTGCAGCTGCACAAGCTCATGTTTCCTGTGCGGTGCGTGCTGCGTGCGTGCGTGTGTGTGTGCGCGCGCGCGTAGCAATGCAGTGCTAATCCAGCCTCAGTTCATTATCCCGGGCCTTACGCCACGCACTGCATCGCCCACCGACATTTGAATGGCATGCCGTCTTTGTCTATCTTTGTCGCGCCCACCCGGCTGGGCTGCTTTGGCCGCAGAGCTTCGGCCGGACCTGTTGTAATAGTAGTAGTAGTTGAGATGGCGGGACTGCGGGCTGGCGGCGGGTAGGAAGGATGTCAAAACAAAACAGGCGACCTTTTGTAAGTCGGGGGTAAAATATGTGGGACAAGCCCACCTACCGAAACGACAACACTCTCGGAACCAAAATAATACTTAAATCTTTGAGCTAGAGGGCCCACGACGTAGCGTCATGTACGCATAAGCAGGTCATCAGACTCACTGTGCGTACGCCACGTGCGCCGACGGCTCGTGACGCAAAAACTCGAAATGGCGCGTGGCAATTTATGAATCGACAGCCCGTTTAGGGCCGACGATCACCGCCCGCCGGGGGCAAAAACACTAGACGCCGTTAAGAGGCACTAGCAGTGCAGCCGGTGGCCGGTAGCGCACAGTGGGTCAGAAGACCGTTGAGGCGGCCAGAATCCCGGACACGTTTGGAGCTCCAGAGTCACTAAGCGGGACTCGAATCGAACGTGTGACCCCATCAGTGGATTCCTCGTTCGAAGAGCAATTGATTGGTAGGGTCACACGTTCGATTTGAGTCCCAATTAGCGACTCCGGAGCTCAAAACGCGTCTACAATTATTGCCGTCTCAACGGTCTTCTGGCCCACTGTGTAGCGGTGCAGCGCCTCAACAATGTGGTGGCGGCGTTTCGGCGCCTGCGGCGGCTAGCCAATGCAGTGTGGGGCCCTCATGCACAACGCCCACCACCGGCAGTCGCAGTCACACCCTGCAGTCGCTTCCATCGCCCTGTCTCTCTCGCACCTGCACGGGACGCCACGAGAGACAGAGCTCTCGGAATGAGCCGTGACGCCGCCACGATGCGAGCCGCGAAGAGATGACCCGCTGACCCGCTTGGGTGGCGCAACCCGACAAAAAGGCAACACACTCTGTGATTTGCTCGACCAGGAACAGCCTCCATGATCGGCGACGCCCACGCCGCACTTCCCGGCCGGCCTGAGCGCGCCCAGGCTGGGTCTGAACAGTGCTCCGTCTCTATCACACCCCTGCGATACCTCCAACGAGGGCGAGAAAGACGGCAAGCGCCGTTCGGGCTCAGGCAGGATCTAGTTTGGGCCGCTCAGGTCAGGCGGGGCGGGTTGCGTCCCGTTCCCACGACCGCGGCGCGTCAACCTGCCTATTCAACGCGCCTGAAGGGGCATGATCCCCAGTCACACTCACTAGACTCCTCGGTCTCTAGGCTACACCGGCAAAAAAAAAAATTGTTGTGTCTACTAAAATTGGGTAAGGCATAGACAGGCATCGATAAATACCGGCGACAAGTCTCGCAATCCCACAGCGAGGAACGCGATTCAGGAAGCAGGGAAGCGGGAGACGCCTGCAGCAGGGCCGAGTGACCTTTCACCCCCACCACGGACGGACCGACGGCGGGGCTGCTTGTTTTCGGCGCGACGCCTGCAGGTGAATGACTGGGCCGGGAAGGGCCGGGGATGGGCCGGCCAGCCAAGGAAGTTGGCACACACAGCCCCCTCCCCTCGCGAGGCGCACACACCTCGGAGCAGTCTCATGGTAATCGCCGCGGCGACGGACGCGGACGCAAAACTAGACCCACCAAAAAAAAATACTTTGTTTTTTGTTTGTTTTTTTTTGATTATGAAACAAAGTAAAAGCTATACTACTGCGCAACCACATGCCTTTTATTTTCTGGCTGTAAAAAATGCTTGACACCTTTATAATACAACGTCACGGCCAGTGTGTCACCCTGAGCTGGCGTGCGTGGTTCCCGTGGCCCGGCCGGCTGGGCGCGGTGTGGGTGGGGAACAGGTTCACGCCGATCCCACCGCCCGCACACACCCGCACCCGCGCAGCGCCACTTTCGACACACGGACCCAGCGCGGAGGTCACAGGGTAGGTGGGCATGTGGACCACCAGCAGTCTGTCTTTGGGAGACTGGACCAATATGAAGACTTCTGTCTTATTTTTATAATTCTATTTTGGAGCGAGAGCGTGTCATCTAGCGAAAACGGTCATCCGACCCACTGTGCGCCGGCGGCTTTTTCAAACAACTCCGCCTCCTAACGAGCGGGAACCAGTCAACGCGCGGCGCGCCATGCGGTGCCAAGCAGTGCCAAGCAGTGCAATACCGGGCAATGCCACACCTCAATGGCAGCGGACGTGCGATACGCCTTCCTTCCCGAAGTGCACGTGTTGCGTCAGGCCAGATAAGGAAGGTCGCTCAACCAGTTCAGCTTTCTCCAGGCGGGCGGGGCGGGGCGCGGCCACGGGTCCAGCAGCACAGTAGCCGTGTGGGCAGTGACCATTACCTCGGGCAACGCGTCGGCATCAGGGTCGGCGCTCTGTCTTACATCGCCGCCGATCGGTAATAACGCGTTATTGCTTATTTTGCTTTCCACTCGGCACGAGAAACCGTGTCCTCAGTGAAGCCGGGGGGAAATAAAGATCTAACGTGAGAGGAACTGCCAGGCCAACCACTTGAATAACTGCAGTCATCTAAAAAAATATATAATGGCGGTAGTAAGTGTCCTATTAAGTCACGGGACGCCATTCGAGTCTCTAACAGTCGCATACCGGTGACCGTTGCACAGTGGGTCAGAAGACCGCTGAGGAGGCCAAAATTCTAGACGCGTTTTGAGCTCCACAGTCGCCGAATGGGACTCGAATCGAACGTGTGACCCCACTGACGGATTCCTCGTTTGAAAAGCAATCGATTGGTGGGGTCCCATGATTGATTTGAGTCCCATTTAGCGACTCTTAGCTCAAAACGCGTCTTGAATTTTGGTTGACTCAACAGTCTTCTGACTCACTGTGCGATGACGGCGCCGGGAAGTTGGCCGCGTCCCGGACCCCCTCGGCGACGGCCTCGTTCCGGACAACCCCGTCATCGCGTCGAACTTTCTGCCGGATCCCGAACGGCAGAAAACGACCGGCTGACTCCTCGGTCGGGTTGTTTCGTCACGGCGGTAAAATCTACGCGCCGCAACTGCGCCTCATATGCTAATCCCGGGCCAAAAAGCTGCGAAGGAGTAGCTGCAGATCTTTCAGAAAAAAAAAGACACACACACACACACACACACACACACACACACACACACACACGCAGTCTTGTTTTTTTTTCTTTTTCGTAAGTTAAGTAAGTAGCAAAAAAAAAACGTAATTTTTTTAAAATGCAGAACCAATAACTGGTTTAACGGGGCGTCCAGCCGAGCTCGCTCCAGCGATGCAGTGCGGAAGTCGGGAAGAATGTTCTGACCGCGGCGGCCCCACCGCTTCTGCTTCCTAATTTTCCCCGATCTCGACCTCGAATTTTGGAGAGAGAAACGCGCAACGCAACGCAACGCAACGGGCGAGGCGGTGCCGACGCCGCGCCTCGCTACAAACTGGGCGCTCTATTTGCCAGGCGTAACCATTCTCTCCCAAACATCGTCGACGCCTCGCGCTGCGCGAGAACGAACATAGTCGCTGACAGCACTGTGAGGTGGCGCGGGTTGCCGGGTGCATCGTGAGAAGCTGGGATATTGCGGCGGCGCTCAGCCCGCACGGCTCAGCCTCCCACACAAGCTGGACCCCGTGGGACTACACACACACACACACACACACACACACACACGGAGGGAACGGTGTGAAGGATTAGTGCTGGCACCGCAAATTCATTAGCCCGCCTCGAGTGAGTTTGGCTGAGTCAGTCAAGTGTGTGCTAGCTGCCGTCGTTGTTGAAATAATGCTCGGTGTGCCAGCAAACATTTGTCTGGGACGGATGAGAAATTACTGTTCACAGTGCGCGCGCGCGCCGGCGCGCAATGCATCACTGTTTCGTGGTGAAGTGCAAGGGGAAATCCTTTTGACTTGAGATGTAAACCTTCTTGAATTTCGTCAAAAATAAGTGAATTAAAACACGCACTTCATATAAAAATTTTCAAGTAATTTCACATAACATCGGCTAAAATTGACTACTACTCCATAATTTTTCCATAATTTTTCTCAGTTACTTGTTTTTTTTCTACACAAAGGATATCCTATTTTTTGGCGGACCGACGTCTGCAAAATAAGGCGTGAGCGCTCGGCCGCCTCGATGGTCATCCACGCGAGAGGATTCATAAGACGGGAGGGAGGGGGCAGTTTTGGCGAGGGAGGGGGAGGGTCGGCGGTGTGGCGGCGTGGCGGGACATGCCCATGGCGTAACGGAGCCGTCTGCAACGCACGTAACAGCTTCGGCCAGCTGCACCGCTGCCCGTCCCCTCGCGTCTGTCCGTCTGTCTGTCAGTCTGTCTGTCTGTCTGTCTGACTGTCCAAGCCCTCGACCCGCGGGTCCTCGACGCACGCCAGGACGGTAGCGGTCCCCGTCAATCCGGTTACTCGTGGTGCGCGCTTCGCGAGTGTCACTCTGCCCCTTCCCCCTCCCTGCAGCGTTGCAGGGCGTACGTGAGCCACCGCAGGGCTGCAGTGGGTGCCAGCAGACTCAACCCGCACGATGCCCGGAATGGGCTCATTCAAATCCGGGCCGTCCAATCCACGCACGGCCCGCGCTTGCGCCGCTTGGCGCCGTTTTGCGCCACTAGCCTCGTGCAAGGTGAGGGGTCCCACTGGTCCCACTGCCTGCCCGGGCGGCAGCGTAGTGCAGCGTAGCGCAGCGCCCTGGCGGGCAGCTCCCATGTCCACCGTTGCGACAGGGCCACCGTCGCCGAGAGTCACACGCCCACGTTTCAGCAGGAAACAGAAAAGCACATCAAGACCGTCGTTATGCACTGCTGCTGGGCAGGCAAAAATAGTTGCGGTCATTTCATTCCCAGAAGCAAGTCCGATTCCGCTTTCCTTTACGTGTTGGGGCGGGAACGCCCACTCGCAGAGGCACACACACACACTTTCGCCGGCCACAACCCCGGCCGCGCCGTGTCAGCGACTCTCACTCACCCCCACCCCTTCTACCACACCCCGCTCTTGCCCTTCGGCCCAAACTTGACCCCTACCCCCCCCCCTCTCCCGGCAACGCGATCCGGGGTTGAGCGCCACAATACAGTCAGTGCCATTCAGCTCATTCCATACGGACACGCACCCACACACAGCCGCGTGGTCCAGTGCAGCATCCCAGCCTCGACTGTGAATAGTGTGTCCAGTGTAAGTGGTGTGAATAGGGTAAGGTTACCAAACATGGATCACTTTTTAGGAATCCCCTGTATTTCAATTCAATAGAGCGGTGATCTAAATTTTTTTCGATACACTTCGAGATACTCACAAGGACAACCTTTTCTCAAGAATTGAACACTTGAGAACAAATACTTTGAAATTTAGACGGATTTGAAATTTCACTGATTTTAATGATCCATGTTTGGGTCTGACCCAAACATGGATCACCCCCCCTCGCGTTTTGCCAGGGACCGCCCGATAACTTCCGGTCACCTGAATTGTAAAAGGGTACTGTCTGAAGCTGCCACAAAAAAATTTTGAGACATTTTTGATGAAAAGATTCTTCAGAATAAGGCATAGAACTTTGACTCCTAACCTAACCTGAAACCAGGCCGTTTTCGGACCCGTTTTGAGAGACACTTTTTCATTTAATTATTGTGAGGGTTACGGTAAGCTTGATCAGCTCTCCCGCACGTGATTCTGGCACTCAAACGTGCTGACTACTTGGAAAAATTTTCAAAAACAAAATTGGTCACTTGGTTTGGCGGTACGGGCTCGCTAACGAAAATGATCCATGATTGGTACCCTGATCCATGTTCGGCACTTTACCCTAGTGCCGGCATGTCATCCTCAAGATGCGAAGCGTGTCCCAACGTTAGGCGAGCAACTTGAACTAATTCGTGTGTGTGGGTGTGTGTGTGTGTGTGTGTCGCGCCGCGTAGGTGGGTCGCGCTGTCTCTCGACATACCCACAAGACACGCCGAAAAAAATTAATTCGTTGCGTTTTGGAAACTGGAAAAACCAACACTGTTCCGCTGTTGACAGATGAGCGCTGCTGCCGCCGCGTCCCAGTGATCCCTGAGCCTGCAGCGCCATGGTGGCGGTGACGGGGGTGGTGACGGTGGTGGGCGCCGCCATCAAGGCCGCCACGGGGCTGGTGGGCGTGGGGAAGACCCTGTGGTTCCTGCCCACCTTCCTGGCGGCGCTGGCCTACTACAACTACGACCTGTTCGACCCGGAGCAGCGGCCCATCAACCAGCGGGTGCTGCGCGACGAGTACGACTTTATCATCGTGGGGGGCGGCTCCGCAGGTAACTACCCTAGTTTTACGGTGTACACTCCCTCACTGACTGCCGGCCTGTCGCGATGGGTCTTCTAGGCCAATGACGCCCGGTGGTGTTCGCTGTCGGCCGCCATCCGGGCACATTTTTCGCGTCGTGTCGTAACGTGGTCGCAACCTAGGGCGCGTGGCCGGCGGCGCCAGAGAGCAGCCCGGCCAGCCGCTCTGTCTGCTGCCTTGCCCTTAGCGTTCATTACATCGAGGTTGCTCCACGTCACGACTAAGACTGTCGCCGGTTCAAGTACCGGCCGGGCCCATGTTAGAATCATCTTTTTCGGGTGCAAAACTACACGCTCGCGTGGTCACGTTGCCGTCACGTTGCCGTCACGTTCTCGTCACGTCATCGGCGTGCTGATCGCTGCTTTCTCTGCTTCCGGGCCACGGCGCCGCCCTCTCTACTTGGCCGGCCGCGAGCCAAGGCCGCTAGACGACCCACGGCCCCGCGCGGCACGCAGATGTCACCACCGGCCGCAAAATTAGGTCGCCGCCACGCGGACGCCGGTTCAACTCCTAGATGAACCAACTTTTTTTTATTTTGGGTTTCTCTTCCTGCAGGAGCGGTCCTAGCCAACCGGCTGAGCGAGGTGCCGCACTGGAATATTCTGCTGCTCGAGGCGGGCGGTCACGAGACTGAGATCTCCGACGTGCCCGTCCTGTCCCTGTACCTGCACAAGAGCAAGCTGGACTGGAAGTACCGGCCTCAGGCCCAGGACACGGCCTGCCAGGCCATGGTGGACAAGCGATGCTGCTGGACCAAGGGTGAGTGATCCTCCCTAGCACTACCATGGCAGTCAGAGAGCCCTGAGTGTGACGCGGTCCTTGTCACAGGCAAGGTTATCGGCGGCTCCTCCGTGCTCAACACGATGCTGTACATCCGAGGCAACAGACGCGACTACGACCAGTGGGCCAGCATGGGCAACTACGGCTGGTCCTTTGACGAAGTGCTGCCCTACTTCAAGAAGAGCGAGGACCAGCGCAACCCGTACCTGGCCAAGACACCGTACCACGGCGTCGGCGGCTACCTCACCGTGCAGGACAGCCCTTACAACACGCCGCTCGGCGTCGCCTTCGTGCAGGCCGGCGAGGAGCTTGGGTGAGTGTTTCGCCCGCGCGCGCAAAGCTTGCCGTAAAATCAATAAGTTCGCAATTTTTTCAATTTTGGGTTGTGTTTAGGTACGACATCACGGACGTGAACGGAGCGCAGCAGACGGGCTTCGCCTTCTACCAGTACACGATGCGGCGCGGGCAGCGCTGCTCCACTGCCAAGGCGTTCCTGCGGCCCGTGCGTCTGCGCAAGAACCTGCACGTGGCGCTGTGGGCGCACACCACCAAGGTCCTCATCGAGCCCACCACCAAGCGCGCGTACGGCGTCGAGTTCATCCGGGACGGCGCGAAGCGGGTGGCGCTGGCGCGCAGGGAGGTCATCCTGTCGGCGGGGGCCGTCGCCTCGCCCCAGCTGCTGCTGCTCTCGGGTCAGTATCAAAGATATCAAATAACTTGTTGGTTCCAACCCCACGCGCGAAAACGAATTCCCGCTCAGATCGATCCGCTGCTGCCCGTGCAGGCGGCCGCGTGGGCAGCCGCCGCGCCTCGCCCCACCCCTTGTCCCGTTACACCAGTTTTTCGTAACGTAGGCAAAATCACGCAACATGCATATGACGAAGGCGGCGCGCCGATTTGAGTAAAGTGCCACGTTTCCAACGGCTAGAAGAAAGTGAGGGATGCGTCAAGTTAGGAGCGTAGTGTGCATTCCAGCAACGCCAGCGGCTCTTCGCGAGCGGTGGGACGTGCTCTAGTGCCTCCAGCCGGCCTGCACCACGCACCGCTGCATCTGCGCCGCGCTGCACATGTTTCTGCACGCCCCGGCGGCGTTACTCAATCCTGTGTACTAGCACTGCTGAACAGCGCGCCACATTTTCCGAGCGCTTGTCGCCGAGACAGAAACAATTTAAAAGGTGGAGAAAAACCATATGCCGTCAGAAAGAGTGACACTATCTGTTGATTCCTTGCAGGCATCGGCGACGCCGAGCACCTCCAGGAGGTCGGCGTGCCCCTGGTGCACCACCTGCCCGGGGTGGGCCAGAACCTGCAGGACCACATCTCGGCGGCCGGGCTCACGTTCCAGGTCGACTACCCCGTGTCCCTGGTCCAGAAAAGACTTGTCAACATCAACTCGGCACTCAGGTGGGCAAACGGCGCTGCCGGGCTTCAATATGGTCCCGCATAGACGTTGCACAAAACACTCATTCCGCGTGTCCGTCTGCAGGTACGCCATCCTGGGCGACGGCCCCTTGACGTCGAGCGTCGGCCTGGAGGCGGTGGGCTTCTTCACCACCAAGTACGGCAACCAGTCCGACGACTGGCCCGACATGGAGTTCATGCTGGTGTCCACGTCCGCGACCACCGACGGCGGCACCCAGGTAAGCGCAGTGCGGACGACGGCCCCAGTCATTTGGCGCCCCTTTAACTCGCTTCCTGTCGCAGATCAAAAAGGCCCACGGGCTGACGGACGCCTTCTACAACGACTACTTCGCTCCGCTCAACGGGAAGGACGTGTTCAGCGTGTGGCCCATGATCCTGCGCCCCAAGAGCAGGGGCTACATCAAGCTGCGCAGCAACGACCCGCTGCGCTACCCGCTCATGGTACACAACTACCTGACGCACCCCGACGACGTGCGCGTCATGCGCGAGGGCGTCAAGCAGGCCATCGCCTTCGGAGAGACGGCGGCGCTCAAGCGGTTCGGCTCGCGCTTTTGGCGCAAGCCAGCGCCGGGCTGCAAGCACCTGCAGGTCTTCACGGACGAGTACTGGGAGTGCTACATCCGCCAGTACACGCTCACCATCTACCACTTGTCCGGCACCTGCAAGATGGGCCCCGCCTCGGACCCGGCCGCCGTCGTGGACCCCGAGCTGCGCGTGCACGGCATCAAGGGGCTGCGTGTCATCGACGCCTCCATCATGCCCAGGGTCACCTCGGGCAACATCAACGCCCCCACCATCATGATCGGCGAGAAGGGCTCCGACCTCATCAAGGCCCTGTGGAGGAACAACCGGAGGAGAAGGAGAAGAAGGGACACGCGCTCCTTCTCGACCCACGCGTGTGACAACTGCACCGTGTACGAGATTTGAGCGTCCTTCTCGCAACTTCCGAAGCTCGCCCGCTAAGGAGCTTCGGACTGCGGACGTCCAGGACCTCCCCGGGCAGCTCCAAGACCTTGCTGGAGTTCCAGCACGTCACGAAGCTCAATGAAGCGCGCCAGTGTGTGAGTGAAAGCGCAGTACATTAGTGTGCGGGGGAGGTCGCCTTGCCAAAGCACGCTCGCATGCCAGGGTGGCGGGGCCGCGCGGCGAGTCTGATCGGATTCGGGCTAGTCAGCGAGCCGTCCTGTTTAAGGACTGGCCCGCGTCTTCCTAGATAGACACTAGAAAATTCAACTTCGGTCAGCTGACTGAATCTTTACAAGATGGGCGTGCCTGCAGCGGTTGCCGCATCTACCTCGTCATTTCCGGCTGGCCTGCTGGGAGGACGCCCATCCCTCTTGACGATTCTGTAGCACACGCTCTTGATAACATGGCAAGGCCAGGTTGTTTTGGGGCTGACGCCAGCAAGATTTTAAGAGTTATAAAATAACAAGGTTTTGAGAAAAGCATATTTCTCCGAAACACAGACACGTCCTATGGTTACCAACCCTTTGCTCAAAATGAAAATGTTAATCCGATACTTGTGTCTGTTAATTATAAATACTTATAGGTGTAAATATTACCCTAATAAAACATACATTTAAGTAAGTGTAGTCATGTGTGATTAGATAAATTGTTATTTTTTGTCTAAGAACTGAGATCCGGTTATGTGCTTAAATCACAAATAAATGTTATTTATTACGTTTTCGAATTGGTTTATCTCACATTTTTTCTTAAACCTATCTTTACTGCACTATTCAACATAGCAAACATTTTTTTAAATGGAAAGCCATTATAAGATAAGCAAAAAGACAGCAAAAAAGAAAGAATCCGCAGATCAATGACTAAACGAATGAATGAATTGGCGAATGAATGAATTGACGAATGCATGAATAACGAATGAATGAATAAAAAGAAGAATAAACACATATAGACAAAAGAACGTAAGGAAGTACGTTTTGACCCGCCCAGAGGGAATTCCCAGCATGGAGTATCTGCTCTCGCTAGGCGATACTCCAGCCTGCTGCAAAGCACGAGCGCGGAGTATATCCCGCAACCTAGGCTACGTGCCGGTAGGTGGCGCTGGCTGAGCGGCGGGAATAGATGCTCCACACCCCCATGGGCAGCGGGCGTAACTCGCCAATACAAACACAATTTTAGCACTCGTGGCTTAGGTGTTACATTCCCAAAATAGCAAGCCACCTAAATTGAAAAAAAAAAAAAACAAAAAAACAAAAAAAAAAAACAAAAAACGAAATATTGTGATTTTGGATTATTTGTCTAGTAAGAAAGACTCGGTTAATTCAATTTCACCAAAAAAAAAAAGGAAATACAAAGTGATTCAGTCCCAGATTTTTGAAACAGTAGGAGGGATTACAGACAGCAGGGGCGCACTCACTAACACACAGGCAGACACACAGGCGCGCGCTGTGTCCAGTCCTTTCACTCATTTCATGCCTGTCCCTTCCCCACGAGACAGACTGCCATGACAGAACGGGAAAGGCACCTAGGATGACATGCACTACTACGCGCGGCTGGCCCATCAAACATCCGCTGCCATCTCGGAACAATGTTTCCCCCCTCTGCGCACAGAGGAGAGGATCATTCGTGGTCCAAGCAATGTATTTCAAGTCCAATCGTACTCTTTAGACTTACCTCCACGCACACGCAAGCATGACAGAGCAAACAAATTCGCGGTAGTTTGGGTCTTTCGGAGCTGCTACTGCCATGCCAATGTGCGATGCAAACATGCAAATGAGGGAGGAAACAATGTTCTGTGTTATGCCACTATTGCTTACTATCTACTGCGTGTGCGGTAACCAACCAGCTTGGGCTGACTTCGGCCTACACACGCGCGCGCGAGCACACAAACACACACACACACGCACACGTGCAATCCACCGCGGTTCGAAATTAGCGACTCGTCGTTGCGGCCGGCAAACCCCCATGCACGACCCTGCCACGCCCAGTTGCGCCGCACTGCACTGCTGCGAACGCACGTACGGCACCCAGGAAGCAAGGCTGGTTTGTGTATTTCTTCTTTTATACTTATTCGAGAAGAAAAAAATTACTAAGGAACAAGAAGTTTTCACTTTAGGTTCTTGTGAAAATTAAGCAAAGGTGAGGAAAAAAAAGAGGGATTACACGGTCCAAAAAAATAAGCGCCCGGACGAAACATTTTCAATTGCTTCCTTCGTGCTGTAGCACGTGTACACGGCAACAGAGGGCATACCAGCGCGCGGGTATTCGAACCCGGGGCCGTGCCGCGCGGGCCGGCACCGCCACCGTTTATTGGTGCTGATCTGAACGGAATGCGTAATTGATACATAAAGCGGTGCCGCACCACGCCTCTGTCTCAGGGAGAGCTGTTAGGTAACACTGACCAGCCGATCCTGGCCTGGCGGCCTGGCGGCCTGGCGGAGCCCCAAGCCAGTCAGCCTGGCCCGGCCTGGCCCCGGCTTGCCCCGGGCTGCCCTGCCCGACAGGCGTGGCGTGGCGTGGCGCGGCCGCTCACTTTCTTTGGCCGTGAGAGGAACCCGGCGACGGCAGGGGGAGGGGGCGGGGGAAGCCCGGTGCAAGCGTCGTGCCCAGGTCCGCCCCTCGGGCTCCGTTGTTCAATGATGATGGTACTCCGACATTTTGTAGATTGGCGCGATCCGTGAGAAGGAACAAGGAAGGGGAAGGCAGAGGAGGAGCGGAGGGGGAGAGGAAGAGAGGATAATTAGTCCGCGCAGCCAGGCCGCGAAAAAGGCGGCAACGCAATCGCCGTCGAGCCGCGAAGCTGGTCGCGCGGAGATCGAACGAGGCTTTAGGCCCTTTAGGCTTAAGACCCTTAAGGCCCTACAGGCAGAGGCCACTGCAGCATCGTGAAAAATCGCGGCTTGCTCTCGAACACAAGAAAGGAGCCCGCGTCACTCTCACAGGAAACGCTCCCCTCCTTGCCCAGAGCGGCCGGCTGGGCCAGCCGCACGCGGCGAGACGCGTCATCGCTGTCATCACTGCCCTGCCCCACTGCTTGAGGACCTTCATAGCGTGCTGCTCATTCCATTCCATGGGTGGGGCGGGGCGCTGCACCCGGGCACGCTGGCGGAAACCGAACCAGACTTCCGCGCGTCCGCCCCGCCCCGCCCCACCCCGCCCCACCCCGCCGGCTTGTCTAGCGCCATGGCGTCCAGCACGCTCACTAATCACTCAACTGCACCGCCGCCGCCGTCCACTCGCAGCAACTGGATCAGATTTCTCGCGCGGACGAAAACAACGGAGACAAGTTTTCCTAATTCGTTTACGTATTTACATGACGTTTTTAAATTGTTTATTTGTGTGTGTGTGTGTGTGTGTGTGTGCTTGCATTGCCGTACGTACAGAGAACACGCCCTCCCGCGCCCGGCATGGCACGGGACGACGCCAAGTGCTAGCAGGGTTCGCGTGCACACACACGCACGTGCGCGCCGAGTGTGTGTGCAAACCGATGGAAAGCAGAGGCGGCGTGCGTGCGTGTGTGTTCGAGCTCACACGAACTATAAGGACACGTGGCGTGAGGCATCCTCCGCGGGTCAGCGACGACGGAACGCGCGCGCGCGCGCACGCACACACACACACACACACACACACACACACACACACACACACACACACACACACGGGTAGGCGATGTGCAGTCCGTGCACGTGAAGGTGCACATAACACGGCAACGACACACCTGCGGAGGGTGATAACAGACAGGGCGACGCGGAAGTGATGGCACTAATGTGCGTTCATTGCGATCGTTCATTCATTATTTGGAGCATTCTGGACTAGATAGATTTTTATCGTCTGTGGCCAAGGGAAGTCTGTGGGCAACCTCAGGAAGTGTTGGCAACCTTGGGGGGTCTGTTGGCAACCTAGGGAAGTCTGTAGGCAACCTGGTGAAGCCCGGAGGCGACCTGGCGATGCCGGTGGGCGTTGGCCGGAAGCCAGGTGGGCAGCGAGGCGTATTTACGGTGCGGCTTGAGACAACCGAGTCGTAATGAGTGGTGTCGCGGCAGCCTCTCCGCGAGAAGCTTGTCGAATCTGGAGGCGCTGCTTCCAGGCTGCTTCCAGGCTCCTTCCAGGCTGCCGCCAGCCCTGCAGCCCTCCGGCCGTGGCCCGCCGACCCATCCATCAAGGTTGCCTCTTTGCCTTTCTCTCTGGCTGTATACAGTGCCGTGGTAGTAGCGTCGAGTAGCGTCCATCGTCCATCAAGCGGTCCAGCACCGCGTCCAGCACCGCGTCCTGCGATCAGGCCAGCCAAATAGTCTACATAAAAAGCCGCCACTACTTTTGGGAGAGAGAGATAGAGAGAGAGAGAGAGAGAGAGAGAGAGAGAGAGAGAGAGAGAGAGAGAGAGAGAGAGAGAGAGAGAGAGAGAGAGAGAGAGAGACGAGGGAAGCAAGAAAGAACAATACAAACAGGGGAAAGGCGAGTCATGGAGCGTCACTGAGAGTCGAACCCACGTCCAAATAGTGCGCCCCCCGCGGAGAGGGCAGCACGCGTGCTGCATCACGGCCGTGGCGCACGTCTGGGTTTCACTCGGCTCCACGCCACGCCCGGTCCGCGCACACTGTGGGAAGCGGCGGCCAATCAAAATGCACCTGTGACCTTTCCCCCAGGGAAGGCCCGATTCCATTCCGAGACGGCCACATTATCGGACCCCGCGGCCCCGACTCGGTGACAGTCCCAGACATGACGGTCGGGACCGGAAAGAGCCCAAAATGGTATCCCCGGGCAGCGGTTTTGTTTCGTGCGAAACCGAGAGACTCTCACCGTGTACGTGTACGCCAGGAATTCGGCCGGCTACCGAAGACAGTGGCAGGTATTTTCCAATCAACTTCCGATGCGCCTCGGACCGGACCGTGGCACACGACGGTGGACCGGCTGCACCCGCCAAAACAGGAAGACGAGGAGAGCAGGGGAGGGGAGGAGGAAGGAGACGAGGAAGGAGTGGCAGAAGGAGCGGGGAGTAGCGTCAGACCAGAGTCACGTCAGCCACCACCGCACCCCTTTCACCACCCATCTCTCTCTCTCTCTCTCTCTCTCTCTCTCTCTCTCTCTCTCTCTCTCTCTCTCTCTCTCTCTCTCTCTCTCCACCTCTCTGCCGTCTCTATTTCTCATTTTTATCCGACATTGTCGTCGCGCATCGTCGTGGGAAGTCACGACGTCACAATGAGTAACGACGCGACGGTGCGTGACCGCCATACGCACGCACGTCATCAATGTCGCGACAGGAACAACAACAACGCCACACTGACGACAACAACAACAACAGCATGGAAAAAAAGAGAACGGCGCCCCATTACGGCACGCGGCGCGACTAGAAGGCGCCGCCCGGCCGAGCCAAATTAAGGCAAAAGTAATAAATGTGGCGAAAAAGGACGCGACAAAAACAAAAACACGCCCCTCGGTGCCTTTCTCGCATCGTATCAAACAACAACAACAAGAGGGGCACGCCGGTGGCATGCACAATGCACTGCATCGCCGGGTCCAGCACGGCCTCGGCCGGCCGGCAGCTTCCTGCGGGGAAAAGGTCATCGCCGCGCCAAAGATCTCATACATAACGAAAACGCGCCGCGTTCCCAACGCTGCACTTCTTCCCTTCCCACGTGCGCATGCAGCATGTGCTCCTCGTTAATTCTTCTTGTTGTTGTTGTTGTTTTTTTCGGCGAGTGCGATGCGGCGTCGACACTGTAAGTGATGCACTAATGATGGCATTAAGGCCGGCTACTTTCTAGCTGGCTGCCGGTCAGCACCCCGCCGCCGTGCCCACTCCGTGCCCACTCCACGCACTCTGCGGTCTGCAACCTGGCCCCGCAGAGCGATGCCGGACGGTGCCGCTCTGTCCCAGCCGCGCGCCGCCGGGACGGTCCGGACGGTCCGCGAGTGCGAGCGAAACGGAGCCACTCTGTTCGGAAGCTGCCTGCACCCGCAGGCCTCACCTACCGCAGAGCTAATCCGCCCCGATAGGAAAGTGTGAAACGACTCGTGTGGTTTCGGCCCCAAAACCAGCGGCAGCGTGGCGCGTTTTGTATTATTCGAGGGAATTCAAAGAAAAAAAAAAAAAAGGTTAAACTATTTTATTTTTATTTTTTTTTGTGACACATTGTGGATTTGCAGTTGCATTACAACTGAATATACTTCAACACCAAATTCAAAAGAAACATCGAAGAAAAGGTTTTAATTTTATTTTTAATATTAAGATTTTTTTTTAACAGTGGGGCGCAACGGACTTGGAGCCCTTCTTGGAGTCTAAAAGGGAAGGGGAGTGGGAGAACAGCGCGTGCTGTGACGACGGTGAAGAAAAGCATTCCTCAGCTGTCCAGAGCAGGTCCGAGCCGAGCCAGGGACATTCCTAGGCCGGTCGGAGCAAACACAAACACCCACCGGGCCGACGCCTCATCATGATGCCATTGAGGGGCACGCTGAGAGAGGCTTGGATTAGCCGTCCATCGCACAGTGGGCCAGAAGACCGCCGAAGAGGACGCCACGAAGAGACCAACGGCCGAGGGGATCTCATGTTGCTCTTGCCGGGATGCAACGACAGTTTTTCATCATTTTTTCATCATGATGACTAGAGTCCGGCTGAGTCAGTAACCTCTCGGGACGAGAGCCCACTTTTCTTGAGCCCAAACACAACGGCTCCACCGACTCTACCTTCCGTGGGCGGTGGTCCTTTGGGTGCGTTCGGCGGGAACAGCCTCCGCGGCAGGGGGGAGGGGCGGGGTAGGGGTCCGGCCGTGCGGGGGTGGGGGTGGAGGGGCGGGGAGGGGCGCGGCTCGCCGGCTGGAGCGCTGCGGTGCTGCGTGGGGCTCGGCCGGCCAGTACCCCGTGACACCTGCACGCCGGCGCACGCCCCGCGCCGCCCCGGCCGCCACCCCGTCGCGAGTGCGAACAGTGTGCCCGTGTGTATGCGCGCGAAACGTAGTGCTGTGTGTGTGTGTGTGTGAAAGTGACATGATGCCGCACCGGATCGTTACAGGGATTACCGACGACTTGTCGCGGCTCTAGGTGAGTCTCTCCCCCCCCCCCTTTTCGAGAAATAATCCAATTATGCCTCACACCACTGCGAGCGGCGGGACTGCAAAGTTGCCACTCCCAGCGCGAAACACTCCTCCGCCTTCTTACACTCGACGAAGCCGCATTCCCCGCGGAAACCAAGACGACGGACAACAGTGTGTGTGTGTGTGTGTGTGTGTGTTTTCCTCAAACAAAAAAGCGGAGAAAAGAGTTTGAGAAACGGCGCCAATCTATCCACTCGCGGCAGCAAAATCGTCGGCATGCGGCGTGTTTCCCAAGACCGGACAGCTTGGCGACAGCGCCACACCGCCACACCGCGCCAGGCCAGCTCACGCCCTTGGGGCCCGGACAACGCTGTGCACGGGGATGTGGTCAGGGACGAGGGCCACAGTGCTTGTCAGTCACAGAAGTGTTTGGTGCGTGTATTCGAGTGCTTGCTCGCTCGCTTTGGAGACCTCAACGCCCGGGCGGCTGCCGGCTGCGTCCCCCACCCCAGCCCGGGGCCCGGGCCGGCCTGGGCCCTGGGGCCGGTGAGGGGTCCGAGCCCGCGCAGCCAACAACATGGTGTAAGGCTCACATCGAAAGTTACGCAACAGTCTGAGCAGCAGAATCAGGGCCGGAGGAAGGGGAGGAAGTGGACGAGACAGACGGGCGGCCAGACAGACAGATAGACAGACAGACAGAGGAAGAGGGAGACGGAATCTGGACGGACGCAGTCGGCATGGGAAGGTCCCTACACGTCAATAAACGCACTCACGCGCAAGCGCACACACGCACACATACCTACTGCATACGCACATGCATGCAAGCAACAAACCAAACGGTACACGCGAACATCTTACATACATGGCGATTGGACCAAAAAACAAAGAGAGACAAATTATTTTATTAAAAAAAAAAAGTATTTTTGGAGTACCGCGCACCTGGACGTGCTAAACAACCGTGCCGTTTTGGAGGCAACAGGAATTGGTCACACCGCAGCCCTGCGCTATCGGACGGTTGGGGATGACCTAACCTAGACGACACGCGTGGACCGAATACTGTGGCGCGCGCGCGCGCACACACACACACACACACACACACACACACACACACACACACACACACACACACACGGCCGTGCGCGCCTCATCAGCACGCACGGCTGTAGGGAAAGTGTTATGTGGTGTTGGATCTTGGGGAGCGCCACTTCCGAACCCACTGATCCGGTTTGGGGCCGCGCCGCGCATCGACTGACCGGCCCAAATAAAAATTATAAAAATACAAATTTTTGAAATAATATCCACAAATAAATATACACAACGCTAGCGGAAGCTTTTACTGCGCCTCCATTGGCAACAGTGTGCCAGACACATTCCCCTCAAAAGCGCGGGCGGTATGGGAAAACGCTGACGTCATCCGCAAACTTGACCCAGTTAGGCGCCCTCCCCCAAGCCCGCCCCCGCACCGGCCGATGCGTGGCCAGTGCGACCATGCTGCACGCTCCGTCGGGCTGCACCGCGGCGACCATGAGCCGGGGGAGCCCAACAACAACAATCGAGCGGGTTTGCCCCGAACCAGAGTACGTCTAGGGCGACATCATACGCGTGCCGCGGACATCTTTGGACTTTCCTGGCAACCGAATAATGTCTCTTCTTGAGGTTTCTTGTTGTTCTTTTGGTTGTGGTTATAAGCGCGCCCGAACTTGGGGTGGACGCGCTTGCGACAGTGCGGCCCGGGCGGCATGCGCAATAGGGACACACGTGGCACACGTGGCACGCGCCACACATGGCACGCATCCACACACATCACGCGCACGCGGGGCGCACGCGGGGCGCACGCGGGGCGCACGCGAGCATGCCGGAAGGAAATGGACGGCGCGCCGCGCCACTCGCGGAAAAGTAACACGTCCGCGACCCCGGGCGCCCAAAAACTATGAATATAATGGAATTGGCTACGTAGAATCTTGACATGCCTTGTCTTTGCTTGTTCCAGGATGCCCCAGAGGATGTCCGGGAGGCTAAAACAGCTGCACTTGTCACCGGGGGATCATAGGTAGTACTCGACGAAACTGGGGGTACGTACCACAGGCTGAGATGCAGCTAGTAAATCAACGTAACTGTCATAACAAACAGGATATCATACATTGAAATCATCGAAAACTCGCTCTCGCTTTATACATTTTGCTCTCCCCCTGGCCCTGGCTACGTAGTAAATTTCCCTTCAATCAGTTTTCTTTGTCGCAGGCCCCACCATGGCCCCCGCACTGCCCGCCCTGCCCCTCCTGGGGAGCGGGGGGGCCTCTATGGCACTGGGGCTGGTCCCGCTGGTCGCCATTGGGATGATCTTCATGAGATACACCGCCATCGACCCGGAGTCCAGGCCCATCGACGTGCGAGAGGTGAGTGAACACAGACAGACAGACAGACAGACAGACAGACAGACAGACAGACAGACGAAACGGGGTCAAACGGTAGTCTTAAATAATGTTCCTCGCGCTTCCACACTTGACACTGCACGGCGCCCGGTCGTTACTCGCGTGCCCATAACCCTCTCCACATGGAGCACGCCGACAGGCGCGTCGCCTCGCGTCGCCTCGCGTCGCCTCGCGTCGCCTCGCGTCGCCTCGCGTCGCCTCGCGTCGCCTCGCGTCGCCTCGCGTCGCCTCGCGTCGCCTCGCGTCGCCTCGCGTCGCCTCGCGTCGCCTCGCGTCGCCTCGCGTTGCCTCGCGTCGCCTCACGTCGCCTCGCGTCGCCTCCGCGCGATAGCCGAGCCGGCACGGAAGCCCCGCCCGGCCCACTCGACTCAGGCCAGCCAGGCGCGCCGCCGAGATGCTCCTTTGGGTAGGCCGTGATGCAATGAGTGCACACAAGCAGCTAACGCTTTGCACAGACGGGCGGACGGCAGGCAGACAGACAGACGCCGCACACTTCCTCCATAAAAAGCGGCGCCGGCGGCAGGTCGTTTGCGCGCGCACCAAGCCGTCAAAGAACAAAGTGGTTCAAGAGCTTGAGGCAGGTCGCGCAGCGATTCCCAGCAGTGTGCTCTGCGTCTCGCTCGCACTCGCGGACCGTCCCGTAGCGGTGCGAGAAAGACGCAGCGGCGGTGGCGTCATGCCGCCTTGTGGGGACGCCGAAAGAAAGACAAACATTATGACGACGCCGACGCCGGCGGTGCGGCTTTTAGCACGCCTTTAGCATACGCTGCCGGAGAAAGGACTCCGACGCGTTAAAATCAGCACGCGTATTTCCTTTGCGCTTCCTAATTATCGTTGTCGTTTCCTTTCAAACCTTGCATCACCGCCACGCCGCTCATCGCGTGCCGCCGTGAGAACATAATGCACCCATAACCGCGTAAACAAGCGGAACCGTTAAAGTTCTCGCACACCTGTTGATGCAAGAAGGTCAAAACGAGCAAGAAAGGCAGAAGAGGGAAACGGCCGAAAAAATGGTTACTAAACCTGCCAGTGTTAACTTAAGACGACTGTAACGGGGTCCTGGTCATTCCGAGTCAGAGTAACTGTGTAAGGAGGTAGATTTGTCTCCATCGGTTTGACAGTGCATACTCCGAAGGGAAGTGCCTATCGCGATGTATGTCAATTCTAATGAGCGTGTCGCGCGGGGCGGCGCAAAAAACAACTCCCTCTGGCGGCTCTTAGCGGTGGGGGGGCTGGCGGGCCACGGCGGGCCGATCAAATGACAATGACAGTGTGTTTTCACGCGCCGCCGGCTTCGGCCCTGCCTTCGGCCGTTCGGTCGCCGGGCCTGACGCAACAGGTCGTGAAACAGTTTATGTGCAAGCCGCCCTGGACCCCTATGAACCGAGACCACCCGGATCACCGGGACCACCGCGACGGCCTGGGGATGACCCACTCCAGAGTCGCTAAATGGGACTCGAATCGAACAGGTGACCCCACCAATGGGTTCCTCGTTTGGAGAGCAATCCATTGGTGGAGTCACACGTTCGGTTCGGGTTCCATTTAGCGACTCTGGAGCTCAAAACGCGTCCGGGATTTTGATCGTCTTTACCGGTCTCCTGGCCAACCGCACACTGCTGACGGTCTGACGGCCACCTCCGTGTTGCAGGTGCTGCCGGTGTACGACTTCGTCATCGTTGGCGGCGGCTCGGCGGGGGCGGTGCTGGCGAACCGCCTGTCCGAGGTCACCGACTGGACCGTGCTGCTGCTCGAGGCCGGTGGCGATGAGACCGAGATCTCCGACGTGCCCTCCCTCGCCGGCTACCTGCAGCTCTCGGACATGGACTGGCAGTACAAGACGTCCCCGCCAGGCAAGTTCCCAGAGAAACTCGGCGTTTAGGACTGTCTTTACCTCTGCCTTGCCAGGAGCGGGGTTGTAAGTACACGTATTGTGTACACTGTCAAAAAACAGGGGGTAAATTCGCCCGAATAACTTTGAAGGCATGGAAAATTATATTGACAAAGGACGGTGAATTTTACCCGTCCAGGAAGGGCGCCTACACCACACGTTAGTGAGCCCAGCCAAGTTAAGTTGCCTCTTAAACCTTTTTGGCAGTGTGAACCTTTCTTAACATTTCGAGCTCCCATTTCCGCCGCACGAGTCGACTTTTGGTTCGCGTCGGTGCGAAGACAGGACTCACAAGGCTGCGAACGCGGCGCGGCGGCGCGGCGGCGCGGCAGGGGACGGCGCGACATCGCCAAGGTTCCCACGGCGCAACAATAGTGCCGCGAGAGAAGATGTCGTACAGGTGTTGATGAGTGTGGTAACAGATTAGCTAACGGACGCGTCATCGGTCGTTCGACGAGGATGCCCCCCCGGGGGCGATGGACGGGCCAGGGGCGGGCCGCGGCCGTTGCATAGCCGCGGGGAATTCACACGGAAGGGCGGCAGCTTTGCACACGGCTCGCTCTCCAGTCCGGAAGCCTCCAGCGGGCCGCTGCACAGTGGGCCGCTGCAGTGCGCCGCCGCGCACTCTCTCGGCCGCCGCTCACCGGGGTGGAAAAAAAACCGGAGGCAAACTCCGAAAACGCGGATTGCACGCATTCATAACGTGCGGGCAGAGTAAAGACGAGGAAACAGAGCGCACGTCACTGCCCTGAGAGTGATGCGAAGGTCCGGCTTTCCGCAGGCGGCGACGCGGCCTACTGCCTGGCCATGAACGGCGACCGCTGCAACTGGCCGCGCGGCAAGGTGCTCGGCGGCTCCTCCGTGCTCAACGCCATGGTCTACGTGCGCGGCAACCGCCACGACTACGACAACTGGGAACGGCTGGGCAACCCGGGCTGGGGCTACGACAGCGTGCTGCCGTACTTCAAGAAGAGCGAAGACAACCGCAACCCCTACCTGGCGCGCACGCCCTACCACGGCACCGGCGGCTACCTCACGGTGCAGGAGGCGCCCTGGAGGACGCCGCTGTCCCTCGCCTTCGTGCAGGCCGGCGTCGAGCTCGGGTGCGTAAGCGCATGAAAACATTATTTTCTGAATAGCTTCTGCAGCACCTAACAGAGTACAGCCGTCGGTGCGGCACGGTGCCCTGGTTGAAGTTGGAGCCGTTTCCCCCAGCGACGCCTTGACTCTGACCCGCCCTGTGTCCGCAGGTACAAGAACCGGGACATCAACGGCGCCAAGCAGACCGGCTTCATGCTGTCGCAGCTCACGGTGCGGCGCGGGTCGCGCTGCTCTACGGCCAAGGCGTTCCTGCGTCCCGTCCGCCTGCGCAACAACCTGCACGTGGCGCTCAAGGCGCAGGCCCTCAAGGTGCTCATCGACCCCGGACAGACCTCCGCCGACAAGGCGGGCCCCGGCGCCATCCCCTTCGCGTACGGCGTGCAGTTCATGCGCGGCGGCCGCAAGCAGGTCGTGCGCGTGCGCAGGGAGGTAAGCGGCTGGTGTCGTAAGCGGGAAGAGTGCGTGTCTATACTCCGTGTCAAGAGGGCCCTTAAGAACGGAAAACGAGATCTTGTTGGGAGAGTTCCTGGCAGTATGTGCGTGGGTATACTCCCGGTCGCGAGAGACTTTCAAAATGACAAAGCTAGGGACGGGTTCCAAAAGCTGTAAGAGTTATCGTCGGAGTACGTCAGACGACATTCTCATTTGGGTACCGACTCAATGCATAAGGCTAGACCGCTTTCAGACCGGACTGCGTGGGGTATCGCCGGAGTACGTCAGACGACATTCTCATTTGGGTACCGACTCAATGCATAAGGCTAGACCGCTTTCAGATCGGACTGCGTGGGGTATCGCCGGCCTAACTGGTCTCTCCTTCCCACAGGTGATCCTGTCGTCGGGCGCCATCGGCTCCCCGCAGCTACTCATGGTGTCGGGCGTCGGGCCGCGCGCGCACCTGCAGGAGCTGGGCATCCCCGTGGTGGCCGACCTCAAGGTGGGCCACAACCTGCAGGACCACGTGGGGCTGGGCGGGCTCACGTATCTGGTGGACGAGCCCGTCACCTTCAAGAAGTCGCGCTTCCAGACCGTGGCCGTCGGCCTGGAGTACATCTTCAACGAGCGCGGCCCGCTGACGACGGGCGGCGTCGAGGGCCTTGCCTTCGTCAACTCCAAGTACGCCAACAAGTCCATCGATTTCCCGGACATCCAGTTCCACTTCGCGCCCAGCTCCGTCAACTCGGACGGCGGCGAGCAGATCCGCAAGATCCTGGGGCTGCGCGACCGCGTGTACAACACCATGTACAAGCCGCTGGTCAACGCCGAGACGTGGACCATCCTGCCGCTGCTGCTGCGGCCGAAGAGCGCGGGCTGGGTGCGCCTCAAGAGCCGCAACCCGCTGCACTACCCGCTCATCGAGCCCAACTACTTCGCGCACCGCGAGGACATAGAGGTGCTCATCGAGGGCATCCGCATCGCCAACGCCGTGTCCAACACCACGGCGTTCCAGCGCTTCGCTTCGCGGCCGCTCACCACGCCCATGCCGGGCTGCCGGCACCACACCTTTGACTCGGACGCCTACTGGGAGTGCGCCATCCGCCACTTCACCTTCACCATCTACCACCCGACGGGCACCTGCAAGATGGGGCCCATCACCGACCCAGACGCCGTCGTGGACCCCCGCCTGCGCGTGTACGGCGTGCAGCGCCTGCGCGTCGTGGACGCCTCCATCATGCCGCAGATCGTGTCCGGCAACCCCAACGCGCCCACCATCATGATCGGCGAAAAGGCGGCCGACATGATCAAGCAGGACTGGGGCATCAAGATCACCTAGACGGGCCAGACAGAGCGTCTTTTCTAACCAGAGGGCATTATTTTTGGACTCCCAAAAAATCAGGTCTATATTTTAAAAAAAAATCATTTAAAAAAATATAGTATTAAAAAATATTATCTGCGAAAAAAAAACCTTTTAACGGACGGCATGTCGAAGCCATGTTTTGAATGGGGGAACTTGAGCCCGTTCGATGCTAGTCACGGGCAGAGGGGGCAGCCTTGCCCCCGCCACGTTAACTGCCTTTTAGGAAATATTGCGACCAAGACCGCCAAAATTTTTTGTGGCGACGAAATGAATTGTACTCATATTGTCTGTCTCTAACTCATGTGCCAAGCAGGCGCGGTTCACGGGACGCAGCCATAGAAGTCCGATGCTGAACCCAAGCTGACTGAAGTGGGTCTGCCAGGAGGGCGATGTTGTTACCTTTGTTGTTATTATTATTGTTGTTGTTATTCTGCCGGTTTATTTATTGTGCACCCTTTAACAAGGAGGAAGAGTCTAGGTGCTAATGCAAACTGGGCCTGTTTTCGATATGTTAAGGGTGTGCTGTACATATACGCGATAGTAATTACTTCACCTAGTTACATTAAGTCTGCCAAGTGTAATTTATTTTTTTACGTAGCGTCGTGTACATTGTAAAATCAGTTTTGTAAATATAAATAAATTAGTGAATTACCAGATTGTTGGACCCGCTTCGTTTCCACCCGCAGACATACCTGAAAACAAACAATAAGACCTTATTATCAACTGCGCATCGAAAAGAGAACTGCCCTCGGTCGCTTAAGTGAAAACCTTGGCAATACCCCCGGAGTTAATTCCAGTAGGAGAGTCTCTGGAGCACGGGGTACGTATACCGGTCAATTAATTTGCTAGTTGGCATCAGACATAAGAAAACAAGCGGTAGTATGGACGTGTTGCACGAGACATCCCCTGCCAGTCAGTAACAGCAAAAAATTAGCTTCTATACCCCACGACGCTAGAAGCGCGCGCGGTACCACAACCGACGACGCAACAGCTACCCGAGTAGCGACGATACTCCGCGCGTGTCCAATGACCGCGGCGCCGTCTATACCCCTGGCCACAGCAGCAGGTGTCTCTCCAGCGGGCCTGCAGTGCAGCAGCGAAGCCCGGCTCACGTACGGCAATGGTAGGTGACACCGACGGGAGGACCGCATCGGCGTGGTCGCCGTGGCGCAACGGCCAGCGCACGACGAGCCATTTCGGACATGAACTTATGGGACCGCCCCCCGCCTGGTTCCTTCCCGGGGGGGGGGGGGGGGGGGGGGGGGGGCAGCGGGTCGGCCCCTGATGCAAGCCACTATTTGACCCCGAAAGCTCGACACATCGCATTAGTGTGACTTCTGGCCGGCCCGACCGCACGGCCAGCTCCCAGTCCGGGGCCAGCTCCAGGCTGGAGACTCCAGGCGGGCCCAGTGGTCCTGGTGGGCCCAGTGGTCCTGGTGGGCCCAGTGGTCCTGGTGGGCCCAGTGGTCCTGGTGAGCCCAGTGGTCCTGGTGGGCCCAGTGGTCCTGGTGGGCCCAGTGCCCGGGGCCCGGCCGGTCAGGCGTAACCGACCGCGTCGGCTGAAAACGACGAGACGACGGCGGCCACGTCCGCGGAGACGTCATCGCCTACACCGGAAGCGGCGGTTACGATCGGCCGCGCCAAATATCTGCTGAAATAAAAAGACACCGTGACCGCCGCCTCCAGTCGCCGGCCGCTGGGCGTTTGAGAAGGAAGAGACCGCTGTTGGCGCCCTCTGCAGTCAAAGTGGGCTGCAGACAGATTCCGAGCTCCCTCTGTCTCGCACCCGTGCGGGGCGGCCCGTGAGTGCGAGAGAGACAGAGCGACGAGACGGCTGCTCGGGATCGGTCCGCCGGCGCGCAGTGCGGACGTGACGCGCGGCACGTGGCGCTGCGCCGCTCTGTATTTCTCGCACTCATGGGCGGCCATAGCGGTGGGAGAGAGACAAAGCGACGAAAACGACCGTCGGAATCAGTCTCAAGAGTTGGAGGGAGCTGCAGCTGGACGAGCACTAGAACCAAGTATCTCTCTAAAGACTTTTCCGGGACCTTAAAATTTTCCAAATTTTCCACCGAGCGTGGCCCGGTTGCACGACAGCAGGGCGCCCCGGCACACACATAACACGCCACGAACCCGATTAGAAAACAATCATAAAACTTTGACGATCGTCACTCCAACTGCCATGAGAAAGTTGTATAAGGGACATGGACGACTAATGCAGGCTGCGGGGTTTTTTTTTCACCTTTTTCTAAGCAAATCTTCCTCGTACGAGACAAAAATCAATCGAAAAGAAAAGAAACGTGAAAGGATCCGCCCTTACTCCAAAATAGATGGTCTGGACTCTTCGAGAATGCCTTTGGGCACAGCAGATATCCATAGAGGACAATCGGCCACGCCTTAGCCACCACCTGATGCAGTACTCCCAACAGACAACCACTGACGAGACACCCCAAAAAGGCCACCCCCTTCACGGACACTCCACGACGGACACCTTCGGCGGCCACCTCTTGGCGTCTACGTGGAAACCGTCACGCCGCTGGCCGCTGCGCGCCGGGTGTGGCGATGTGACTTCCTGCCAGTACGTATTGCAACAGGCCGCTCAGCCCGGGGCCGTCGGGCCGCGGCGGGGGACAGGGGCGCGGCGGGGGACAGGGGCGCGGCGGTGCGTGTGCCGGCGACAGGTGTTCGACCACGGGAGGTACGACGGGGACCCCACGCGGGCGGCGGTGTCGTCACGAAAAGACAAAAAAGTCCTCGCACCGGCGCATGCGGGAACGGCACCGCACCGTCCTTCCTGAACCTCCGCGCGTCCCGGGTTCAAATACCCGCGAGGCAAAAAAGGCGCGCCGGTTCGCAGCAGCGCGCTCCGGCCGGCCGTCGTTCCGGAGGCGGGCGTCGTGGACCGCGACGACATATGCAGGCCGCGCTCGCCGCGGAATGCGCGCAACGCTCGCGGTCCAATCCGATGGCCGACACGGACACGCGGCCACGGCTCCAAGGTATTCCGAGGAAGACAGCGCCGGCCGGGCCCGCGTCCTGCGTCCTGAGTCTCCGGCACGAAAACGGAACAACCAGGGAAAGGGGACAGGACGCGCTCAGTTCGGCCGGAAAGGGAGAGGAGCAGTCCGGAAGGAGGGGGAGGAGGGGGAGGAGGGGGAGAAGGGGGAACAAGAGGAGAGGAACTTCGCGTGCGGGATCTCATGGGGCGTGCCGCCGGGGCCCCGCCGGGGCCGCTCCGGCGCCGTGGCCTATATAGAACGCAGACAACACACCGACACGGGCGCAAACACACACACCTACACACACACACACACATACACACACACACACACAGACAGACCCGCGCGCGGCCAAAACAAGGAACAAAAGGTGCCGGCCATCCTCCGCAGCCCAACCTGTTCGTTCACAGCGTGGGAACATTTAACTAGGTGCGTCGCATCACCGGCCCAGCCCGGCTCGACTCGGCGCGGCTCCGCCCCGCGCACGTGGCCCGGCCCGGACACCGCTCGGCTCGTATGCACCCACCGTTGCGTTGGCGGTGCGCGGCTGCATTGAGGCGCCGTTTTATAAGCGATTACGCTGGCAACGGCGGGGAGTTTACACGAAACACATTCCCCGCGAGGCCGAGGCAGCACGGAGGCAGCACGGAGGCAGCACGGAGGCAGCGAGGAGATTAGCCTCGCTACGTGGGGGAGTACGGCACACCCACCGCCGCGTCGCTCTGCAGGACAGCCTCAATCCAGCGGAGTGTTATGCAAATGGAGCCGCCCAAACCGATACGCGCTTCCGCGACACTCCAGCCAAACCCCAGCCAGTTCCAGGCGACGTCCCCGGTGCGCCTCCAGCAGCACTCGGCCCTCCGCGCGTCGTCGCCAGCAGAGCGATTCCGCGCAGTCTCTCTCTCTCTCTCTCTCTCTCTCTCTCTCTCTCTCTCTCTCTCTCTCTCTCTCTCTCTCTCTCTCTCTCTCTCTCTCTCGCGGAACGCCCCATGAGCGCTCGAGAGAGAGAGAGAGAGAGAGAGAGAGAGAGAGAGAGAGAGAGAGAGAGAGAGAGAGAGAGAGAGAGAGAGAGAGAGAGACAGTGGTCGGAATCAGTGTCGCGAGGAAACGCGCCGCACTGCCGTCAAAACACGGCGGCGGCGGCGGCGACGCGGCGGCTGATGGAGAAGAGCACGACGGTGCACAGTGGTTCAGAAGACGCGTCTATACTCTTGGCCACCTGAACGGTCTTCTGGTGTGGCCCTCTCGGGCCCTCTGTGCGGTGGGTGGGGCCGTGTCCTCGCGGTCGTCCTCGCCACCGGAAGAGCGCCTCCGTTAGATAACCACGTGCGTACGGCCAGGACAGCCAGGTCCGCACTGTCGCCACTGTAAAACAGCCGCGCACGATTTACAGTTCCATCAAACGACGCGACGCGCGCCGTGATGGACTGGCTGCCTCTGGCTGGCAGCTCGGGCTGCCCGCAATCAGGCTGCCCCCGGCGTGTGGAACAGCCAGCTAATAAACAAACAACAACAGCAAAAATAGGAACGAAATCCGCGGCGTCGTCGCCGTCGTCCAGCCCGTGGCATGGCGCCTGTCAAGCAGCGGGGTAGGCCGGCCCGTAACGCATCCCTGCGCAGCGGGTCGCCCACTCGGCAGGCGCTCGGCCCGGACCGTGACTGGTAGACCACAATCCGACTCGGACCTGCCTCCGTTACGACAGCACTACGCATTTAAGCACAACATTTTGAGACCGGCTGAGGCTGGACAGACGCACAGATAGGCAGCCAAGCCGGACGGAGCGTGGTCAGGTGACGAGATCGGACTCGAAACCGCACAGGCGAAAGTAAAGCCCCACTGCCAATTTGTGCGCGCGTCGTGCAATATAGGCCACGGCGTGCGTGTGTGTTTGTGTGCACACTAGAAGGCGGGCGCAGCTGCCGCCAGATCATGAGGCGAATACTCCCCGCGGCAGTTGCACGCCGAGGTTTCATATGCAGTTTAGTGCAATATAGTCCGACTACTCCCCCGTGTGCGTGTGCATGCGCGTTTGTGTTTGAATGTGTGCCTGTGTGTGTGTGTGTGCGCGCGCGCCCGCGTTCTCTTTCCATTACCCTGCGGTGCATTGTGGAAGGTGCTTACGCGCTTAATGAGGAAATGACGCTCTTGTCATGGCCGCCCCGCCTGCCCATGGCAGAGCCCATGGCAGAGCCCATGGCAGAGCCTTTGGCATTGCGTCGCACTCTTATTACCCCTCGGCAGGAGGTTGGCGGGTGCAGCGAGTGATTCCGACGAGTCTCCCTGTCTCCCTCGCCCCCCTACGGGACGCCCCAAGAGTGCGACAGAGACAGGCGGCAGAGCAATGGCTTCATCCAGCTCCATATCGCCTTTGTTGGCGGACCATAACACCGGCCAGCAGCGCAGCAGCCGGCCAGCCGACGAGCCGTCGGGGCGCGCCGTGCGGGGGAGCGAGAGAGATAGCGCGGCCCGCATGGCGCCAGGCGGACGCCCCTTCTCCTCCCCGGCCACCGCTTTAGTCATAAGGAGGTTACAGCGCGCCATCGACAGCGCAATCTTTTGACCAACCAAACCAGCAACCGGAGGCGGGAGGCCAGCCAGGCAGGCAGCCAGGCAGCCAGACAGCCGTGCGCACAGGGAAGCGTGCGCGTGTGCCGGGGGACGGCGGCAACCCGGCGCACCGGGCAGCACGGCGGGGCGGCCGCCTTGGGCAACGGCCGATACGACGTGCAGCAGCAAGCCAGGCAGGCAGCCAGTGCTTTACATCCATCAACGCGTTTTGAAAGAGAGACTTGTCCCCTGCACCAGCATATCATTACTGGAGCCAGATGGCCGCCTGACCGACTTACCGGTTTCCGGGGCCGACCGATCGGGGGGGCGGCCTGCTAGCCTGCCTGGTTAGCGAGGTGTGGCGAATATGTGCGGGGGGCAGCGGCCACAACGGGGTGCCACACTAAATGCCCGACTCTCAAGCTTACCGCTCAAGAACGAAAACCGTCCTTGAGACCAGCCCCACCCCTCAAGAACAAAAACCGTTCTAAAAACCTGCCCCCGTGGGCGGCACTGTCAACACGTTGCGACCTGGCCCAACACTGCGCGGCACGGCGCGGCACTGCGCCCAATCCCAGAGCCGCGAACTTGAACTCGCGCGCCGCGCCGGCCTTGCGTCACCGCTATTTGCTACGCCGCCCAGCCGAGCGGCGAACCGGCGCCCCAGAGTCCCGGCCGCACGGCCCGGGACGCATCAGGGCCCACGAACAACGGCGGCGTACCACCACAACACGCATGTACAGCCCCCGCCAAAACTCTGTGACATTCTGGAAAGGCGGCCGGCACCGCCTTCCTGGACTGGGAAGCAAGCCATCCCGACCGGCTACTGGAACGCCTCCAAACTGCCGCCACGCCGCGCTGGAGCCTCGGCTGGAAGGCATTCCGCGGAAGGCGCTGGCCTGGCGACGTGACACCGGCAGGACACAGTGGGTCAGACGACCGTTGAAGCGGACAAAATTTTAGACGCGTCTCGAGCTCCAGAGTCGCTTAATGGGACTCGGATCGGACGAGTGACCCCACCAATGTATTCCTCGTTCGGAGAGCCATTCATTGGTTGGGTCACACGTTCGATTCGAGTCCCATTTAGCGACTCTGGAGCTCAAAACGCGTCCGGGATTTTGACCGCCTCAACAGTCTTCTGACCCACTGACCTGCAGCAGCCCCTGCGCTGCCTCGTCCAGGACCGCGGCCCTGCCTGAGACTGTGTCACACACGCCCTGACCCACAGCCCCAAAATAAGCCGCGGAGCCACGGCGGCATGGCGGAGCGCAGCAAAACAAATGACGCAATGTCCACATTATCTAACCGGCGGGCGCCCTCGACTCCCTCGACGAGCCGCCCGGAGCAGCTTCCACCCGCCCCACCCCGCCCCACCCCGCCCCGCCACGCCCCGCCGCACCTCCACCCAGAGCCTTGACATTGGAGTCCCCCGGCCGGCCCACCAGTGGGCTGGCAAGGGCTCAGCGCGTTGGGAAAGGACTAACCGCTAATTGCAGAGGCCCATTGGCGAAGCAGGGCGAAGTCGGCAGCGGAAGGTAGACAACAGTCAGACAAAAAGCAGCAACTGACCACATTTTAAACATACAAAACCAAAAATAATCGGGAGAAACGCTGTACTTTTTTTTTTTTGCAAAATACATTTTTTTAACAAAAAAAATCAAGCAGTGATTTTTATGACGAATTCGTCGAAAGCACCATTTTGAACAGGGTTTCCGTCCGCGGCCGGCCGGCGACAGATCGCCCCGCGGGATCGCTCTCGGCGGAAACGAAAACCGCACGCCGCAGAAATCGAAATCACGAAGCCGAATCCGCTTTGGCGCGCAGGGCTGCCGTCGTATTTGGGTTGCAGCTAGTTGCAAAGCCCGCCACTAAAATCAGATGAGCGGCCGGGCGGACCGGCGCGGGAGGGGAGGGGGGAGGAGGGGGCGAGGGGAGGGGCTCTTCCCCCGCAAGTACGTGTGGGGGAACGCCCGCTGAGCGGCCAAGGCGAGCAAGGCGAGCAGCAAGTGGTGCGGGTAACCCACATCGCCGGCCTGCAAGCCTGCGAGCGGCCCGGCCTGGGCCCGGCCTGCCTGGGCCCGGCCTGCCTGGGTCCGGCCTTATGCAACGCCGATGGCTCAGCTGGACCAATACCGGCCGCCGAGCGGGCGGGCCGGGGCGGGGCGGGGCGGGGCGGGGCGGGGCGGGGCGGGGCGGGGCGGGGCAAGGCGGGGTGGGGCGGGGCAAGGCGGGGCGGGGCGGGGCGGCTCCGAGCCGAAGATGCGCGCGGCGGCGAGGCGACCATCACAGCGTCTCCGTCTCGTCCAGTCAACCGAAACGGAAACCGCTCACGAACGACCGCGCGCAAAAACAACAAAAACAACAACAACAACAACACAGACAAACACAGAGAGTTGATCCATATTTCGCACGAGTTCCCTTCCTCTTCACTCCCCCACCTCCCGAAACTTTTTTTTTTAAATCGTCCGTTTGCGTGCGGACACGATGTCTTGGCGCGTGGCGTGCGTGCGTGGCCCCATCGCCACACATCGGTGACGACACTCGTGTCGGGCCGCGGCATACGTGCGGCACGGGTTGCCACACCGACGGCACCGACGCGCGCTTCAAACGTGAGAAACAGCACGCCCATTAGACGCATTGAAACAACGTTCGGCAGTGTCAGAGTGCGTGCAGGTGAGGCCAGGGGGAGGGGGAGTGGTTAAGAAAGGGGTGTTCGAAGAAAACAATGTGATCCCCTCCGGTGTTCGAACCGACAGCTTGCCACGTATTATCAGATAATCTTAAATAAATAACCACTTTTAAAAAACAAACAAAAACATTTTTGTATGTCTGAATTTATCGGCTTTTAGAATGATGTCCCATGGTTGATGTTTACATCTTGAATTATTGAAACGACGACGCGCAACGCAACGCGTCGCCACTCGTCAGGACCAAAACAAAACACCCCGCCGAACGGTCCAGTTTGGACTCCAAACAAGACCACCGCCTCGCTGCCCCAGTTCGACGCCCAGTCCGCCAGGCAGGCAGCCAGGCAGGCAGGCAGCCAAGCCGCCCCCACCGCAGACAAGCACGGCGACAGCAGCAGCAGCAGGCGGCGGGCAAACTAAATTGCACGAGGCAGGACGCGGCCCGGGACGGACGTGGTCCAGGGGGTGGGGGTGTTTCCCTCCTCCTTTTCCTCTTCCGAGGGGTCCTGTCCGCGAGGGGCTCCGTGGCGGCGCGGCGTGCGGAGTGGGGCGCGACCACGTGGGCCCCGCGGCCGCTTCGGGGGCGGTGGGGGAAGGCGGTGCACCACGACAACCCCTCGCCGTCAGTCGCCTCTCGACCGCGCCGACGGCCACACGGAGTGGCTGCGTGCGCGTGCGTGTGTGCGTGTGTGAGTGTGTGAACCAGAGTGCGTGTGTGTGAGTGTACCGTGAACCTGTGAACAAGTGCCACACATTTAAGGGATTTATATATATACTTGAAGGGGAGAACGAGCCAAGGGATTACCTGCCATAAGCCGCCTGCGAAACGTGCAGGGCTCAACCAACGTCAAGGTAAGGATGTCGAAAAGGAATCATGATCTCAAAGGAAGGGTCGGATAATGAGTGAATTGGGTTGCCAAAAAAGGCTTAATCCAACGAAAAACTGTAGTGTATAAAAACATAGAAAATCCATCTCGGATTTTTCCAAACTGTATTTTCGCGCACAATACTCTAATTTTTTAATTATTTTTTTTCTTCTACTCAATACATCTCATCATCTTAAGCCGTTTATTAGCCGGTGTTTTTAGTCGATAAAAGCTGCGGGTGCAAAAAGTCTAATAACGCCAGCCAACGGCAAGAAGCCCATTACGTGCTTTTCTAAATGAAGCCCATATAGAGCAGGCTGTTCTTGTAAGCGGGTGTCATCCCGCCCGGGAGAGCAGATCGAATCGGCACTATCGACAGTAAAGCGAGGAAGTGCCTGCCGCTCGAGGAATTACCAAACGGGAAAAGAAGTGGCGGGGAAGAAGCAGGACAACTCGCACTGCATATCGTCGCGAGAGGGAAGAGGTCACAACCGAATCCCCCTCCCAAAAAAACAACAGCAAAAACAAACTTGATGACAGCGTCCAACAAACCGCTATTGTCTAGCTGGCTATCCGGGCGTACGTGCAACTCGCTTACGGAGGCGGGGCCTCTGAAACCAGGCGCCAAACACACCGGGAAGCTCCCAGTGGCCTTGCCATCCGTACGGCCGGGAACCCGGGAACGCGGTCAAGTGGTGACGCAACAAAGCAAAGGCCTTCCCCGGCCATCATTCAAAACGCGGCGACAACTTTTGAGCGCCGCCATTCGAAGAACGCGGAAACCGTCTGAAAAAGTTCACCGCTTTAGGCTGCGCCTTTGGAGCGTGGCTTCATTCCCTGCAGTTTCGGTCCGTGTCAAGCTACCTCAGCTGGAGGTGAGGTCGTCGGGTTAAGTGCGCAAAATTGATGAAATCTTCCTCGCACAAAATTGGCCGATAAAGCAAATATCACTCATTACTTTGGAGGAAAATTTGAACCCATTTACGTAATTTTGCACCCGGCAAGACAGACAAAGCCAGGAAGGAAGCCGGCAAGCAGGCTGCACCGCTGCAACCCTCGTTTAGAGAGCAATCCTTTGGTGGGGTCACACGTTCGATTCGAGTCCCATTCAGCGACTCTGGGGCTCAAAGCCCGTCCGGCATTTTGGCAGCCTCAACGGTTTTCTAACCCACTGTGCGCCGGGTACACTTGGGCGCCGCGGCCATGATGGCATGCAGGGCCTGGAGACGGATGTTGGCGGACTTTCGCCCAAACGCGGCCGGACGCGACCGGGACGCCGCGCCGCCCTTCGAACCTTATCTCCACGTGCGTGGGGCACGCCGCCCACCACCACGACCAACTTAACTTTTAAAAACAAAGATTAATTTTAATGACCTATTCAGAACGTTTAGTTTCCCATTTCAACCTGTGTCGACATTTTTACTTTGTCTTGTCGAATCCATTTCTGTGAAGTAATCTCAATTTAGATAGTTCTGAAAATTAACTCAAACCCCTTGGGAATAACCGGACATAACACCAAGACGTTTTCCCCTTGGATTTATTCCAAGACGGCGATTTGTTTTTGTTTGCCGCGCGGACACGACTCTATTACCGAAGCAGCCAATCTGGACCAAGTTCGCGAGGCGCGCGCGTGGGCGGCGTGCTGGTTATGTTTGGCGAGTGCGGCCGCGGCACGGCAAACTGAGGCACGGCCGCGATGCCTTATCCAGATACCTTGCGCACCGCCGCCTTACACAACAACAATGTGAGAAGCATGCTAATTGAGCGGTGCCCACCGAGTCACCCCCGTGAGAGAAGCCTCTCTGTCTCTCAGAGAGAGAGAGAGAGAGAGAGAGAGAGAGAGAGAGAGAGAGAGAGAGAGAGAGAGAGAGAGAGAGAGAGTTGGAAGAAGAGAGACTGTGGCGTCTCCATGACAAAACGGCGCGGGAACTGCATATAACAGGTTAGGAAGGGGACCTGCTCCGGCTTATGAAAATCAGGTCGGGCCGCCGCTACACCGTACTACTACGCGATCCGCCAGAATCCGGGAAATGCGTGCGTTTTAAGTGCACTTCCGGGCGCGCGACAACACCCACGTTTTACAGCGCTCTTCATTACCTCACAGCCGTGTCCGTGGCGACAAATGGACGCGTGCCAATCGGGGGAGAGGGGGAGAAGGAGGGGAGGGGGCAGTAGCAGCATGCCTCACTAACCTCGTCTTTCACCGCGCCGCGCCCGGCCAAGCCGGCAGCAGACTAGCTCGAAATTAGCGAGTAAACAAAGCATAAACCCCTTCCGGAGCGGCGCACAGTAGGCCAGAAGACAGTTGCACGCTCACGTCGTCACCGTTCCTAGGTTCAAATCCCGCTCACCGCGCGCTTTTGTGTCTCTGGGCCCAGAAGAGAAGCACAGCGTTTAGGTGGTGCCGGAGTGTGTGCGCGTGTAAACAAAGGGGGCCCTTTGCTGAGCGATGCGATGAACCTGTCCAATCGCTGCAGCGCCAGGTGCGATGCATACCGACGCGTGCCAACACGCACACACACACACACTGTGACCATCCCCGTCCCGATTTCTCTCCCCTAGTCGGCTCTGCACGTCGTATCAAGGCCGCATGGCGCATACACTGATAAAAATTCTTCAAAATTCCCAGGACACCTTGTTGGGGTTTTGGAAAATTCCAAAAACCCTCAGGGCTTCATTTTATATGAGTTTCCGACAGATATAAAACAAAAAAATATTTTTGAAAAACGAAGCTTTTGAAACTTTTTGCAGCAGAGCTCCTGCAAGGCACTACGGGGAATTTTCCAATTTATTTTCAACTGTGCCTTCGGTGCGGATATGCAACCCCGAACCATACTTACCGCCGGCCCGTCCCCGCCTTTCCCCGTTGCCAAACTGTCCCAGCGCGTCCCAGTGTCCCAGCGAGCGGTGACGTCATGTGGTCACGTGTCACGTTGCGGACTGGCCCGCGCCAGCCCGCGCGTGCGTGACGCCGCGCGACGCACCAATCCGGACGGATGCTGCATGGCGCGCTGCACTGCCCGCCGCGCCGTAATTCGAACGGTCCTGCAGCCGGCTGGAGGCAAACAGCGGCAGCACAGACTTTCCCGGCTTTTCCATCCGGCTGTTAGATTTAAATTTTGGCGCCCGGAAAGTGTCCCGTCCCGTCTGCGTCACATCCGCGTGTGGCCGGCACACTGTGCCGCGTAGAGCCTTACCCTCCCCCGCCCTCTCCCTTGCCTCCTGTCTGCGCGTCGCGCAATTTAGTTGTAACGAAAAAGTCAGCAGATCGGCCACATTCCAGGTGGAGCACAGCGCTGCGACGCACAGTGTGCAACAATACGGATTACAATGCGAGAGCACACTCTCACACACACTCGGTGCTTGCCCGTGTGTATGTGTGTGTGTGCCTCAGCAATGCTGGCAATCATACACAACAATGGCGAAAGTGGTGGGGAGGGGAAGGGAAGGGTATTATCCTGCATATCATGGTGCAATATAAAATAGGCAGCGGACGGGGTGTAAACAAAACCACGCGCTCACACACACAACCACACACACACACACACACACACCACACACACACCACACACACACTAAAAATATAACAAACAAACAGGTGCCAGCGAGCGAGGAGCGAGTGTCCTAGTACAAAATGCACTTCAATTGTACGAGTAAACAAAAACCTTTCTTTTTGCGTTCTTTTAGCGTACAACGTACACTGTGGGCAGCCTCGCGGGGACATTCTCCAAACAGGGGAGGAACCAGACACGTGAGTGTCTCCAAAAGCACTCGGCCCACGCAGTGCAGTTCCGTAGGGCGTTCCGCTGCTCTGTCTCTCTCGCGCCCCAACGGAACGCCCCAACGGAACGCCCCAGGAGTGCGAGACAGAGGTGGGAATGCTGCCCGCATGAGGGGAGCGGGTGCGCTAATTCTGCAGGCGGGCGAGCGGGACTTTCGACATCTCGCCGTGTTCGACCTCTCAAAGTCGCGCACACAACAGCAGCTGACAGCAGCAAGGGTGCAAGCTACTTTTCTTTGCAAGGCCCTAAAATAGTTTGTGAAGTTATGAGAGAGCGCGGCCACTGCTGATCGAGTAATCGCACAACCCGTTGGCGAAATCAAAGTCCTTGGTCAGCCCTGCTGCAACTCGAATCCCTAAATATTGCCCAAGTGCACCTGTCGGCCACACTGGACGCGGCGGGAAGAAAAACGATGACGCCCGGCCGTGGTATTCGAACCCGCGGCTCCGTCGTCGCGCTGCTGTCGCGGTGCGGTGGCGCTTTCGGCCCGCTTTTGTTCTGCAGCTGCACTGGCGGCGAGCGAAAATGACTCTCCTCGTCGCTCCGTCTCTGTCGCACTCGCGGGGCTGTATGCAAGGCCGCGACGGAGACGGAGCGACTCTTCGGAGTCGCCCGGCCGGCGGTCCACGTGGCAGGGCGTGGCAGGGCGTGGCAGGGCCTGGCAGGGCCTGGCGCAACCATTGCGGAGCCGCTGAGTCACTGAAGCCGTCTGCCCAAACGGGAGGGGGGCTATAACCTGTCCACTTAAGGGACCCTGCGGATCGGCCACTGGGTCAGTCCAGCCACACCGGCGGCAAATAGGGAAACAACAACACAGGGACCGCACCTGCCGCCAGGGGCGGATCCGGAATCGGCCCCAGGTAGTACCAAACGGCTTCTTGCCGACTTGTGCGAGGGTAAAGTGTTGCTTTTCGCCGGTATATCTCCAGGGGTCTCTTGGGTCCAGAGCCCCCCCCCCCCCTTTCTAAGATCCGCCCTTGCCGTCAGCCCGCGGGTCCACCTTGTTTCCCCCTCCCCTTCCCCAGCGGCCTTGGCGTCCCCGGCGCCAGATCGGAGGCACCGCCCGGCGCCGCCGCTCTGATGAGAAGTTACGCAGCGGCGCCCCGCTTGAAAGGCCCCTTTTCGGCGGCCCTTTTCAACGGCCCTTTCCCTTGGCCTTGTCCCCGGGGCCCTCACACGCAACACCCCCAAAGGCTGGCCGGAGACTGACTGGTCGGTCAAAGGCCACAGGGAGCGAGACTTGCAAAAGGCAGCATGCCACAGCAGGCCACAGTGGGCCACACGGGCTGGCTGGTCCGCCGCCGTGCTCCTCGGAGACCTGAACGCGCGCGTTCGTCGGACAGCGACAACCAAGCCGCCCTCATTTTCAAATCCTCCCCGGCCGGCTTCCTCAT